>JAOUQZ010000049.1:12619175-12642539 GCA_028564935.1 Neosilurus hyrtlii | reverse complement strand
GTATATATATGTATATATGTATATATATATATATATATATATATATATATATATAAATTTTTTTAACATAATAAAAAATGAGCAAGCAATTGCTTATGGAATGTTCAATTTTTTTTGTTTTTTTTTAATGGATTGCTTTAAAATTTGGAATATCCAATCAATGCGGCCTTGTCGATGTGCCCAGGAAATTTCAGAATGATTGATGCAATGGTGAATGAGGTTGGCTCATTTGCGTATTAATTAAAAAATGACAAAACCTCATTGTCTTGTGGCAGCCATGTTTTTTGATATAGCAGCATTTACTTCCCAATTTAAATTCAGTATATGACGTGTTTCAAGATTTCATGCAAATCAGATCAACTGTGTCAAATTCAATATGCAAATTAGCTCAGAATCCAATGCGGCGCACATGAAACATCAGAGTCAAAACTGTTCCTTGTGAGGAGTGGAACCTCTATACCAATTTTCATGACTTTCTTCAAACCGTTTAAGGGGGTGGAGCGTTTAAAAATGACACTTTGAATCAGTCATGGCTGCCAGGTCATGTGACCTATGGACACAAAATTGAACAAATGAGTGTTTAGAACATGACCCTCCACCATACAACAGAATTTACTGAATTTTCACTGGACAATTTTAATTTTAGGCCAAAATGAAAAAAGTGGTGGAACAATTTAATGACCTGCATAAAAATATATTATGGTTCCAAGCTGGCACTGACCCCTAAAATAGCGAAATGTTTGGTTGCACAACATAAAATTTAATCTTGGATTGTATAAGAGGTGAATGAAGCATAAGAAGTAATTTTCACATGTGATTGGTTGCCACAGTTGGTGTTGGTGGTTTCTTGAGAACGAGGCAACCCATGTTTTTCTTGTAATGTGTGATAACAGGAACAAACTTGTTAGTGAATTTCATTGAAGTATTAAAAAGAAGTTGGAGTGTTTTCCAACATACAAAACATTTAAAAACATGTGCTTTATTGTATACCTGGAAGAAATAGGACACATTCCTAGATGGAGGAGTCATCAACCAGACAGGCGTCATCCGCAGACAATTTCAGCTTCCCAAAGCAAAGAACACCATTTTCAGAATGTTTTTTTATTTATTTTGTTCACACTGAGCTATGCCACCAAGAAAATAAAAATAAAATGGGGTTCAGACTGTTTTCATGGTGATGGCTATTAAGCAACATATATGTTTTTGTGTGTGTGGGCCATGTGACGGACTGACGAGCTGTTTAGGGTCTACCCCGTCTTCTACCAGAGCCAGCTGAGACAGGCTCCAGCCTCCCTTTACCCTAGGAGGATTAAGCAGCTCGGCAACCGAGTAAATGCATGAATGCATTGCTTTTATTTATGACAGGTGGTCTAACAAATTTGTCAAACATTGTATGTATCGAGTAGAGTAAACCTACACTCGTAGAAATGCTTACACCAGCTGATATTTATATATATATAAATATGATACTGATACTCATATTTATCATTCTGATGGTTCATCTGAACATTACCTAAAGCTGCTGGCCTGTGTCTGCATGTCTTTATACATTGCGCTGCTGCCACTCTTCTGATAATTGATCATGATTTAATCGACTGTTTGATTCTCTGAGTTGGCTCCCAGCGTTTACTCATTCATAAAGGACAATGAACATGTAGTAGAGTATTTAATTCAGTAAATGTCGAAGTTGACTTTTAATTCCCAATGTCTTTTTGGGGTCTTTTCAGAATCACATCATGGGGGGGATGGCCACAATAAGGAAATAGGTGTTACATGATTTTTAAAAATATTTTTTTTCTTATTATTATTTTTGATTCTGCTGTTTCAGATATGCCACGGTGACCACTGCCTTTTCTTGATTTCCATTTAAAAATGAGCGAGTGTAGAAAAAGTATTTAGTTGTATATTGATGGTGTTATTTGACCATTGCATTGGGCTTATGGATTATTTATCCATCTACCTATGTCTTGTGTACTGTTGAAGAGGAAGTGTATCCTTTAAAGAACAGCATCTGCAATTGATTTAAAGTGAACATTCTGTAAGCCACTTCCTCTTGATTGTTTGACAGGGCAGAGAGGGTGAAATTCGGCATCTCTTCCGAGGGTTTGCCTTCCTTCACTGCAAGAAGCTTGTTGAAAATGGAGGCATGTTTGTCTGTAAGACACGTCATCTTGTGCTGGCTGGGGGATCAAAGGTAAGTGTGTCCGGAAGGCCTGTATTGACCCCTCCAGGCAATTCTTTTTTTCCTTTTTTTTTTTCTTTTTTTTTTTTTTTTGTCCTTGATTGGCAGACTTCTACTATGTAGACCTGTAAGAGCAGGTTTTTTTTAACAACGGACTAAAAATTGTTTTTAGTTTGCTCATCCTTGTATTCTTAACAAAGCCTGAACTAGTGCTTTGATTTAACATTTAATAATTTTAATACAGTAGTCTGTCCTGAGCTGATGTTGTATATGTAGTTGAAAACTACAGTACATTCTGCAGAATACTGTATATTCTGTTGAAACTACTGTTCTAAACAGACCAGTGACACATACTGTCACGTTTTCTATGCCATTGAAAAGGAGGTTGCCCTTAAAATACTTTCACAGTCCTCCCCTTTCACCGTGCCTCTGAGGGAGGGATTAAAATTGACAAAAATATTCTGTAATAAAGACAAAGGAACGGCTTGGCTCAAAAAAATGTTCCTGTTTTAGAATTCATTGCGCACTCGGCAATTTAATAAAAAAGGATGCTTTCCCCAATTTTATTTTGGTTTTAGAAATCGCGAATATTAACATTGGCGAATCTGTGAATAAAGGAGTTAAAAAAGAATGGCCTTATAAACTTTATTTAAAAAAACAAAACAAAAAACATTTATTTTCTTACACATACCACTCTGAAAATACTGTGGCCTTTTTGCATGTCAGGTTATTTTACTTGCAGAATATTTAATGGTAAACTTATGTATATATTTTTATTTTGATATTACAGCCTAGAGATGTGACTAATTTCACCGTTGGTGGATTTGCTCCCATGAGTCCTCGAATTAGCAGTCCTATGCACCCAGGAGGAGGGGGTAAATGATGCTCTGTCATAAGCGCAATGTCATAACGTAAAAATGAAATGCTGAAACAAGTGGTGCAGGTTGTGTGATTTTGTTTAAACTTGAAATATTCTGTCCTATTTGCACCTCCAGGTCAGATGCAGAGGGGAGGTGGTGGCGGCGGTGGTGGAATGGGACGTGGCCGTGGAAGACGAGACAACGACCTTATTGGGCAGACAGTCCGTATATCCCAAGGACCATACAAAGGTATGAGTGGTGATGACTCGTGAGTGGTTTGTATGTCCAGAGCATACAGTCCCCTCCAAATATACAGTCCGAATCTGCTGACTCAGAGAAATACATCCAATCTATTTAAGAGGAAGTACAGCAAGAAAATGACCCAAAACACACTGCCAGTACAGTTTACAGACTGCCCAGGTCAATTATTAAACCTTGTATCTCACATAGTGGCGAATTCTGACAAAGTATTTTGGATCTACCAACTTTTGTGAGGACTGTTGATGATAATCAGGGTTCGCCTCACATTTTGGGACATTTTAGTAATGTCTAGCAACAGTTAGCAACATCTGTGCGAATGTTGGCAAAAGACAGACTTTTAGCTGACCCCAGGTATAAAACCAGAAGAATGTTCAAAGTTTTTTTTTTTTTGCTTTTCTTATTCCTGATAGAAAATCATCAGTCCCCCCCAAAAATCAGTAACTCCTACCCCAAAAAATATATAAAATTTAAGTTTCTTCAAACTTGGCAGTTATTTCTACTAGGCAATGTAGATGTGCATGTTGAGGGACATTTAGAGGATTTCTGTAATACAGATCCTGACACGTGGATATGTTGTCGTCTGATGTGCTTTGTTGATTGAAGTTTTGGTTATTGTTCTTGTTTAGGTTACATTGGAGTGGTCAAAGATGCCACAGAATCCACAGCAAGAGTAGAGCTGCATTCAACCTGTCAGACTATTTCTGTGGACCGTCAGCGTCTGACCAGTGTGTATGTGACCCTTTACTGTTTTATCATGGATAACAATATATGACTGGGGGAAACAAGACCATGAAATGTACTGTAATGTGATTCCATGGAAATAGTTTTTGATAGTTTTTCTTTTGGAAATCAGTGGTGCAAAGAGGCACGGAGGAATGACCTCCACTCATGGTCGGACTCCAATGTATGGCTCCCAGACACCCATGTATGGATCAGGCTCTCGTACACCGATGTATGGCAGCCAGACCCCACTCCATGATGGTAAGACCAGTTAAGAGGTATCACTTATTTTCCTTTTGCAGGTTTTTTGGCTGTGTTTTACAGGAGTCTGCTTTGTTGCAGGAAGCCGAACACCTCATTATGGCTCCCAGACCCCGCTGCATGATGGAAGCCGAACACCTGGGCAGAGTGGGGCTTGGGACCCCAATAATCCCAACACGCCATCAAGGCAAGAGATAAAGACTCAATCATAAACCAGTTTAAAACAATTTCGTCAGCCCTAACTTTTATTTATTTAATTTTTTTTACACAGGCCAGAGGAGGATTATGAGTTCAGCTATGATGACGAGCCCTCTCCGTCTCCTCAGGGTTATGGGGGTACACCTAATCCTCAGACCCCTGGCTACCCAGAAGTCCCCTCTCCACAAGTCAATCCCCAGTACAATCCCCAAACCCCTGGAACTCCAGCAATGTGAGATGATTTCTGGATCTCGAGTAGCACATACTTATCTAGGTCATACTTATTTTGGACTAATTTAATGGACTTTGCAGGTACAACACAGACCAGTACTCTCCATATGCAGCACCTTCTCCACAGGGCTCTTACCAGCCCAGTCCCAGTCCGCAGAGTTATCACCAAGTGGCCCCAAGTCCAGTGGGTTACCAAAACACACACTCACCTGCCAGCTATCATCCCACACCCTCACCCATGGCATACCAGGTACCCTCTTCATTTTTGTTATAGCTTTTTGTGGACTGTTGCCATATAAACGTGTTTGCCTGTATAGAGGATATGTAAATGAATACAATGGTTAACTGTATGAACTTTAGGCAAGTCCGAGCCCCAGCCCGGTAGGCTATAGCCCCATGACTCCTGGGGCTCCATCCCCAGGTGGCTACAACCCTCATACCCCTGGCTCAAACATTGACCAAACCTCCAGTGACTGGGTGACTACAGACATCCTGGTGCGTGTCAAGGACACATTCCTAGATGGAGGAGTCATCAACCAGACAGGCATCATCCGCAGTGTAACTGTAAGCTCTTCTGTTCTGTTTTATTATTATTTTGATTGTTATGGTAACCCTCTTTCACTACACTTTCCTTCTTCTCCTTATTATTATTATATCCATTTATTACTTCTTTTTACATCACAGTGTTACCAATATTAATTCAGTGTAGGTTTACATCACAAAAAATATTTAATTTTTGATTGCTCATGAACTGGTAATCACCCAATAGTTAATGGAACCCACACTTTCTTTCCTGATATTCTGCTATAGTGTTTTTGCTTGTTTACATAAGAGCTAAGATAATGGTCAAGGTTTTTTAACTGATTTAATATTTTAATGTGTGAGTGAGCTGCATTATTTAGTCTGTTTATAGTGAGTGATTAAAAAAGCTGTGTAGGCAATGCGAGCTATGATGCAATAGGCTCTAACCCTGGACTTGGTTCGTGTTTTGCACACAGGGCGGCATGTGCTCAGTCTATCTGCAGGACACAGAGAAAGTGGTTAGCATCTCGAGTGAACATCTAGAGCCTGTGACGCCGACCAAAAACAACAAGGTAAGGTTCCTTTCTCTTATATAATAGCTGAGGAAAAGCTGGAACATGTGTTACTCCTCTTTGAAAGGCTTGTTGTATCTGGACGTGACAGTAATTTGTGCATAGATTTAAAAAAAAAAAGGGCAATGTGGTCTTTAGGCTTGTCAGGAAAGTATAATAGTATAGTATAATAAATGTTTAATGGTGTGATCTCTTCCAGTATCATTACTTATAGTAATATCAGGGTCAAATTCCAAATTAACCCGGAATTTCGGTTTAAAGGTCCCAGATTAATCCGGGACTCCAGTTTTTGGTTTATATGCAAGTTAAAACTTACTTTAATAATTATACTTTTTTTTCTTGATGCTGGCTGAGGGCGTCGTCTTGTTTTAGGAGGAAGGAAAAAAGCGTCGTCTTCTCTTAATCAAATGAGTTAATCTTAGATACTGTATTACATGCCTTTGACACTCAGTTCTTGAATCCTTTTGTAGATTGTCTCTTCAATCTAAAGTTGAAATCGTGGGATTCTTGTTGGAATTAGGATATTCATCAGGGTTCTATTGGGGACAAAAATGTTATCACCCCAGAATATTTTAACAAGTTCTAAGAGCTAAAGAAATTATTAATCAACCATCTGCCGTGCTCCTGTGACTTCTTGGAATGCATAGTTTATCCTTTTCAGTGCAGAAATATAACTGGCCATCGGATTAAAAGTAAGTTTTTAATTGTGTATTGCTTTTCTAAACCATGAATCACAAAAGTACACAAAGATAATCCATATGCACTACAGGTAATCAAATAACATACTGATTCAATAGAAGTAAGGATATAAAAAGCACAAAGCACCAGTGAATTAAAGTCTAAAGTTTAACATCTGGGTGCAGTTAAAATGTTTCCTAAAGCTTACGGAATTCAGTAATGTCACAAGAGGGCTGTGTATAAACACATCCAGGAAATAGAGTATTCCTTTTCTATTTCAAGTTTAAATCAAATGGCCATTGTTAGGGACTCAGGGGAGCCAACATATCATGTAATGCTTGATATATCAGCACCAGCAAATTAAATGTAATCCTGTAATTCACTGCAAACCAGTGAAGAGGGATGTGCTTTCTGTATTTCATCTTCACAAGATGATGAACTACTTCATTTCAAACTAACTGGATATGAGACAGAGATCCTTGATTATTGGAACAAAAACCTAATGCAAAAACAATTAACTACAGTATTCCACACGTGATTATATGAATTTTTGGATAATTTTCTCATGGGATGACAACGCACATCTAATCTTAAGCCTGGGTTTATACAGGGGTCATGATCTCCACAATTTGAGAGAATTGTGCTAAGCTTGGAGGGTTGTGGAATCGAATGGTGGTGATCTTGAGGGAACCTAGTGGAATCGTGATTATTAAAATTTTTTTTACAATTTGGTGCCGATCATAATAGAATGTGGGAATTGTATTTGACCGTACCAGAGCACAACAGACTTTGATGTGCCATCATTGGTGATCTTGATGAACTTCGAAACACGATTCTTTGAAGTTCATCATCCTTTTTATACCCTAATTGTGCTCCGAGCATGCTCCTAATTCTTGGAGCTCCATGCTTTTTTAAATCCTGAAGATTGTGGCCTCAGTGTAAACATCATCATGCCTCAGTGTAAACCCAAGTTTAGCAATATTTCTTATGCCAAGAAACTAAGTGAGTTAGTTTCCTGTATCAGGATTACCTAGTCCAGTTGCTCTAAAACTTTATGTAGCCCGTGTAGGGCAGTAAATAGTGCCAAAAGTCCTCAGTGCAAAATGATGTTTTGCGTTACATGAGTTGACAAAAAGTCACAATAACAAAGCTTGAGATTTTCTGCACTGCAGTTTGCTGCAAATTGAAAAAAAATATCCCACAGCAATATGATCCTTGATATCTATTTATTTATTTATTTTAAATATGTATATCGACAAAACAAACGCAGTATTCCAAATTCAAAACAAATATTCAGCTTCCTAATGTTCTAGAATTCTAGAAATTAAGTTCTAAACTATTTGGTTGCTAAAATACCAGGTTCATTATTCAGCAGCTAATATTCAACCTACTACTTTTCAACCACACAAAATACAAACGGCAGAGACGTTGAATCTGCATCACAATCTATTGCTCTTCCTTAGTACTGGGATGTGAGGACTTGAATTCTGACCTGACTTTTAACACCTCAATTATTGGCAGCTTGTATTTGTGAGCTTAAACTGTGGGTTGGTTATTAGCTGCTGAACATGGTGCTTTAACCAAATAGTTTGGAACTGTATTTTAGGAAACAGAATATTTGTTTTGAATGCTGTATTTTTTATTTTTTTGAAAGATGCATATTAAAAATTCAAGCATTATAAATGCTGTGAGGTTTTTGCCCCAAATTGTAGCAAATTGCACAGCTGCAAAAGTTTTATTGCACAAGCTTTGTTATAGTGTTTTTATTCTTTCTCGTGATTCAACACGTCATTTTGCCTTGAGGACATTTGGCACTACATTACTGCCACACCAGGGACAATTTACTAAGGTGAATAATATAATAGTGTGTCGTCATTTTCAACATATGTAATTAAATGAAATAAAAGGGACACCATGATATTGCTTTAGAGGTGCCACATTGTAAACTACTGAAATTTCATAGCCATATTTAGAGAAGGTTGCAAAAGATGAAATCATGCCAAACCAGGAGTAAAAATAACAGCTGCTGTTCCTGAAAAAGCACTCAGTTAAGAACATTGCACTATTTTGATTATTATGTAATGTGTTTTTGGCCTGTAGGTGAAGGTGATTTTGGGAGAAGACAGAGAGGCCACAGGTGTCCTGCTTAGTATTGACGGAGAGGACGGCATTGTCCGGATGGAACTGGACGAGCAGCTCAAAATTCTCAATCTCCGCTTCCTTGGAAAACTGGAAGTGTAATCAAGTGAATTTATCACAGTCAACAAAATTTAGTTCATAGTATTGTGTTCCATCCTATAATTCAATGATGTTATTTGAATGCCTTTTTTTCCTTCTTTTTTTTTTAAAGTCATTGTTTTAGTGGCTATAACTCATCAGTGATGTCTCAATTTCTGGGAAATGAATCAAGGTCAATAAAAAAATGCTGTGCAATTTGCAGTGCTTGCTTCTAAACCTTACAGTCTTGAGTTGTAGCTGTAGAGAAATCATAAATTTCTCAAGAGAAAGCATTGCAATTTCCTTTTTTCATTGGCTCCTATTTTCCTATCCATCCATTTAAAACTTTTAACTATGGACAAGAAGAATCAGAATGGGTCTAGTATAGATTAAGGCTGCTATATCTGACAAACGCAAAAATGGCTATGCACTGCCTACCCAAAATAAGCTGCTTGATTACGATACATTTTTGTCTGAAAATTAAACTGCGGAATAGGGTTTTAATTATTGCATATTCTACATGGCTACTTCAGTAAATATATTTATAAAATTTATATATAATTATGTAATTATTGTATATTCTACATGGCTACTTCTATAAATATCAGTAAACATCCCGTGTGATAAACTACTACACGCACTGTGTCAGAGACCAGAAGAGGAAAAAGGTAAAACAGTCATTGATTGTCTTTAGAGTTAATGAAGTAACCAGACTCTGGTGTATCTCTGTGTAGAATGTTAGCACATATAACCATGTTGCAGTTGCTGGTTGTTTCTGTACATATTTTAAAAAATGGCATGAAACAGACTGCAAAATAGCATCCAGGTTTAAAATAAAAAATCTGTGCTCCTTTGATACTGGCGAATATGTAAGACGTTTACTCGGTACTCGCACTATGTTACTTCCATACCAGGGACAATTTAGTAAGGTAAATACCATAATAGTGTGTTGTAATTTCCAACATCTGTAATTACATGAAATAAAAGGGGAGCCGATATTGCTTTAGAGATGCCACATTGAGAACTGAAATTCCACACCCATATTTAGATAGGGTTGTGTAAGATGAAATCGTGTCGAAATGAGTAAAAAACATCTGCTGTTCCTGTAAAAGCACTCAATGAATAACATTGCACTGTTTTGTCTGGATTTGATTTTGATCAAGATGATTTGAAAACCAGCAAGTCAGTACCTGAGAACGTTCAAAGAAATTCTGTGTTTAGGGGCATGGTTGTTTGGGATGTTCATGGTTTATGGGGAAGTAGAAAATGGTGGTATTTTGAGGGCAGGGGTGTCCGTAAGAAGTGTTCCTGGCCCTGCTGCTCTCTAGTTCCTCTTCTGTCTGGCAGCCAAGAGTTACATTCTTAGAGATGAAAATCTTTAACTGAATCCATGCCTCTCTTTCCTAAATTCAAAGAAAAAATGTTCTTATTTATGCTTCAACAGGGATGATTAATCTTTATTATGGTATTGAATTCTGCAGCCCACAGCAGGCTTGATGCTTGGAGATGAAGCATTATACAGGTGGATCTTAAATAAATACAGTGCCATGGAAAAGTATTCACCCCCTTTGCTATGCAGCACCTCAAAAGTTCTGGTGCAAGCAATTACTTACACATTAGTGAAATTAAGTCCACCTGTGTGCAATGTAAGTGTCACATGATCTGACATCAGTATAAACACACCTTTTCTGAAAGTCTCCAGAGGCTACAACACCACTAAGCAAGAGGTGTCACACCTTGAAGACCAAGGAGCTCTGTAAACAAGTCAGGAACAAAGTTGTTGAAGTACAAGGCTGGGTTGGGTTATATAAAAATATCCAAATCTTTGATGATCCCCGGAGCACTATCAAATCCATTATCTTCAAATGGAAATAGCATGGTACCACAACATACCTGCCAAGTGAGAGCCTCCCACCAAAATTCACAGAGGGCATTGATCCGAAAGGCAGCACAGAGACCAAAGGTAACCCTGAAGATGCTACAGAGTTTCACAGCAGAGACTGCTGTATCTGTGCATAGGACCACAATAAGCCCATGGAGAGGGGCTTTTTTGGAAGAGAAACATGGTGATGGCAGCATCGTGCTGTGGGATGTTTTTCAGCAGCAGGGAAACTGATCCAAGTCGAGGGAAAGCTGGATGGTTCTAAATGCAGTGATATTCTTGAGCAAAACCTGTTTCAGTCTGCCTGCAATTTGAGACTGGGATGGAGGTTCACATTCCAGCAGGACAGTGACCCGAAGCATACTGCTAAAGCAACACTCAAGTGGTTTAAGGGGAAACATTTAAATGTGTTGGAAAGGCCTAGTCCAAGCCCAGCCCTCAATCCAATTGAGAATCTGTGGTCAGACTTAGAGATTTCTATTCACAAGCAGAAACCACCCAACATGAAGGAGCTGGAACAGTTTTGCCTTGAGGAATAGCAAAAATCCCAGTGGCAAGATGTGGCAAGTTCATAGAGACTTAACTGTAGCGACTTGCAGATTTAATTGCAACAAAAGGTGGCTCTACAAAGTATTGACTTTAGGTGGGTGAATAGTTATGCATGCTGAAGTTTTGTTATTTTGTCCTATTTGTTGTTTGCTTCAAAAAACAAAAATCACATCTTCGAAGGTGTAGGTATGTTCTGTAAGTGAAATTATACAAACCTTCAAACAATCCATTTTAATTCCAGGTTGCGAGGCAACAAAAGATTAAATGCCAAGGGGGGAGAATACTTTTGCAAGGCACTGTAAATGTAATAAATGCAGTACTGGCATGAGAACAGATGTATAATAGGTGTGTTCATGCTCAATATTTTTTTTACCACCACAATACTGGGATTGGTTTATTCAGAAGTTTTGTTTTTTTTAAGAGGTTGGCACATGTAAGTAGTAATAATTACAGCAGTAAGGAAGGTTATGTGACTATAAAACTCAGCAAGAGAAATTTACATGCTGTATTACGTGGTATTCGGAATAAATGACCTCAGACTAGGAAATGTGAAAGTTAGCAAGTTAACTAATTCAGAATTCCTTCATGACAAAGCATGCTGTAAAATCATTTAGTTTTAATATGTCTGTCTTTAGAAGGGACGTATTATGGTATGGCGCTGTCCGTCTGTCTGCTGGTTAAAGTTAACAGGTGGACAGACGGACAGCGCCATACCATAATATGTATGGTATTATCCCGTCAAAAATATTTACAGCTTTGACAGATTTCCATGAAACAGTGAACAATGATTCTGACTTATCTTTCACATGACATGATGAGTTTTTGTTCAAAAGGTCAAGGTCAAAATACACAGAATATTGCATTATAACTATATTACAAACTTTAACCTTTTGCTGTGCCTGTATTTCTACTGTGACTGGTGTATTATGCACCACTGGTGCTCTTGTTATTTTTTGTTTCACAACCAAACTAATCATTTTGATATTTTTGTGTAAGGCTTCAGTCCCCATGGCCCTGATTCTGAAGTATATTCTGAGATGATCAGCTTTAAAAATAGATTTCACTTTCCAAACTGCTCCATCATTTATTAGGGTTGGTTGGGGTAGGATGGAGCCCATCCCAGCCGACTATTGGTGAATTCAGGGTACACCCTGAACAGCTCACCAGACTATCGCAGGGCAAACACACAGCCATTTGTACTTCAACCCAAGGACAATCAAAAATATCTATTTAGCCTAATGTGTAAATATCTTTGGATTGTGCGTGGAAACCAGAGCACCCGGAAGAAACCCAAGCAAGTATGGCGAAAATGTGCAAATTTGCACAGAAAAAGGTCTAGGTTGGGTTGAACCCAGGACGTTGTTGCAGTGAGGTGGAAGTTCTAACCAGTATGCCATCGTGCCACCCTAAAATTAAGTGAAACTGTTTACTGTACTGATCAATGTACATCCTCCAACAATGAGTTTCAGCTTCAGTTATTTTTTTATACTATAATATACACATCGATTTGTTGCAGCAAATCAAATGACTTGTAAAGATTCAATATCAGAGCACAATGGAATGCATGACATTTTTATAAAGCTAAAATTAATTTTTTTTTCTTGATCCATTTACCACATGGGGTGGTCAGGGTGAATAATTATAAGGCAGCCAGTCACCAAATAACAGTATAGACTTGCTTGTCATGTTGTCCATCATATTACAGTCTATAATGACATCATCTCACCTTGTCATCCTTCACACACTGTAACACAAAGTTATCTCCAAGCAGTGGTTCCAGTGCACCGTGCAGCTCAGCATGCTAAAATCACAAATGAATGCATCAACCGAGCATACGCTGAATATGAAATGTCTTGAGTACACCAGTAAATTTTACCTTATAGGAAATATTGCAGGAAGGTTTAATGCTTGCATTTGCCAAGGCACTATTTGGGAGTCAAAATGAGAGTTAATATTTTATAAATCCATCATCTGAGTGCTGTATCCAGAGCCAAACTGTGCACTCTATTACTGTATGTGATATGGTACCCAACACATACTTATCAATGTCAAAGAGCAGCCGGAGCTTGAGAACTGTCTTAAAGTAGAGAAACGGAGAGCCCATGTTCTCCACACAGCCTGCACATGTCCCATGTTTGATCCATTCTTCTTTCCTACCAAAAGAATCAGTAATTGAAACCAATCAGGTACTTAAAGATGAACTAAACTCCTTCAAAAGTTTGATGTGAGTAAAGCAGAAAACATTTTATATAATAATACACAGTAAAACAGGTATACCACAGAACTGTGCTAACTACAATACAGAACTAATATAAACATATAGTCCCCACCTGAAGGAAGAGGTCTGAAAATGTATGCATGAGCAAGTTTACAGAAACATGCATACATAAAGCAAGAGAATAAGTTATGAAGTGCCGGCACACACACGTGATATATTGTGTATTTTTCTTGCTATTTTCTCTTTTGAAGTTAATCGGATAAAAGTTTGTCATGTTAAAACACCCTCTAGACTGAAGACTTTCACATCATTTTCTTTTACATTTTTATAGGCTTTGACAATATGAATTTATGAAGTTCCCACTAGACCTTTTATTCTGCTAAGTGTTGAATACTAAACTGTCATGCAGCAGGCAAATTCGAACACAGAATAAATTCCATTGTATTTATTTATTTATTATTATTTGTGATTATTTTAAACATATTGGCTCAAGCAAACATTTAACCCTCTTTAATATAGTACCTACAGATAAAGGGGACATATTCCAAAAATTGTATTTTGGAGTCATTTTCACAATTTTAATAAATACAAACACCCTTATATTTATCAAACCTTTAAATCCATAGCATTTATATTTCCAGATTAGCTCCCAAAAATTGAAACCTCCTGCAGGTAGAAGTTGTATTGTATAACATGACATTTATGGTGTGGTGATCTCTTTTCTGTGCAAAATGTGTGGCATCTTCATGCCAAGCTCTAAATTGCTCTCAACGGTGTTAAAACGGTTGTGGAAGACTGTCTGAGACTTAAGAAGAGATTTAAGAAGATTTCTAGATCTTTATTAGTGTTGCTGGGAGGCTGGGGCCCATCCCGTCTGACTCCAGGTGAAGACAGCGTATATCCTAAACAGCTCACCAGACCATCGAAGGGCAAGGCACACAACCACCACACTCACATTCTCACCTAGGGCCAATGAAGTTTATTCAAATAATGTGCAGATCTTTGGGAGGAAACCAAAGTACCTGGAGGAAACCCATGCAAGCATGGGGAAACCATGCAAAGTCCACAGCGACCTCACTGGGAACGGGGCTTGGACCAAGGAGCTTCTTACTGTGCGGTAGGAGTGCTAACCTCGATGCCACTGTGCTGTCCGATCTCTAGGTTATTTGAAATAAATAATTCCACTGGAAGGAAAATTATCGATATATTTGTGGATTTCGAATGACTGCCTGTTTGTCTAGCAAATTCATACTTTTTGATGTGGAAAGGAATTTTCCAAGAACCAAAATGTCATCAGAGGACCTGCATGCAACTCTAAGGGGGAGGGGGTTATGTAGACATTAAAAACACATCTTCATAGTAAAAGAAAAATGGTCAAAAGATTCAGTTATCCATTGGTAAAGACGTATGCAGTTATGCTAAATGGGGCAAAACTAGCTACTGAATTCTAATGTTTACTCTCCACATATAAATATTATACCTTTTTTAACCCTGCTTTCACCTGGAGTCGGCAAAGATGGCCTTCACCCTCCCCGCAACCCTATTTAGGATTAAGTGGCTTAGAAAATGAATGGATGTACAGAGCAGCCATCATTACCAGAACGTGAAGTTGCTCCTTGTTTTTAAAAACGAAGGCCAAAGTTGAGAGAGTTCAGGCTCCAATTCCTAAAAAAAAACAAAAGTTTAATTTAAATGAATAATGTTTTACAATCTCTAAAACTCAGTTCTAAAGTTTAGTGTGTCTAATTACCTGAAGATGAGAATAAAATATTGGCCAACAGCTACAGCAGAAATGAGCCTTCAGTGGCCTTTAAAAATCATAAGGATTATTTTCACAGCCTGCTAATGAAATTTCTGTTACAGCCATATTGTAAATTACACTGAACAACACGATTAATTATTTATTTATTTGGTTTATTTTTAATTATTGAATTTTGATTCTTCCTTTGTGAATATTTACCAAAGGCCATGGATGGTCCACTCCTGGATATTATGTGGTATCCTGCAAATGTTTTTATTGTCAATGATCTGTGGGAAAGAGGAGTGGGCAGGGCATAAACATAAAAATACACACATCAAACAATTATTTTTAAGTTGTCTGTCAAAGAGAGCATATTTCATTGTTCTGTAATAAACAAAACTATAATATGTTTTGAATATGTTTATCTGACTCACCAGACAGAAACTTCCTGGCCACTGCAGGGTGAAGACCATGCAAGTCCAGTTACAAGAGCTGCACATGGACAATATGAGCTAAAAAGTGTCCTCAAAAACCTTGTTACCCTGTTACCCTTGAACTAATCCACTTTTATATTATCCTGATTCTCTTACTGCAGTAAGGTACATGTCTAAGTGTGATAAATGCAAGATGATTCTGTCTAAACTTGCTACACACACATATCTGTTTATATTTGTTATCAAGTACATCAGATCAAATTAACCATGACACAAACATACATTATTAGCTTTTTGTAAACAAAGGACTTGATTTGATTACTGTATCTGCACTGTTACCTGTATTTATATTTCATCATTTAATCATTGGACATCAAAATGTTTAAAACACGATCTGGAGCATAATAGACTTCAACAGTAAAAAAATCCCCTTTTTCTTTTGTTTTTTTTTATATCTCAGCAACCATACGTTTACAGAGCACCCTTAGGGCACTAACATATCTATCAAAAGAATAGTGAATCTTACTGGTTTATCTCACTTGTGGACCAGTGAGCTTGATCCTGAGTGACAACCCATCCAAACAGTAGAACGGCAGAACTACCCCAGATGACGGACATTTTATCTGAAGCAAAATCAGATACATTAGTATTTTCAGAAGATCTGACACGCAGAAAGAAGTTCTTATCTGTTAATTAACTTTCCCGAATTACCATCCGTATCTTTGCAGTATTTTTTTCCATGTTTTTGTTTGAAAATCTCAATCAGTACTTACACGAGGTCATGATAGTGCTGCACTTCTCACAGATTACAGATCAACATCACACTCAGTTCCCTTTTCTAATCCTCAGAAAGAAGAGCTGCCTCAGAACACACACACACACACACACACCCACACATACACCACTTTCCATTTTTAAATATCAACAGGGAAGTGAGAATCATTTGCAAGCTTTTGCTGCAGAGTAGAACCACAACTGGCCCTAATGGTTCCCTAAAATGTGATACATCAGGAGTTTCCAAACCTTCTTACTAGGAAGCTTCTTCTCTTGGCTTGGCTTCATGAGTAAATGTTTTTGAAGGCACGATTTTTTCCACCCTCCTTTAGAAGGCTCTTTGATGACTAGAAAAGCAGATTCTGCCCCCGCAGCTGAAAGTGAAGGTCTGAGCAGAAACAGTTATTTGAGCAGCCCGTTCATCACACTGGTTTTATAGCTTGAGTGTGGTTGCCATGCTATGCTTTGGGCTGCGAGAGTGGACCAATGCAGATGGTCTATGCTGCAGGAAGAGAGTCTTTTTGAGGAAATATAATATACTGTATCTTTTATATAATATAGTATAATGGTTTTTTTTCCATGGAGGCCCTCATGGTGGCCTAAGAACAGTTTATAAAACAGTATAACCTTTGGAAGGTGGTGGGCTGAGATCTTGCATAGGTGACCTGCCCAAACCATCTGGATCTTTTGTAATTCTTCCCCTTTGCTGGTGAGATTTTTAAGTCCTGAGTCGACAATGCTAATGGAAGTGCTCAGAGAAGTGCTTGTGATGGGGATAAGTCACCAAAGACTCACTCTACTGCTTTATAAACTTTGATTTTAGTCTCAGCCTTGAGACTATGGTTGGTCCAGACATATTTTAAGAGTCTTTCAAGTGTGGCGTTTGCCGTGGCCAGCTGGTTGTCCACCTCGTCGTTTATTTTGGCATTTGAAGAAATGGTTCAGGTCAGACAGGTGAAGTGTTTGACAGTCTGGCCGATACCAAGTGTGAGATGTGAATGGCGCTCTTTGGTTGCAAGTTGGTGAAGGTTTTCACTTAGGTGGATATCCAGGACACAAAGTCCACATGCCTCTGAAAAAAAAAACATGTTGTTAGATGCTATGTATAAAAAGCTACATATTTTCTGGGAAAGAAAAAACCTGTCATGTTTAAGGCATCTGCGTGGATCTGTCTCTGCATGTTCCATACCGTGTCAACCCATTTATCTGTCAATTGATGCATTCCTTCATGACATCTGCAGAACTCCTAAATTAGTCGTATGATTCATAGTTAGAAAAATTAAATGTTTAGAAATGTAAAATGAAACTTGATCTATACTGCATATTTGTCAAGGTCTTGCATGAGCTGGAACCAATCCCTACTGAATACCTTGGGCAGATCGCCAGTCTATCACAAGCCCAACCATGAAGAGGAACAACCATTCTCACTCATATACACACCTACACTGCAAACATTTGCTATTTCGTCAAAATTTTAAATCTAATCTCTAACCAAAAAATATTTTAGATGTTGTTTTGGGAATAATATATTATATAAGAACATCAGGGTGGGCAAAAAAAGGTTTCTTTCGATTCCTCTATCACACACCATCTTATTTTATCTTATTTTCTTAAGCAGTTTTTACAAGTACACACTGATGAAATTTTTAGATAAAACATGCCATCATAGATAAAACTTTACTTTAAATATATTAAAACATATTGTACTATTCATTTACATAGTCTGATTAGATGTTAAATGGATTATTGATCCAGAAAATAAAGTTACAAAAAATTAAAATATTGCTAAATTTTGGTCAAAATGTAAAAATTCCATATAAAAATTGGCCACCCTAAAAAACATTCATTCATTCATTCATTTTCTGAACTTAATCCAAATTAGGGTCCAATTCCACAGAAGAGCTACTGCAGGCATGAAAAATTCATACTGACTATAAGGCTGGATAAAAACAAATAATAAAAAATCCCGCACCCAGTAGTTTTTTTGCCCCCCGAAAACCCATGCTCAAAACCTCAGAAAATGCCTTAGACAACGTAAAAAACAGCACAGAAGGCAAGTTATCTGTTAGATGCTGTGGTTGTGATTCTTAGATTAGTTTAGCCTCCTTGAAATAGTCTATGGTGAGAGGCATGTAAAAGAACCATTGCTCGTCAAGAGTAGGCTGCATAGCCGTCAGCGTGTTTCTGCCCTGCAATGGCCTGGTGAGCTGTCCAGGGTGTACTCTGCCCTCGCCCAGAGTCGGCTGAGATGGGCGCCAGCCGTCCCCGAGAAGTGGTTCAGAAAATGAATGAATGAATGAATGAATGAAATAGTTCTATTTTCCAAAGATTTTTTGAACTGCAAGGATACTGTTCTATAGTTCAGAGTTTCAGAGTTTAATACATGTTAAATGTAGATATAAAAGACTGGTCATGTAGGGTGTATTGTATAGCTTCAGTCACTTTACCTACATTTAGCTTTAAAAGCATTTGGGCTTCGACAGCCACCTTATTTCTCTATTTAAAAAACAAAACAAAACAAAAAAGCTTGCCGCATTTAGGTTTTCAAAAAATTCTGATGACAAACCAGGAATTTTTTTCAATCTGGCCCAATAGCTTTGACAACTTGCTGCGTATGGGGTGTGAACGCCTATGCGGTGAACCCTGACCACTGCCACAAGCACCTCCGGTGAGTGTATGAGCATCAGAACTGGACCATGGGGCTAAGAAGATGACCTGGTCTGATGGCACCAGGATGTACCATGAGGAGGAGTCATGCCAGTGTAGGTGATGTGATGCTATGGGCAATATTCTGTTGGGAAACCATACGGTATAACGTATATTCATGTGGATGTTATTTTAACATGTACCACCTACCTTAACATTGTTGCAGCCCATGTAAACCCCTTCATGTAAACCATATTTCCCAATGTCAATGACCTATTCCAGCTGTATGATGTGCCTTGCCACACTAGAAATGATACAGAAATGGTTTGTGGAACACAACAGAATTCACAGTGTTTCTTTGTACTCCAGATTCTCCAGAATCTGATCAAACATCTGTAGGGGATGCTGGACAAACTGTTCCAATTCATGAAGCTTCATCTAGCATCAGACAACATTCACTTCTCTCTATAAGGCCACATGAATCACATGACTACTGTTTTCAGACTGCTTTCCACTTTCATTTTGCCATGTTACATTTTTTTTTATTAAGAATGAACTGAAAAAGCATGAAATATTCATGTTAAAAGATAGGCCTGTTTCTTTGGAGTTTAAATCCACATAGGAGAAATTTTTATTCAAAGAAAAAAATATATAGTGCAGCAACAACCAGAACAATGACTATGACCATTGCTTAATTTGGTAACTCCTTGTTGTACACACTGCATGTGGAGCAGATGTATTTTGTTCTCTCCTGTACACCATACTTGGCATCTGTTCAAGAGCTCTCTGATTTATGTGTGTCCTTGTATGGCCCCTCACTAGACGAACAGCAGGACGCCTTGCAGCAAGCATATGGACATGAGACACTTACTGGTAACTACTTTTGCCTTCTTTTCACAGTCTTTATGTCGGCTACAATACTGCAAGTATTTACAGAAGATTCATGGGGAAATATTTATTTATTTTAAACGTATGTAAATTCATGTAAACAGGCCAATAACAGCTTGACCTCTGTACTACTTGAGTCTAAAAAGAATTTAACAAGATATTAGTTCCTGTCTGCTGGACTGACATTACAATAGCCATCCTCTATTGATTATAACAAGTTTATTGTTGATTATTACAAGTCAAGAGTCTTGTTACTTATTAACATGTGTTAGCTACAGAGCAAATGTGTTGGCCAGAAATAACTTTTGTTTACCGATACCAAAGGAGCTGCTTTATCAGGAAGTCATACACTGTATATAAACCTGCTATACAAAACCTTAAATCAGACAACAAAAATATGTTGTCCTGATTTAATCCCTAAACTCACTTTCCGTAGAAAATATATCAACAACCTTTTTGGAATTTAAACATGCCTTCAATGCGTTCCCTGTTTTGCTGTAGATTGTAGATGTTTCCTCACATGGATCTATTCTCAAAGCACAAAAACAGGTCACTTCAGTGTCACTGACACACACTCCTGCTTTAGCCTGTGTACATGTGGATACGCACATACGTTATGGACGGCATAAACTGCTCTGTCCCACCCCTATCAGTGAACTGTGCTCTGATTGGTCTGGGAAACTGCTGCAAGGTTCCAATAGGCCTATAACACACCTGACTCCATTTTCACTTGCACGTTTGACCTTGGACACCATAACATTCCCTGTGTGCCGGATTAATGTTTAGCAGCCCGGTGAGTGGATTTACAGCAAACAAGGGCTGTCCAACATTCTTTGTTTGGTAATTATTGTTAAGCCAAGACATGCTCCACTGCATCACTCTAGCTTAAATTAAATCCACATATTAGCCATAAATTACCGTGTTTCCCCGATAATAAGACCTACCCTTACTTCAGCAGAACGGTCCAAAATAAGCCCTCCCCTGAAAATAAGACCTAGCTAAATGCAAATTTTTTCCGAACCTTCCTCTCATTTTCTATGAGTGCACGCGCGCCAGCACTATTTACAGCAGCGCCGCGGAGGAGAGACAGAAAAAGAGGAAGTTATGGGAACAAAACGGCAAGCAAAGTATTATAAAGCAGGACTGAGGGCATGATGGGGTTAAAGGCAGGACTGAGGGGCATGATGGGGTTAAAGCAGGACTGGAGGAGTATAACAGTTATCATTTTACTGGTATTATCCTGTCTGTTTTAACCCCAGACATGAGAGCAGCAAGGAAGAGCTACTCCGCTGAGTACAAGAAAGCAGTTGTGGAGGAAGGAATCACCTGTTTATTGAAATTGCTGTTAACGTTAATTAAAATAAAACCTACCCCGAAAAAAAAAATAAGACAGTGTCTTATTATCGGGGAAACACGGTATTTCCTTTTGTGTCTATGAGCCCAGGCAAAAAAATTGCAAACCATCACACTGTTCTCCCAGATTTTAAAAAACATTTAAAGGTCCAGTCATACATAGGATATGAGTATGCTTAAATATGTTAAATCTTATCTGCTAGGCATGTTGAAATCATTAGAACAAGAAAGTATGTAAATAACAAAGAAATTAATCCAGTTTTTTTGAGCGAGCAGCATTAGCACTCCAAAACACAGCAAATGTGGTGACGTGACCTGCTATGTCAGAAACTGGTCTCACAGGTTTGTTAACAGCGTGCAAGCATGCAGCCTTGGAGTCCTCATCAGTTTCTAGTCAATTGAACGACCATTGGAACGAAGTCAGTGAACCTGACATTGATGAACATGATTTAGGGAATGTTTTATTTGCATATGAACTCATGGGAGAAGGTTTGGGGTCATGTTTCAGTGAAGAGGATTGGAGACGACAGGGAAGAGCGTCTCGGAAACACTGCATGGTGAACATCGTCTGTGATCAGATTTCAACCCCATATTGTATAATTTAATTATACACAAACCAACATATGTAAATATATCACATAGCACCACTGTGTATAAATATATAGCGTATTTAAATCTACTCAAGTATCTATAAGAAGCTACATAAAGGGTGCAGTACAATTAATATATTATATATATTAAAGTTTTTAAAATTATTATTTTAGATGCATGTATAAATGCATGGTGCAGCTCACTACAATCTGTTAAAGTAATTTAATCATCCATGAAATAATAACTAACCTTAAGATTTCTTATTAATGTAAATGACGCTTCTGGAACCTGTGAGTCGTTTCCTCAAACGGGGCGGAATCGATTCTGAACCCTTTATATATAGTGTATAAATCTCCAAATCAGTGAATAAAATCTTCTCAGAGTCGGCTCCCAGCCCGCCCGAATGCTGTGGTTGTTATTCAGGGATCCAGTCCTCTCACAGGAACTTTATGCAAGCTTAATCCATCCTCGGTGGACTTGCTACAAAATTCCATTATGCATATGTCACTGGTTTTCCATTTTTTGCACGCATGAGGATCGTTTTCAGCCATACTGGACATGTTTTCACTTCCACGCATTTGCCGAGTCCAATGTGTGATGTTTCACGTACCACGTGACCTGACTTGACCTAGTTTAGCCTGTTGGAAGCTGTGTGCTTTAAGAAAATTTAACTCAAATATCACAGTACACACAGCTGTTGGAAATGTTGGAACTAAAAGGTTTGATTTATTAAGTCACCATGAACTATTAGCAACAAAAACATGACTAAATATTTTATGTAAGACTGGACCTTTAAACATATCCCAGATAGTTTCAGGAACATACCTCAAATGATCAGTACACATTTTTAATAAAGAGCATATCTTGTTTCCCAGGACATGTAGAGGAAAAATGTAAAATCAATCAACTTCCCTTTTATAATGGACTGAATTTCTTACCAAAGTGTTAAATTTGTTGATGTTAAATCATAGAATTGTTTCTGTTTTTTTCCCCTCTCAGAAGCAACACATTCATTTTGAATCACAGTCAGACTGTAGAGGAACATCAGAAACATATGGCAATCCTAAATTTAGTACAAATCTGCAGAAATACGATGACAGCAAAAGGTTACTTACAAAATACAGTACACTTCAATGAGACCCAGATGTTCTTCTAAATCTCCCATTTCAAGTGTCCCCCTTCTGCAAAGGATTTGGGGCATGTGTATGGAAATTTGCCTTGTGAAGATTTCGTGTCATTAGGATGAATAATGATCAGATGAATAATCTGGGCTCAGTCGATGGTTACAATTGAAGTCAGGGCTCTGTGCAGGAGATGTGTTATTTTGTTGTAATTCAGCAAACCATGTATTCATGGTACTGAATGGCAGATTCAGTATTCTGGTACTGTATTATTTAAAACTCAATTTTGATTTTGCTCTCATTCAAAGGCTATTTATTATATCAACTTGATATTTGCAGGAATTACTGCAAAGAACATCTGCTTGGTAAATTGCACTTTAATAAGATTATGGCTAGGGGTTTAGGAATTATTGAACATTTTATATATATATATATATAATATAATATATATATATATATATATAT
>JAOUQZ010000049.1:12605796-12619075 GCA_028564935.1 Neosilurus hyrtlii | reverse complement strand
TCGGCTGAGATGGGCGCCAGCCTCCCCGTGACCCTAAGTAGGAATAAGCGGTTCAGAAGATGAATGAATGAATAAATATCAGTGGGCTTATCAAAGAAATCAATCATTTATATAGATGGAAATTTGGTTTACAAAGGATAGTAGATAACTCACATAAATTAGGTTCATAAAATAAATATGCTAGGAGTTTATAATAGGATTTCAGTATTTGAAAACCCAACAAGATCAAAATGTCCATGTCGCAACCCATTTCTCTGTTAAGCTCAAAAACTTTAAACTCCTTATGATTTGCGAAGTCGAAAACCTATTTAATGACTGGTGGAGCGAACACACGCATTCACTGACCTTTTACATAGCACTAGCATATATAATGTCAGATGCTTGTTGTTGTATAATAGGGCCTAGCGTTAGGTTACGTTATGTTACGTTACCTGAATGACGTGTTTACACTAATACTACTAATAACATTACTACTTTCATGACATTAGTTACAATGTCATTAGTGGAGAAATTCAAATTTAAAAACTTACCTCTTCTGAGTCTTCAGACACACGCATGCTCTGTCTCACCTGAAAACAAATTTGAACTTCTAATTATCTAATTAGTGTAACACCTGCTTCCAGAGATGTCTCTTTACACACACTCCTTAGCCACACACCCTCACTAAACTCTGACACATCGATGACGCTCCCTGCATCTCCTGAATCTTGAAAGCACCTGGACTGTTAATTGATCTGTGTATTTAAACCCTGGCTTCTTTGTGAGGTATTAACTTTGTCTTACTGAGCCTTGGTTTCTGCATGTTACTGTTTTTCCTGTTGCTGGACATTGTTTGAACGGACTACTGGTTTCTGGATTGTGATTTGGTACCTTGGCTGATTATTAATGCACTTCTTATTCTACATTTGGGTCTCTTGTGTCTCATCATTACTATGGAGTTAGACATACTGGGAAGGGTTCAATCCCCAGTACCACCACTGTTGGGCTCTTGAGCAAGGCCCTTAACCCTTAATGGATCAGATACACATAAAAAAATGTTAATTGTAAGCCGCGCTGGATAAGAGTGTCTGCTAAATGCCATAAATTTAGCTTATGAGAGCATCTAATGATTTACAATTCAAAGATGAATTCAATTATCTGGGATAATTAAACTACACAACTTTAACAGAAGGGGAAAGGGGGAAGAAAAACCCTGCTACATCCTACAACACCAAAATAGTTCTTGCTTCCTGAAAACACATTGTACAATTATTTATTTACTCTCACATGCAGTAGCTTGTCTTATGTCATGCTCTCAAGTATCATTCTAGGTTTGAGTCGTTTCAGTAAAAGGGAGTTTTTCACCGCAGTGTTTACTGGATCATATAGAACGGGGGCTGTACAGAGTGAAAATATCTTATATATGCAAAAAGAAGCATGTCTCATGCAAGTACACTATATATAGCACAGTCATAGTCATGCCAAGAAGTGTGTATCTGTGTAGTTTCATGACTTAATCAAATGTTTCCAAAAACTCCTTTTAGTTTGTTTGTAACCTTCCCTCGGTCACTTTCAAAGTGAAATCAGTAGCATTTTTAGGAACATTTACATTTCAATTGTTTGTATATTACTCACCAGGTCACGTGGAATGCCCTCATCATTCGAATTCACCACACATTACATCCTACTGACATATGATCACATTGATAAACATTTGTTAATACATGAAAAATGTGTGAAATAAGGTTTGAAATTAAAAGTTTATGTGTAATATGTTCCTGTCTTTTTTAAATAGTGAATTAATAATAATAATAATAATCATCATCATCATCATCATCATCATCATCATAATAATAATAATCATAATAAGGGAAGAACAGTGGTTTAGTGGTTAACATGTCCAAGGGTTCAGGTTTCGAGTCCTGGGCTCTGCAAAGGAGTTTCTATGTAGAGTTCGCATGTTCTCCCCATGCTTGCATGGGTTTCCTCTGGGTGGTCCAGTATCCTCCCATCATCCAAAGACATGCATATTAGGCTGATTTGATGAATGTGAATGTAAATGGTTGTGTCTGTGATGTCCTGCAATGGTATGGTGAACAGTTTAGGGTGTACCCCACCTTGGTTCAGAGACAGCTTGGATAGGTTTCAACCACCCTGAAACCTTAATAAAGGATAAAAGCATTTTAGCATATGAAATTAAATGACACACTCCAATTAATAAAATATGATTACAGGTAAAATAGTAAAACTATTTGATTAATATGTGAAATGTTTACATTGAAAGATGGTTCACATGTTTTCTTTAGTTTTTTCCCATGTGAACTTTTTCCCATGTTTTTGTGAATTTTGTGTTTGCTTTCTGTAAAGGAAGTAATGCTTCATATTTTGGACTTTTTATCTTGATGCTACAAAATGTAAATTTGTGCTGGGAAGATTTTTTTTTAAACTTCTAGCCACGGCAACAATAATTATACAGCAATAAATAGGTTTCAACACTGAAACTCAAACAGTGGTTTATTTCCTTCTACACAACTAGAACCTTGAATGAAGTTTGGCATCAGAACACTTAAGTAACCTTTCGACTGTCAGTAGTGACAGTATTATTATAGGTCAAATCTTTTGTAAAATACCCAAAGTTTCAGGACTCTGCTCTGGGGTCAAGGAAAGCCATCACTTCTGCATGGGTCTCCTCTGGGAAAAACACCATACTGGGTATAATAGGTTTTTCTCACGATTTTTCTGAGAACAAGTCCTTTTGTCTTCACTGCTTCCTTTTCTCTTTCTTCTTTCCCACACTGTGCTATGGATTGCATGGTTTATGTAAAAGCAACTTATTCCACCCTGCCAGAATTACGCTGGGTATGATGTTTATCGTAATACAGCATTTCTGGAAAGGTCCACATGGTGATAACTGCAATTCAAGCCTGTTGTAAAAGCTGGGAAGAAAAATAAAAGTATTAACCGTCTGCTTCTCAGTGAACCACAGGCAGCTGTTTTGTAAAGATCATTTGGAATCTGTGATTAGCATCCTGTTTAGATCAAGTTTGCTTATTCTCTGTTTCCTGTTTATCAATACAGTCATCGGCTAATTCAAACATAGCGATCAGTCCACCACCAAGTCCTATGAATGTGCTGCTTTTAAATCTCTGCGTTCTGATTTAAGCCAGGAGAGGACATGTCATATTCACACTGACTTGATTGACTGCCATCTGTTTAATTTCCTCTTGTCATGTTTTACCAACACTGCCTTTGTAAGCGAGATGGGTGAGAGACAGGAGGTGCTGTACTGTGTGGCTCTCTTCCTCCCCCCGCTTGGGAAAGAACAACTCTTTGGGTCTTCTCTGTCTAGGGAAGAGAGGAGGGGGACAGGTGTTCAGCCAGGTCTGCTAGAGTCATCTGTGTTAATGCTGTCGGTCACGCCGTCTCTCGGACCGCTCTTTCCCACGCTGCCGGGGGTCAACAGTGGAGCAGAATACCGGATGATGGGCTTCTACTAACCCTTGTGCCAAAACCTAGACACTCAGGTAACATCTACAATTGTGTCCTCACACCACACTCATTCAGTAGTGTCAATAAAGCTTGTATAAAGGTCTGAAACTAGTAGTGAAATGCAGTTCCTTTTGCATTTTCTTTCTAGTCTGAAAACTGAAATGAGGAGACTGAAGGAAAATGTTCTATTTTACACAAGGTTAATATCAGATATTTGGAATAATTTTGAATATTGAAAATTCAAGACATTAAACATCTGACTTCTTTGTTATATATTTTTATTCCATGGTGAAAAACAGTAAAAAGTCATTTCAAACTTCCCAAAATAAAAGAGGATCCAGTAAACACCAAAAAGTGACTGATTCCTTCCTCACGCAAAAAACTTTTGTGTCCAGACCTTTAAAGAGCAAAACATCGTTTCACCATGACCTCTCTGAGCCTGTTACCAGGATGTGGTAAAACACAGTGAACGTCATCATGATCAAGCACATGTGTGTGTGTGTATATGTGTGTGGGTGTGTGTGTGAGTCCATATCCATGTGTTGCACACTCAAAGCCCCTCAGACAGAGAGAGGAAGAGACAGCTCGTAACTCTTTACCTGTCATTATAACATGCTAGAGGGCACAGTAAGGCAGCAGGAAGCTCAACACTGCATTAAAGTCTGCTTGCACAGGTTGATTTACAACCTCATCCATCCTAAGCAAGGCTTCAGTTAGATCTGCTGTAAGCAGCAAGAGGTGGTGTGGGGGGAAATTTGGCTTTCTCGGCCCTTATTCCTTCAGTTTTTGTTTTCCTTTATATGAATGAAGAGTCACTGCTATTGTTTTCTTTGGGCTGAAGGGTATAGAGAAGATGATCCCATCTGTTCCTCGAGAAAATAATGAGAAACTACGAGAAATGTCATCTAACTTCTCAGTGGTCATGTTTTGGCCATCTTTACATGGAACAAGATGTTAAAAGAGATTCTATTGCATGATAATACATTTGTATTCGCTGCATTGCATTTTGAATGCCTGGTTTGCGAACAGGTTTGAAATTTCCGCAAATGTTGCAAAATGAGGAAACTTATGAGGTCACAAAGGTTTTTTTTCGCATTTTGCTTTTCAAATTATTCGTTTTACATTCACAATGTAAAGCGACAAGTTTGAGACTTTCACGTGGAAAGTTTGAGAAAAGTTTGAGACTTCATGGCATCTGCTATTTTTTCTCCAAACAATCACA
Source organism: Neosilurus hyrtlii (assembly GCA_028564935.1). Taxonomy (NCBI): domain Eukaryota; kingdom Metazoa; phylum Chordata; class Actinopteri; order Siluriformes; family Plotosidae; genus Neosilurus; species Neosilurus hyrtlii. The sequence continues at coordinate 12,614,385 of JAOUQZ010000049.1, read as the reverse complement.
AATTACAAATCAGTTGCAAATCAGTCCCGTGACTTTCCCGCGACTTCCACGGGATATATGTATTTAAGCTATACAATATTCGCTTGCATGTGGAGTCGCAAATTATCTTGATGCAAATTTCGCAAAAAGTAAAAATAAAAAAGCACAAAAAATGATTCCTCATATAATGTCTACAAGTAATCTAGATTCTAAAACTTCAATGTTTTCATTATGATGGATTTAATACATGTAATAATTCTGAGTGAAATGATAAAGTGTGTACAGAAGGGTGCACGAGTCAAAGTCTGATGAAAATTCTTTAATTTTTTGTAGTGTTCTGTTATTATTATTAATTCATTCATGTATTATGTAGTCTGGTAAAGCTCATTATCCTTCAAGGGGTGAAGGAGGTTGTAACCTATCTTAGCCAAGTCTAGGCAAGGGTGGGGTACACCCTGAACAGCTTGCCAGATCACTGCAGGACCAACACACACACAACCATTCACACTCACACAAAGGATCAGTCTGGAACAGTCAGTTAGCCTGATGTGCATGTCTTTGGACTGTAGGAGGAAACCTGGGGTACCCAGAGGAAACCTACACTAACAAGGGAACAAACTCTGCTGAAACACCTCGCCAAGCAAGGGACTCGAACCCAGGACCTTCTTGCTGTGAATGTGCTAACCACTACGCCACCGTGCCACTGCTGTTAGTGTTCATGTATTGCCTTAGTAATTCATAATTCTGAAAGTATTAAGTATGAATCTATGACTTGTTCTATCGAACTAGTAAAGTGTTAATAATGCTATTAAAATCTTTCCAATAACAAACAAGCAAACAGAACACTCTTTAGTCACTCCCCAGGACAACCCAAGCCACCCATCATGGTTTTAGTAATGAATCCCCATAAAAGGGCTCTGTATAAATGAGGTCATTTTCAGTTACATTAAAGATAACATATATCAAAACATACTGGCTCGTTAGCCTCTTTAGGTTTGAGAGTTTCCTTGTTAACAATGGTAGGAAATTCGCAGTCTCTACAGTCTGTTATGCTTACCTTTTCCTTTAAAACCTCACATGAGACAAAACACAGTGTAAAAGTTACGCATAGCTCAGCAATGTGAGAGGAAAGAAAGTATGCCTCTGATTACAGCGAAAAGGAGGAGGGCAGCACTGTTTTCTTTTGAAATGAGTTTTGTTTACTTGGTGTTTCATATGGTTTTTCAGCCTGTTCTGTTACAACACGATCTAGTGCAGCTTTCCCCCTCCCCATATCCCTTTTCCTCTCTGCACATCCCCTCCGTAAGACCACTCAGTTGAGCCTATATTTGTGTTGGTCACTTCCTAGTTGTTCTGACCTTTGACATATGTGGTAAGAGCAGCTGAGGAGTAGAGTGTGATGTCAAAGTCTGACCTCCAAAACAATTCTACAGCATCTAAGAATCCACTTTCTAATCTTAATTAACCACAGCTTCTGCTTAACTGATGCTAAAAACATATGTGAAACAGTGAGATTTGACAAGTTGTTGGGGAATAAAAAAACCCTTCGAATTGTGAACCTGTGTGCAGTGTGTGCGGGGGAACATGTGTGCTGGGTTGTGGGTGGCCAGGAAAGTGCTTCCTTTCCTCAAAAAGAAAGAATGGGGGTCTGAGGAGTGATGAGTATGCCATAATAAGGTTCATTTCCCTTCCCATGTCAGGACCTATAAATATGCTGAAAACAGGAAGCTAACAGGAAAACAACTGTGGGTAAACTTAAGTCCTCGATAGAAAAACTATTGTCTGACATCACTTGTGCAACCCCGAGACCCACCTCTACACCAGTATGTGCCAGTAAACATCAAGTATTTTACCATTAAAACTCACATGCATAGTTTATCCTGTATGTGATGAATTTCAGTATACCATTAAATCTCCTATTTACACTTTAACCAAGGCTCGCACAACACTACATTTTTGTATAACTAAGAATGGAGAGTTGTGCTTAAAGATCAGGGTGTGTAGATGATAAACATCAGAAACAGGAGCAGATCGGCAAGTGGAGTATCATTCTTCGCATGCTTCTGCATTTTCTCTGGATGTGTATTTTTGTGCTTGTATTTATAACTAAAGGTGCGCTTGAATTCTTTTCTTTAGTTTTTTTTATTTCGTTATTTATTTATATTATATAATTTTGGCATTTTAATATGTTTTAAATACTGTTAATCAGATGCAGTGAAATGTACTGTATATTATATCATACACTTTCCAATAACTGTCAAGTTTCTGTTTCTTCACTGGGTGTTAAGATCTAGTGTTACCGTCACATCTTTGTTCAGCACTATCAGCTTTGCGTTGTAGGTGGATTTTGCTTGTGCACACTCTTTTTTTTTATCAGTATGATCTCTGAGAGAACTGAAATAAGTTTATTATGGTGCTTCAGAATAGCAAGATAGCAAAGCATGTTCTGCGAAACAGTTCTGGCATCACCTGCTGTGTTGTGACTCAATCAGAAGCAGGGTTTGAATGGTTTTTGGAACTTGAGCCAAAAATGGCAAGCGAAGCAATCACTCTGTTTCTTTTAAGTTTTAAACTGAAAGATGTCCAGCTTTGAGGTTTGATCTGAGATGCAGTTTTATCATGGCTACTGTAAATTGTGGCTGCTATATACCTGTATGTCAGTCACACTCATCTATTATTTTGTTTGAATAAACTTTAAATATATATATATATATATATATTAGTACAAAAGAGTTCTCATATCCTTCCTTTGCTTATTTTCTATTAGTACAGATTCATACTGAGGCCATGATTAATAAGAGATCATCACTGACCTTAATGTGTATCAGCCACTATGGGGTATAAAGTAACTAGAAGGACAAATTACTTGTGCCTGATGGTAATAAGGATCACTATATGCTTGTATTTTATTTTTCATTTTTCTAATATAAAAATTAAATGTGATGGTGACAAAATGACAAAAAAATAAAGATGCTGCTTTTCAGGAATATTTTAATCACCCCAGTCCCCCCCCCCCCATATTATAGTGGACAATATAAATATAAATATTAAATATTAAATATTAAAATTTATGCTAATTATATTTTTGTCATATCTTTTTGAAAACTCTTGGCAAGAGTACAAATCATAACCAGAGAACAGGCTAGGAAACCTCATACTTGTACTTTCAGTTTGAGTTTGTTCATGATGAAATGTACGGCAATAGCCATGTGTGGCAACAACAAATAAGTACTAAATAAAAATTTCAAATGTGTTTTGTTGTCTTGTTTTAATGGGATGGGGGTGGGGTATTTTTTGTTTGTTTGTTTTTTTTGGGGGGCGTGAATTGAAACTCTGGTGAGGTCACAGTACAAAACATAATTCACTCATGAAAACCCTTTATGGCACAGAGACGGGAATCAGACAATGAAAGGAGTATAATAGATCATCTCACCACAGAATATTCACATACTCTTGTGGATCATTTGTAAAACATTTGCAGTAAAAGCTTGGATCCAGATTCAGAAACGAAAGTCTAAACTTCAGTGTCAATTGTTTAGTGATTTACTGACACTGACATAAATTGGTCTTAAGCAATACATAAACCAGAAGTCACGTCATGCTCTGATGCTGACAGAACATTCAATCATTCATTCATTTTCGAAGTCACTTAATACTAATTAAGGTCGTGGGGCAGCTGGCGCCCATCTCAGCCAATTCTGGGCGAGGGTGGAGTACATCCTGGACAGCTAGCCGGGCCATCGCAGGCAGAAACACACACACAACCATTCACACTCACACCTAGGGGTGATTTGAACTGCCAATTAGCCTACTGTGCATGTTTTTGGACTGTGGGAGGAAACCAAAGTACCCGGAGGATACCTACTCAAGCACGAGGAGAACATACAAAATACACACAGAAACGCCCGAGCTGGGAATTGAACCCAGGCCTTCTTGCTGTTAGGAAGATGTGCTAATCACTACGCCACGTGCCGCCCCAACAGAACAAATGACTGTCAAAATAAGCTATATGAGAAATACTTTATTAGTATTGGTATTTTAAATAATATAGGTCACGCTAAGTGGGTTATCAAAGGCCGGCCATGTCTCTGACTGTCTATAGTGAGAGGCATGTAAAAGAACCATTGCTGACTTTCAAAAAAGAGGAGGCTGCATTGCTGTCAGCGTATTTCTGCTCTGAGATGGTCTGACGAGCTGTCCAGGGAGTCCTCTGCCTTCGCCCAGAGCCCGCTGAGATGGGTGCCTGCCTCCCCGTCTCCTTGCACAGTCTAAAGACATGCACATTAGGCTAACTGGCCATTCCATATTGCCCCTAGGTATAAGTGTGAATGGTTATATGTGTGTTGGCCCTGCAATAGTCTGTTGAGTTGTTCAGATGAACTGATAGACAGAAAGTAAATAAGGTAGAATGAATTCGTGTGTGGGAAGTGTTTATGTATTACTTGCAAAAGTGTTGTTGATTTTGGACGAATGAATAATTGTTGGCAGCTCCCCCCGGGGTCATGGAGAACTGAAAGTAGGCATGGTCTGACTGGAGAGGAGGAGTGTTGAAATCAGCAGTGATGAAGTGATGACAGGTGTGACTTTATCTGTGTTGCTTCTAACTGCTCTGTTTCCTTTTTCCCTCTCCCTGTGGAAAAATACAGCTTTTGTGATATTAAACAAGCTGCGACACCAAACGTGAGGCAAAAAATGGAGAATTTTAGTGATTGTAGTGTAAAAGAAATGCTCCTGCGGAAGTTTGAGGAAGGTAATTCTCAGGGATGTGGGTAAAGTAAAGGGGTCAGCGGTGTGGCAGTGGCCATGAACAGTGCAGCAATGACCGTGTCACCCACAAGTGCTGTGAAAACATTGATATAGTCTTTCAAACACCTGATGTGAACTCTCCAGGTCAAATCCTTTGAACAGAAAGAAGAAAAAACTTCTAGATTAAGTGATATCCCAATAATCAAGGTCATATGTATGTATAAATTATAAACTGAAACCATTATGGCTGTGAAGCATTAACACAATGTTTCATTTGTATGTTTGTATTTGTATGTATCCAAGCATGATTAAACACATCTCTTCTATCTCAGCACTGTTCAATTCTTAAACCTATTGCTCAAAAGGTGATTATTTATCTATAACAGTACCGGACTGGTAATAGAGTCACTGGGTTTATTCTCACGCTTTTGCAATCTGATAAATAAATGATGATATGGGAAAAGTTTCTGAATTTCTGCCACTAATGCAACGTTTGAAACAAATTCTTTTAAAGAAAGTTACACAACAATAAGGTGATTAGTACAGTATAGTGGTGTAATGATTTGCACGTCCGCCTCAGAGCAAGAATTTCCGGAGTTCAAGTCCAAGGCACAGCAAGAGCATTTCTATGTGGCATTTATATGTTTTTCAGGTTTCCTCTGGGTGCTCCAATTTCCTCTCACAGTCCAAAGACATGCACTGTTTTTGTTTTTGTTTAGTTTTTTTTTTTACCTTATGTGTTAATGTGAGTGTGAGTGGTTGAGTATTTGCGTGTCCTGCAGTGGTGTACCCCACCTTTGTCAGGGTGAGCTGGGATGGGCTTCGGCCTCCCTGCAACTTTAATATATGATGAAAATGAAATGAATTAAGAATGAAGGCAATTTAAAAAACAACTATTTGTGGACCAGCCTCCTGAAAATCCAGTTTAATCCAACCAGCTTCCAGCTTCCAAAACTCATCAAGTTATTTTCCAGCTTTATGACTTGAGGGGGAGTGGTGGTAGGGTGCTGGCTTACTGATCCAAAGGTCGAGGGATCAGGCCCCACTATCACCAAGTTGTCACTGCTGTCCTCCCAGTTCAGCTAACTGGGTTACCAAAGGCCAGCCATGTCTCTCACTGTTTGTGGTGAGAGGCATGTAAAAGAAGCATTGCTGATATTTGTAAAGAGTAGGCCATTGGGTTGCTGTCAGCATGCTTCTGCCCTGCAATGGCCTGGCAAGCTGCACTGGGGAGACGGCAGTGACATCTTGGTAATAGTGGGGCTTGAACCCCTGACCTTTGCATCAGTAAGCCAGCACACTAACATTGAGCTACCACTGCCCGGGTGCATTTAATATTCATTTATTCATTTTCTGAACCACTTAAACCTAATTACGGTCGCAGGGAGGCTGGCGCCCATCAGAGTACACCCTGGACAGCTCGCCAGACTATTGCAGGGTTGCATTTATTATTGCTATAAAAAAATCACTGGAAAGACTGCACAAAGGATGACTTAAACGTGTTTGGCTTTGATAGCAATTGGCACTCAATGGCGGTAGACAGGAGAGTTTGGAGTTCTGGGATCAGGGAGTGGTGATGTTTCTGGTGTGAGAAACAAGAAACACCTCATGGACAAATGTGAAGCTGCTCATGCAAAACGAAGAACTGAAGGGAATCCCAATCATTTTGTGTGACTTGGATGATGATGATGATGATGTATTCCTTTTTTTTTTTTTTACTTTAGCTAAAATTACAGTACAGACTTTTGGTGCATCTGATCTTTTGTGTCGTACTGACATTCTCTTGTAAAGTAATGCATATGCTTTGAAACAAGCATCCACCTGAATTCTGTCCCAAAGGGTCAGGGAGGATCTGAACCCCTTTTCTGTGACCTGCCCACTCTGAGGTAAACAGTGCCTTGAAGATACCCCTGCTCCAGTTGCTGTATATATACAAGTACATCCTGTTTTTGCCTGGCCAGAAAGATCTGAATAAACACCTTCCTGCTTCTGAAAGAACAGCTGACTCAGGAACACTCTGTGATATGGTATAACGAAAGGTTTAACTACCAGACTGAGAGCAGATGGAAGTCACAGACAGGTGTGTGTGCATGTGTGTGTGTAAGGTGTGTGTTCTGCTACACCTGGCACCTGAAGATGACTCGTCTGTGAAGTATTTAGCAAGTTATTAAAGGTTGGTTGCAGGATTCTAGGAAAAAAATGCTACATGTTTGGAAAGCACTCAACTGTTCCTTGTACAGTAATTGAACTGAAATAACTTTGAATATTTATTACCTTTCATGTGAGCTACGCAGAAGGTACTGTGATTTTCATTCCGCAGGAAATTTTGTGTGTGTGTTTGTCTGGCCGTAGCCCACAAGTGCGCATGCGATCCTAGTACGTTAATACCTTTCGCGTGAGCTATATACTCTTCAAGTTATTATTACTAGACTATTGAGAGCTTACAGAAATTGTACTAATGTAAAGAAATATTATGATAATCATTACATTTACATAGACAGGAACTTACCACTAGGTCCAACGCCGGGATCTAATTAGATAATTAGAAGTTCAACTTTGTCTTCAAGTTAGAGCACGCTTGTGTTCAAGTTTTTGAATTTGAATTTGTCCACTAATAACATAGTAACTAATGTCATGACAGTAGTAATGTTATTAGTAGTATTAGCATAAATATGTCATTTAGGTAAACGTATAATGAATGTAACCAAACATTAGGCCCTATTATACAACAAGCATCTGACATTATATATACCAGGTGGGCAGTGTGTTTGCTCCACCAGTCATTTCCAACAAATATATAATTTTGTCTGAAACCATTAGTAGTTTGTCATTTGCATGAATAACACTACAGGGTTTTGAATATTGAAACATTTTAATGAAGCAGGGCCAGGAACGCTCATCCTCAAGTTCAACAGTGCAGTGTGACTCGATGTGTAATAGTCGAAAATACTGAAGTATTTGCACTTTATTACTCTACGAATGTAAATATAATTTTTGGCAGGTCTGTAATAATGACTAGCACTGTTGTCTCACAGCAAACAAATTCTGGGTTTTAGCCTCGTAGTCAAGTGCTGACTTTCTGTGAGGATTTTACTCTGTTCTTACAGCATGCCTGTTTGGGTTTTTGCCATCTGCTCTGGTTTTCTCCCACCGGTCAAAGATTTGTGGGTTTGCTCAACTGTTTACTCAAAATTGGGAATGATTGGTCATCTCTGTGTTAGCCCTGTAATAGGCTGATGTGTGCCTGGCCTCTCCAGTGAAGTCAGGTAAAATTGGCTCTGGCTTCCCCGCACTCCTGACAAATAAGTGGTATAATTAGTAATGAAAGAACTAATGAAAGTATACTATTGTTCTCTTACTTAAGGTACATAAATTGATTTTAATTGCCACTTTAAAATTATCCAGCTTCCACCTTCAATGGTTAAAAATACATATTAAAAGTATTAATGTTGTATACCCGAACTTAGTAACAAGGAAAAGTTTAGTACTCTTAGTTTCTGAGAACATAGTTAAAATGTACTGTATCACTGATTGAGCAAAGTCCAATATTTCCATTTTTGTAGGTGTGAGAATCAGACGTCATGTGACATAAAGCGGAAAACAGGTCAGGTTGGCTAGATATAAATGATGGAAGAGGGTTAAAGGGGAAACTGAAAGCAAGAACCATGTGGAACAGGAAAGACCAGAAAAATCTTATCGCAACATATTCTATTATGTACTCTTTGTTCCACTCTGTTTGTTTTCATGCCGAGTCCAGAGCACAGTGCAACCATGATTATCTCAGTGTACATAATCCCACACACACACACACACACACACACACACACACACACACACACACACACACACACACACACACACACA
>JAOUQZ010000049.1:12562592-12582352 GCA_028564935.1 Neosilurus hyrtlii | reverse complement strand
AGAGAGAGAGAGAGAGAGAGAGAGAGAGAGAGAGAGAGAGAGAGAGAGAGAGAGAGAGAGGTAAATAGTAAATGAGCTTAACACACACACAAAAAAAAAGAAAGCCCTGTAGACCTATGCACACCCACGGCATGCTTCACACTCCTCCTGTAAAGACACACTACGAGCCCACAGAGAACTGCAGTATGTATTTTCAATTATGCATGTCCAAGTGTTTAAGCAGCATTTATGGTATTAGTGAGCAGCAACGCTGTACAGTAGTACCTGAGGTAATGTGCTGTGTTTTGGTACCAGACTTGTGTTAACTGGGAGCAACACAAGAGTATTAGGTTGCTGTGCCAAGCAAGCTCTAATCCCCAGGTGAAGTGTAAGAGGACGTGTGCCTCAACCGCACACACCCACCCACTAAACACCTGCCAATCCAAACACTCCCTGTCCCCATTGCAGCTCAATGACTGCGAAAATGCCAGAAGTCAGACAGGTGCTCACTATCCACTGGCATCATGTCCACACACCGGCTTTGCTTCATAAAGTACTTACAACATTTTATGTACAGGAGACCTGTTGATAAATAACCATGTGACTACACTAACAACTAATCACTGCAGAGAGGCAAATGCATGGAAATTGTCTGTGGGGACATGACAAAAAAAAAAACAAACCTGCACCATTTCATTTACCTCAGAACACAAAATAAAAAATATTAAACTAAACAATCAAATACTTTAGTTTTCAAATAAATGCAATTTTGTTTGGAATGACTATCGAAACGACACTAAGAGGAAATACTGTCATATGTGCATGTACAATGCAGTTATCAAATCCAGCTTAAACACACACACACACATCAACCAGCCCCCTCCCCACTCCAGCTTTTTCCTCTCAGTGTACCAGATGGGAGGTGAGGGAGGGGAGATGTGGGGAGGAGACAAGGGAAAAGGAGGCAGTCAGTGCAGGAGGTGAAAAAGTGAGTGAGGTTGCAAGGCTTTCGGACCCTGCAGAAATATGGATAGCAATGGCACACACAGGAACAAAACAAACACAAGTACACACACACACACACGTACTAACAGGTTCCAACAAGCAAAAGCAAAGACTTGGTTCAGACCTCTGTGACGAGTATGGATGGATGTTTACAGAACCTGCATAACTGCATGCAAAAAGCACCCGCGTTTCATTCCACAAAATCATTCGAAACAGGTAGGATTAGTGCACACGCAGACATTTCACACTCTTATTATTTATCTGCAGAGGGAAAATCAGGCTCAGTATCGTACCACTCAGCAATAAACCCTGATGCAATACTTCTTAACCTTAAAAACTTACACACTGAAAGAAAAAAATGGACATAAAATTCCTGCATTTCAGTCGCTAAAATATTCCTCATGTTTGCGAAATATACTACGAGTATTCTTTTTCATGTTAATCACCGTCTGGATACAGCTCCATTCTGTGCAGTAACATGATCTGGTCTTATACTGGCACATGGAGAACGTGGCTTCAGTAACGGCGATGCAACCAAGGCGCTGAGAGGGACAGAAGGTTAATGAGGCATAAAAACAGGGCGAGGAAAGGACAGTAAGAAACTGCTATTGTCCTGCACTTCTAGAAAAAAAAAGAGCGGCATAGCAAGGGGGGAAGAAAGAAAAAAAAAAATCAATAGATTTTGAAGGGCGGCACAGGGAAGAAACACAGGGACATTGCAGCCTAATGCCAAGGTCATGGAGGAGAAGGGGCCCATGGGGGCTAGTACAGTGAGTGAGTGAGTGAGTGAATGAGAGAGTGAGAGTGAGAGAGCGCAAACAAATAGTTCAAATATAGTAAGTTAAACAACTATAGTTGTTCAGAAAGGGCTGTTACACAGTGCAGTGAGCTGTATTACTGGAATGGGACAGAAAGAAACTCCCCCAACACACATATTCGCATGCACACACACACACACACATGCACACACAAACTCATACTATAACTGAATAAATCAAAAAGGGAAACTAACTAATGATCTTTACCTTGACGTGATGGCCATCCATGTAGCGCGTGGCATCCCGAAAGAGACGGTACATGACGAAGCCCTGTGGGTCGATGCTGTCAATCAGCGGGAATGCCGTCTGTTCAGACACACAATTCATGTTAAAAAACTTCATACTTTGGTGTCTATGAATTATGAACTCATGTCCTAAAGCAATAATTTATATAATAAATTTAGATATCGTATATATAAAGCCTGTCCCCATGATTAATGAATGGGTTGGATCTGATGTGTTGGAGCAGAAACTGCAGGACTCTTGTCCACACAGGTAAATTGTGTATTTATGTACAATTCTGAGAATGATATAACGAATAGGACCTGAAATCACTTTCTAGGCACATAAACAGTGTGAAAAGTTTCAGGGTTGAACAGACTAAGTAAAAATAGACATAGGAAAGGTAACAAACCAAGGTACCATGTGACACTGTTATAAGAATTTTAAAGAATAAAAAAACAGTGTTGTTTAGCAAGTCGAATCAAATTCAACCTCCCACAGCATCACACCAGCTGTCTCGCCTCTTCCTGAGAACACACGTTAAAAGTCTTTTCTCAGTCAGCGTAATCGTCTTGTTTCTACACTGTCTCCGTATCCTAGCCAGAAATGAAAACCGACGGGTTTGTAGAGCATCACGTACCGTAGTCTGAACTGCACAATGAGGCTTTATGGGTCATCTTTATGAGGGTTCGAGAGGAAAGAGACAGCCTTAACAAAATAACCACAGATGCATGCAGTCAGTTCCTGGTCTCTTTCCAAAAAAGCTTCACATATGTAAAGTATCAAGCATCACTAATAAGAGAAATATTTTGTTTTTAGCTGAAGAGACCAGCATGCTGACCTGACATGCTCTAACACACAGAGAAAGAATGATCCGGCTCAGAGACAGGAGAAGAAACATCAACAACAGATGCATAATTAGTGCGCGTGTAGGTCTTATTAGCATATCAATGTTGACATAATAAAGGAGTGTGCCCAGGATAAAAGACTACACAGAACCCACAACAAGGCCAATTGAATGGTGGGTAATCAAGTCAACAACCACAGTTGATAACAGCAGCCAGTGCAACAAAACAACAAACAAGTACAAAGCTGTGTTGTCTGTGCAGGTTGGCTTTACAATGGAATTAAAGTAATTTTATTTTGGATTGCTTATTTCTTTCCACAGAAAAAACACCAGGTAAAATTTAAGAACAATAAACACGGCTGTGATCACTACAAACATGCTTGCGAGTGTGTGTGTGCGAGAGAGAGGGGTTCAGCACTGGTTCACTGGTGAAACTGAATCGTGGAATTCCACAGTAATTGCACTGCTCTCACTGGTGCAGACTCTTCATTCTGATTATCTCACTTTTTTCCCTAAACCTCTGATATGCACCTCGTCTTCATGCTACTCACCATGCCAGTTTCTGATGTGAAGATGACAATCTCATAAAGGGGGGTTAGTTGCTGGAACAAGTAGTCGATGCCTGGCCGCTTCTTAAAACGCCAACCTGTGGCCAACTACACACAAACACACACATACATAGTACAGCTGAGGTCCAGAAAATGTGTTAACAGTTTTTCCTCCCACAGTCCAAAGCCATGCACATTAGGCTGTTCTGGATTGCCCCCAAGTTTAAATGTGAGCGTGATTGTTGACCCTGCAATGGACTGGCGAGCTGTTCAGGGTGTAATCTGCAATTCCCAGTCAGCTGAGATTGGCTCCAGCTTCCTTGTGATAATGAAAAGGATAAGCAACACCACTAATGAATTGAATGAGTTTTTCCACTTCAAAACTCAACAAAAGCTGCTATTTGGCCAGGGATGCATAAACTTTTGCTCAATCCATCCATCCATCTAGTATAATAGATTGGAAACATTAGCAACAGGGTGAACTGTTACTGCAGTTCAACTAACAGATATACACTGCATAGTGTCTGCAGCAGGTACAGAGTCGTCCACCCAACCAGAGGTCTACACTGAAAACACTAAATGCTGCAAGGAATCTCCGCCACACAGCGTGGATAACAAAGCAAACAGGACTGATACGGGAACTACTTTTAGTTTATTGTTTATCTTACAATATGTTCTACTGTATATGGACATGACCAAATTTACAGTTTTATGACATGGCTGGGGTATGACCTATGAAGGTCAAGGGTAACGGTCTGATTTGTAGGTCCACATATGGTTTCCCATTAGTACTCCATAATAACAGCATGTCTATCAACACTTGTTTTAAAGTTAAGCACTTAAAAGCCTGTGACCTTTATTCTCACTTTTCAGGGTCACTCAAGGTCAAACGTGATTCGAACGTCTAAATCGAAAGTCCATATATGGTTTCCCATCAGTGTTCTCTATTAACGGCATGTCTATCGCAACTCATTTCTCCCAAAACCTTGCTCTGCCCTATGACCTAGACATTTCAAAATCAAATCTTTGGGGCTCAGGTAAAGGTAGCGTGCCTGCCAAGTTTGGTGAAATGTCGCATGGGTGGGGTCAGGATTTTGTTCACAGGTATACTGTCAAAACAGACTCACAAACCCTTATGATACAAAATCTTCACCAAAAAGCAAACGAATTCATGAGTACTTGGGTCAAAAGCAACTGGGCTTTTGTTCTGAGACATTTCACCTCGCATATGAAAGGCTTTTTCAGTTCTACAAGCTGATGGGGTGTCTCAGGTATGAATGTCTACTCTCAGTCTCTCTCTCTCTTTGCTTAATCCTACTAGAGTTGCGGGGTGACACTCTCGGCTGACACTGGGCAAAGGCGCAGTACACCCTGAACAGCTCACCAGACCACTGTAGCGCCAACACAAAACCAGTCACACACACCTCCACACCAAGGGGCAATCGGAAACAGCCAATTAGTCTAATGCACAGGACTTTGGACAGTGGGAGGAATCCAGAAACTGGAGGACCCTTTGATTGCATCACTGTACATACCGACCACTCGGGATGAAGGAGAACATCAGTGAGCTCTAGCACCAGCGTGTATGGAGGTTGGTAATAAGGCTCCTTCAGTGGGTCGGGGAGAAGCTTTGGACTTGTGGGTTCGATGATCATCTGCAATGAACAGAATTGTAGTGGACATTCAAATAAGTGTGAAAGTGTGGTACTTTGTTCGCATATAAAGAAGGGTTCAGGAAGATTTGGCTCACCTGTCTGTAATCTTTAAAATATTTGAATGCTCTCCTGAGCTGCTGGATAACAGGTGCATCTGAATAAGAGGAAGAAAATGTGGATATTTAAAATTAAAAAAAAAAAAGGTGGGGTGTTCATAAATCCAACACTATGATAAGAATGAATCAGGATAGTGATATAAGAAGTTATCTAAGTGATGGAATGATTAAGAATAAAAAAGATACAAAAGTATTAAAAAAGATAAAACAAGTGCACCGTTAAAGAACAAGGTAGAGTCAGTATATAATCAACAGATGTGGTTAAGTCTGCTGATGCCATCACTAAAAAATTTGATCCCATTCCACCACTTGTCATGCCAATGATCACTTCTATAAACAGATGAGGCATCTGATACACGACTAAGACAGGCACATTTTGTTTTGTAATGCTATGTGTTCTGTATACATTCACATGGATAAATAAAATGGGGGCTATAAAAAATTTAAAACGACTTATTTAATGATGTTCTCTGAGCTTTTGTGATCTCCCTGTGTATTTGCCTGAGGTTTGTTTGTCATATCTCTGACCAGTGAACGAAACCCTGAGTTCTAGATTTCAGGAATACACACTCCACACGCATGCATCCTTTCTTTATTTTTTTCCATTTTAATTTGTTTAATTATGGACATAAGACCAAACCAACCAAAACCATTGACAAGCCTTACTAAAACTAATGGGTGTAAAAGCATGGTTCAAGTTTCTTTTAAATCAACCGGGGATAAACATAAAGCTAGTAGGAAGACCAGAGAACACAAAGCTGCATTGAAAAGCGAGGAGAAAAAGGAAAGAATGTTTGATCTTTGATAAAAAAAAACCCACACTACAATCCACAAAAACCCACTAACCATAACAAAACATCACATTTCTAATCATTCATTTAAAAACTTTTTGTCTGCCACAAGAAGTCAAGATCAGCCCAAAAGAATGGACGGTTGCAAGAACCGTTAAAGCTGATCTGAGGAGACACCAGCAAAGAAAAGAAAGTTCAGTGCAACAATTGGGCATACTTTGAAGAGCTCCTTGTCCTAACCTTGTTTGTCAGTGTAATGGAGAGGCCTATTGTTGCAACAGAGAGGCTCGGTGGCTCTCTGGAGGGATGTCCATTGAAATGCCGGATGGAGGCAGTGAGAGAAGGATCGATGGCTGGGCCTCTACCCTCAACAAAAGCCTTCTTTAATCTGGCACTGGCGTAACATATGCTGTGCTATTTTGCCAAAGGCCATTATTGCTCAATTGCCTTTCCTCTCCTTGAACCTTTCTTAGGAACAGGGTTCTGTTTTGTTGGGTTTTTTTCTATTTTATTTATCTGATGCTTTTTTTATACAAGAGAAAGAGAAAAAACTAAACTAAACACACACTATCAACACTGCCATCAGACTTGGAGCACTAGTTTGGCACGCTGCCGATAAGCCCAGTCAGGCATTCAGGACACTGTTTATTTGTTTTTATTTTTGTAGTGGTTTAATGGCTTTGCGTGCCTCAGGACATGCAAAGTTTTTAGTTGATTTGCAGGACACTGTAGATGTAAACAAAATGGAAGACAGATGTTGAGGTGCACAATGTGTTCAAATTTGTGACAAAAAGTAACAAACCAGAATAAAAATGAAAGAAAAAGATGGTAAATGATGTAATTCCTTTCTAGATTCTGCATACCAACGGTTAGTAGGAAAAGATTCTCATTACAATGGAACAAAACTTGTTAGAACTCGACATTGCTCAATGTAGTGAAGCACCTTTCGATTAAGCATAGAGGCTTGTGTACACACACACACACACACACACACACACACACACACACACACACACACACACACAAATTGCTTGAAGGAATAGTACCACTTGGAAAGGAGCCAGGGCTTTCAGAGGGACGCTTACTTAGTTCCCTAAGGACTCTCTGCTGAGGGGCTCGGCCCACATCTCTCCGCCAACCTTCTGCTGATGATGAGAAGGTTAGCGTGAGGCCAGAAGGCAGCTAAGGCACATCCACACTCCCCTCAGGGACCTGGTGGTACACCGTGGTCTCTAAAGTAATTACCGGCCTTCGTTATGACATTAAATGCTTTCATGTTAGACACTAGAGTCCTAAGCTTTGGGAGGTTATAAATCAAAGTGGTGCGCGCACACGCGTATGTGAAGACTGTGGGACATGCGCACTGTTAATTAAGCGATTATTACAGCACTATGTGCGCTTAGTTGAAATTGGTCCGAACAGAAAAGCACAGCTGGCTCTCCATTACCACAGCTGTGTGGCACCGCATTCTCCATTTGTAGTCATTTCCTGGTCTGTCCTCAATGTATCACTCTCTGCCAGTTTAATGAAAACCATTTGGAATAGGAGCATCCATCTGGATCTAGCAGGAAGGGACAGTTCCAGTGGAAATAGTATAAAGTGGCTACAGTGATAGCTAGCAGGCTAATAGCTTAAATTTAGTAGCTTTGGGAGAGAGGAGGAAATGGAATGCATGGAAAACTCGGATATTTCTTACACATTTCTAAAGACGTCAAGCTAAGAGAGATTTCCTGCTTTTACAACCCTAAAAGTCTTACGATAAGTAATTTTGCACAGGTTCTGCCTCAGTAACCGGAAGGTTGAGAGTTCTTGCACTAAGTAAACACATGTGTGAGACACTGAGACCATATGTGAGATACAAAATGTTTGCTTGTTTGTTCTACACAGGCAAGGTTTAGTGCATTAAATGGCAACGTGCACAGCAGTCCTACACACAATCAGAGCCACTTGGTTTTTTTATTTCACCTATCAGCACATTACAGGAACATAACATGGAAGAGGAATTTGACTTACCATTATCAAACTCATCTGCTATCTGAAAGGGAAAAGAAATGAGGTAGACGGTCAGGCAGTAGAACACAAGTTGAAGTAAGTGGTTTAATAACCATACATTTCTACTACGTACATTAAACCCAGAAGAAAATACTTCAGGCAGGCCAACATTAACTCAACAAGGCTATACAGTGTACATAATTACCTATTATACAAAACCTTTTTGTCTCATAGCAACAAAATGATACAGATTTAAACATAAATATTACAACAAACTAAACCCCACCACAGCTGGCAGTGAAAACTCCACTCATAGCTAAAGATTTCCAGATGCACTATTGCTTAACTTATAGTACACTACATTATCTAGAAACTCAATCTAAACACAAACACCCGTAAAGGGATTCTGGAAAGGGTCCGTCATGCTGACAAATCCACAACCTGCCTGAAAATTAGTATGTGACAGTGGGTTTCTATTTCATACACATTCAAAAGACATGCTGGATCATGTAGGAAATGCACTTTCGTTGATAAACTTTTGACCTGTTTAACAAGATAACCCAACACATCTACTCACAAAACCTCCAAAAGTAGATAAGAGAAAGAAAACACCAACAAGCTTCTAATGCAAATACAAAGCAAATGTCAAAAATTAACCAAAAAACAATCCCCATTTCCTGCCAGAACACAACGAAGGGGGAGTGAGGGGCAGGAATAGGACCCTCAGTTGTTGCTAGGCAGGAATAAGCTACAGACAAAGCAATTGGTATGAAAAATAAATAAGCACCTGATGCTGGGTGCAGTCCCAAATTACCCAGAGAGAGTGCTTGAGATAAACAAAAGTTGCATTAACATTATAAGCTCCTCCTCCGCTTGTATCCTTCAATTAACTGGTGCAAAAGACACCAGCCGATTAATCAGCACTCAGTACACAACCAAGCTGATGAATATTCAGCTACATCTGGCAGGATCACTCTGGTAGGTGCCCATCAGTCCCCTGTGCATCAACACAGCCACATGCTGACTCTACGGCCCTGAGTGGAAAAGAAGAAACAGCAGTGCCCCTTCTGGTTACAGGCCCGCATCTCAAGTGACGTGATTGTAAATTCATTCATTCGCTTTATTTTCTGAACCGATAATCCTAATTAGGGTCGCAGGGAGGCTGGCGCCCATCTCAGCCGACTTTGGGCGAGGGCAGAGTACACCCTGGACAGCTGGCCAGACCATCGCAGGGTGTGATTGTAAATGTATTTCATTATTCCAATATGCTAAACCTTCGGAGTAAAAACATTGGAGAATCAGTATCAATACATTTACACGTACTGGGAGTTTGTATCTGTGTTTGGACAAAAACTCACCACGTCCAACACAAACACGTCCTATAACATCGGAGTAAGAACACTGAAATGTAGATCCACCCTCACTTTATACCTGTGTGTATATCTACATTATTTCAACACACATCCAAAAAACTCATGGAGTCCAATATTTTGTTGGAGAGCCTTTAAGCCTTGAATACAGCGCTTTCCCCATGGTATTGTTGCTTTAGTTGGTCAGGTCGAAGCTCCCCAACATTACGTGCAAATAAAATGAAGTCAACTGACAACCTGAATGTACTGAATGAGCAGGTTATCCCATCAATGACCTTTTTCTCCCCTGATGGCACGGATATAAAATTGGGGCTCAAATAGTGAAAGAGTGGTTCAGGGAGAATGAGAGTCTTTTTCACAAATGAATTGGCACAACAGAGTCCTGACCTTAGCCCTACTGAAAGTCTTTGGGATGTGCTGGAGAAAACTTTAGGACGCTAGCAAAAAATGAATACACCTCTGTATAAAAAGATACATTGCCGATAAGAAAGTGGAGCCTGTGAAAATTTCCACCAGTCAGACCAGTTTACAATGATTCCTTCCCATTGTGACCAGCTTCCTTGTTGGTACTTTAAAGGGTACCTGTGGTGAAGTATTACTAGCTCTCAAAACAATCATGAATGACATCAGCGGTTCTGTCAGGCAACATTGATCCTTGCTTCTTGTCAAGTATGTGTGAATGCTGCCACAATACTAGGTATGAAGGGCAGTATGTTGCCTTCTTCATTGGTTGTGACACAAGTTTGTTGTTTTGACCAACTAATTAAGTAGTCTGCAAAGATCACTTGGCACGAAGCCCAAGCGTTTATCTGTAAAACTGGAAGCTGTTTCTATGGAATTCCTTCAAAAAAAGTCAAAGGATGACAAGAGTCGGAAGCAGCGCCTTGCCAAAAAGAACCGTAAAAGGTAAGAGCCTTTAGTATGCGGGGATTTTTATTGCCTAAAATGTTGCTTGCTGCTTGTTTACTTGCGCTGCACAACCCGACCCAACAAGTTTACATCACTTTCAGGAAAAAAAAAAAAAAAAAAAAGAAACAAAAAAAAAAAGTTCCACACTGGTTCAGCACATGCTAGTAATCCAAAGGATACAAATTACCCAATTTTGTGCTTTTTATGGTCATTTATGTTAAAATAAGCTCAGTATTACTTAAACATATTACATTATGCACAAATTATGCTGTATGGATGACCAATACCATTACTCTTTAACTTTGTACTGCTCAGCATCCACTATGATGACTTCAGATATCCCCAGCTCCAGCACCTCCTTTTTGCAGCCTATTGATCATATCTGGTTCCCACGAGACCTCATTTTGAATCATTCTACATATGCTTCTTTGATTTCGAGGTATTGGCTTCAAACCTGGTGAGTAACAGGGTTTATTTTGCAAAGCGTGAGTGTGAACCTTCTTGTGAACATAGGCAATTATCCAAAAGTGCCTGAAATATTGCACGAGGAAAAAAAAAAAAAACACAGGTCTGCTCTTTGTGCATTGGTGATCTGTACTACACAAATATATATTTAATATGGCCACCAAGGCAGGGTATTGCCTGTTATGCTGTATTGAAAGCATGTGGCTTATGGCACACAGTACTGCATTGTCTACCAGAGCTGCCAATAGCACGTCCAACAATACGACTGCGTAAATATAGGTGGCATTGTGTGCACGATGGTCAATATTGCTTGGATAGTATCCAACGGTTTTACAATATTTTTCATGATGCATTATTTGATACAATGAGTCTACAATGTAGTGTATAGTAATTATGATCTCACTACAAAATAGCAAACACTACACTGCACTATATAGTGAGAAGTGAGTGATTTCAGACCCAAGAACAGTTTTGTTTTTGTAGCCCAAACCCTAGAATTAAAATAATGATACAGTGTACCACAGAAAGCTTCAGAACGCAGTGAACCGCACAGCCTTTACACAATCAAAACAGATTTGGTCAAAGTCCAGCAATAAAGCACCTCTGCTGTGTTCAGATTTGACAGTGTGACAGAACTGCAAACTTCAACTTCCCTCCTCTCCTGACACCTGCTGGAAATGTCTATATTACACACAGGGACATTTTCTCCTACAGAAAAATGTGTTTCCAACAACTGTGTGTTTACATTAGAGTCGAGACTTATCCGATGTAATATCTGTACCAGAAGCTGATATGGACGCTACAGTGCAGCATCACTATCTTGTCCCATCATCCTATCATACATGTGTAATGACAAAGTTGAATCTAATCTAAACTATATATTTTACAGATGTAGCCATACTTATTTTGCTAATTTCAGGTTTATTATAAAATGTTTGTTTAGGACAAAAGTTGGTTTTGTTTTTTGGTAGAATGTTCACAAACTATGTACAAAAAAAAAGTAACAACCCCCCTTTTTTCTTCTTTGTTTAATACAACAGCCCTTGTTTGGGGTAATAAGCTGTTGATGCTTACTACCTCAGACTATAAGAGGCACAAATGCGCCACCTGCGGGTGAATTTAAGTAATGACTACTGAACTTTTTTTAACTCAAAAACCAGAGACTGAAAACAAAAATGCAGAACAGGGACAAACAGCTTCACAGAGAGAGTTAAAATATTCATTAATCTGCTGAACCGCTCAATCCTATTATGGTTGTGGGGAGGACGGGGCCTATTTCAGTTAACTCTGGGCGAAGGCTCCCTGAACAGCTCGCCAGTCCATTGTAAGGTAGGACACACACACACACACACACACAAAACAAATCACACTCACACCTAGGGGCAATTTGGAACAGACAATTAGCCTAATGCACATGTTTTTGGACTGTAGGGGGAAACCAGGTACCCAGAGTAAACCCACGCATGCACAGAAAAAACATGCAATAACTCCACACAGAAACATCCTCTCCATGCCTGGGACTCAAACCCAGTAACTTCTTGCTATGAGGCAGATGCGCTAATCACTATTTCACCATGCCTCCAAGAGTAATAAATAAAATCACTGCAACATCATGTGACAACATAACAATTTCTCCTCACTGAAATAAAGAGGCAAACTGGTTCCAGCAAGACAATGCCCGTAAGCATTGGGACCCGGATTACGTTTGGACTTGGAGCAAACTCCCGAACCGTTCCACTGGTTCTGCCAGTAGAACTTGCATACAAAATAAAGTGGATCAAATATGAAGGAGGACCAGCTCAGCTTTTTTTAGCATAACTACAATGTATCAGAATTTCCCATCCCAGTTCATGAATATCTGTCCAGGCTAGGCGCCTCATGTGAAGCTAAATCTGTATGAGCTACCTTAAGTAACAATTCAAAACAAACTGTTCACCAAGTCTGTAACTTCACAACTAACCCAAACAGCCCCTGTAAAAGAATGCATGACTTGGGACGGTCTCCTGATAACATCCCCAGACTCCCGTGACTGGGACTCAGTCCTTGCTCCCACGCCATCACCTTGAGTCCTCCAATTAAAACCCTGAGGCGTTCACAGTAGCACCTTCCACCCTGGCACACTTCACGTTCAGCTCTCTCCGGCTCTCAGCTGTCTGTTAGCCTTGCTCTTTCAACTCTGGCCCAAAAGGTGAATGACAGGAAAGTCTGTCTTTAAAGCAGTATGCATTCCAATTATGCAGGCCACGCAAGGATAGCAGCGGGCTGAGAAGTGTGCCCTTCACACCTCCACACCTACGCATGACACTGAACAGCCAATTAGCCCACGGTATTACGAGAGACATGCTGGGAACGGGTAAAGGACTCAAGTGTTCTTAAAATCAAAACAAAAACAGTACACGCAGGTCCTTTGTTTAATGAGTTTAATATGAGTGTATGAAAAGGAAACATGGTGGATCCCGGTATGAGGGTAATTATTGAAAGCTGGGATGACAAATGCAAAAATTCATCGATTTGAAAAACGATTGTGCTTCCCTCTCAGCTTTCACCCACAGCCCTGGCACACTCTTTCCACATCTGTTAAGAAGTGTCAACGGTTCGCTGGCTGAGAAGTGTGCCTTAAGTACCCTCAAAAACAAAAGGACGCAAACACAGAAATACTGCATACATTTCCACATCAACACACCCACAGAGAGCAGCTAGCATAGAAGAGCAAAATACAAACACGAGAGCTGCTTTGAATCTCTGATAGCCTGCAGTAAAGCTATAAACAACAAAGCCATCGTGTTTTCATTGAACCAATACCATTATGAACAATAGACATTACTTCTAAATATAGACAGTAAAAGAATGTAAATAAAATCCTGGCACTACGAAGCAAATGACACAATACTCTGATATTGATGTTAAAAAAATATGGGGCAATTTTCTCTATAATTTATTAGATTTTAATTTTATGCCCAGTCTGTATAGACTACAAGTTGTATTTCTATATAAACACGAGTGCTGATCCCCAAAGGAATAGTGGTATACGTATATTAATATACAATGATTTATGTACATTATACTTATAAAACACGCTATATTGTCTATTGGACATACTGATGGGATACACCTCAAGTTTAGTCCTGATTCTCACGATGGTTGCGGCTCATCTGCTCATCATACATCCCAGTAGGGACATTTTCCAAAATCCATTCAAATGAAAAAACTTAAATTGTGTAATTTTGTGATTATGAATTTTATGAAGTGATTATCGAAAATTGTTCATAATGCTGAAAAACAAAAAACTATTTTTTATAATAATAATAAAAAATCATTTTTAGAACCCTTGCCAAGCCCTACATTACACTCATGAATTCCTTTTATTAAGGGATTCTATGAATTCTATGAAATCTTGAACAATGACAGCAATAACAGTCCATTCCAAAGCGTTCACCATTAATGAAATCACACAAATATCTGTACTCAAGTTAAAAACTTTTGAAGAAAAAAAAAAAGGATCAAATGAAACACCATGCACATCCTGGAACACACGATTCAGTTCCTTTTTCCCACGCATCTAATGACCCTAAATTAGAGACGCCAAAAGGTTCAGCACACTTCGAATCGGACTGTTTAACAGTCTTGCCTGAATGAGAATCACATCATTAAAACAACTTTGTGAAAACCTAAAAAAACACTTCCCGAACACACACCTAGCTCCTGCCACATGTCACAGCAACATGGTAAAGTGTGCATTTTAAAGTGTGCAACGGTTTTATCCAGAACAGACTCTCACCTCCAGAGGTGTGAAATTTTACACTACAAGAGAACAAATCTGATGTATTTTAAAGCAGAGAATAACACAATCAGAATCTTAAGAATTTCATATTGCGGTCTACTTAAAGTAAAAAGCTGATGATTAAGGGGCTGTTTCACAATCAGGGTGTACTTTTTGGGTTTACAGTAGCTCAAAAATAAAAATAGTTTTTGTGGTTTCTTGTTGCCAGTCATCACCTTATGAGACTAGAATATGTTGTGTGAATTATCAGAGCTACAGGTCTAATGGTGTCTAAATTACACTGGGTAGTTATCTGAGCATGTTTAATGCAATATTAGTTGTATATATTATTAACTGCAGTAACAGCATTAGTGGCAATCATTGAGGTTTTCCGGAGAAGACACTTTAGGACAGACATGCTTATCGAACTCTATACAGATTTCACATCCAATCCCAATTATATTTTTCGGCAAGCTATACAGCACTATGCTGCTTTAGAAAAAGCAATATCTGAAAAAAAGCACTTCTGTCCTCCACATGTAATGTCTAGTGGCATTGGAGAAAACTGAATTCTGTACTTGGTCAAAATCTAATATTTTTCTCTGATAACAAACAAACCCCAAAAGGCGTGTGTTTACCGCCAGACTAAACAGCTCAATGGGAAAAACTTAAACATGCGCTGACCTCGTTATTTTACACTCTGGTGTCCTCCAACATGGATATTCAACACTAACATTTATGGGACAAAAAATGGGCAAAAATTTTATATTTTTGATATGATATGATGATCTCCCTTTTAACAATTATGTGCCAAAGACAAGGTGGAGGTCACTGAATATTCCCTAAGATGGAATGTCGAGGAGATAATTCAATTCAAAACACTGAGCCTGAGTTGTACAATTGTTTTAATATATACCCCATAGCAGCATAAAAAACAAAGCAAATTAAAATGAATGTAGTTTATTTTTACATACTTTAAACATGGCTGAGGCTGGTGAAAACCCATGTACAGCTGAACAGAATTAACTCATTAACAATGAATTCAACAGCAGCCACTGGGACCTTAAACAATTGATTTGAATACTTGTTGCAGTTTAGCAGTTACATAAAAGAACCTCCCACACAGCTATTAACGTATAAAATCGGCAGACGGGGTGTAATCTGCACATGCCTGGTCACAACGTCTCCTATCGCCAAACCCTCAGATCAAGAGAACGATGTGTGAACGAGCAGCACATGCCTAGTTCAGCTCTGAACTCCAGTCAGATCACACTTACTTGAGAAGTGTGCCCTTTCAAGGTGAGCCCTAAACTATGCAGTTGAACAGGATCTCCCGCAAGTCCTGGAGTAGCGGCTACATTCCCACACTGACACCTTCATACACTGCACAGGTCACCCACCCGTGTGGAGCAAACTCAAAATGAACGCAAGTGAAAAATGAAAAGGTCAAAACTGCTAATTTATAGGCAATCATTCAGTTCTTCAATATAGATAATTTTAAATATTGTTCATTAAGAATAAATAGCAAAAATATTTAAAGTTTTGTATCAGTGAAATTATAATATCAATCAAGTAGACTTTAAAGCTTTAAAATTTGTCAAGTAGTAGCGAAACTGAAGGAAATAAAACCTAAATGCTTCATCACATGCTTACAGTAAAATATCAGGTATGTTTTTATAAAGCAACCAAAAGAATCGCGGGAACAAGGGAAGATAAAAAACTTATAAGAAAGCCAATGAGATGAGTGGAAGCACTAATGTGTTTGGAGTACAGTCGTGTACAGAGTTTACGCCCATGTGTAATGAACCCGTAATAGGCAGAGCCTGATTAAATTAAAAACAATAGAATGAGTAGTTAAATATGTGCATTAATACAGATTATGAAAACTGAGCGAGTTGAAACTTGCATCGCAAGGAGAGAGAGAGATTGATTTCATCTTCTCTCTGGTGATGAAACAAACTTGAAACAGAAGTTGTATAAAATTGCAACAGATGTTGTCTTGGTGTATTCCCAGGAACGGTATGAAGTGTTTCAATAGAACGTGGCTGTGTGTGTTGGTTATCCTGTAGTACAGGATTTCTGCTGCAATTTACTCTATTTTGATCAGTTTTGTTAACAGTTTTGGAAAGATCCTCTATTCAAGCTGACCACTTTCCACAACTTCAATCAGGTTATACCCACAGAGCCTTTATGTTTTAGAAAGGGTTAAAACATGACATCCATCTCAGCTTTGTGACCATTTTCTCAATGTGGCTCGACTCCATGTGAATGGTACAAACCGATTCGGGACAAATTAATCTCAATTCCACACAGGGTGCACTCTGTTTTGTTCTACAGACATGAACAAAACTGCAGTTTATTTTGCCTAACAGCAAAGTTCCCAATAGACTGGTGTCTGTGCCTGGGTTTGCTTTACGTTGCCTTTCTGATTTATGCTTTCATTTGCTTCGACTGTCTTTGTAGTTCAATTTAACAAGTTCATGTTCTGTCAAGTTTCCGATTTAGGCATTTGATCCAAGAACATTTATCACCTTTCGTGTGAGCTATGCTGAAGGAACTGTGACGTGCCGATATTCGTTCCACAGGAAATTGTGTGTGTTTGTCTGCCCGCAGTCCATGAGTGCACACTCGGTCCTATTACTTATTACACTTTGTGTACATGAGCTATATATTGTTCATGTTATTATTACTAGACATTTGAAAGCTTACAGAAATTGTACTAAAGTAAAGCAATATTACGATAGTCATTACATTTACATAGGCAGGAACTTTCCAATAGGCCTAACGCTGGGATATAATTAGATAATTAGAAATTCAACTTCGTCTTCAAGTGAGACAGAGCGTGCCTGTGTCTCAAGATTTGGAAGAGGTAAGTTTTTAAATTTCCCTACTAATGACATGGTAAATAATGTGATGACAGTAGTAATGTTATTAGCAATATTAGTGTAAACACATCCTTCAGGTAACATAACCTAACGTTAGGCCGTTACATTACAACAGGGATATAACATTATATATGCCAGTTGGCGTGACATGGAAGGTCAGTAAATACGTGTGTTCGCTCCACCAGTCATTTACCTGCAAGTCGGTCTGCCTATCTGAGTCAGACTGTATGTGATTTCTATTCTACATGAATCTGAGCGGTGGTGTATGAGTCTCTTTAGTATTAACAGATCTTTTTTTATTGCTGTGTAAAATTAATGACAGTGACATTTCCCTTCACAACATATTTGCATTTATATGGAGTGTTCAAGCTTATAGTTGAACAATAGCATGGTAATTACATGTCAATTCCATCTTAAACCTACATGAGCAATATAATTTCATGCCAACGTTCAGTAAGACCCGACAACTATTTTAAAATCATGTGACAGCCATGACATCAGTCTCATTACCATATCACAGGTCTACTGCCCAGGAGGAAGGACAGGTATGAGATTCAACACTAGCTGTCTTGGCACACTCTGATCGTCTCCTTTACTTCCCTGTGAAGTGTGCCAAATGAATCTAACTTTCAGAAGCGTGAGAAGTGTGCTCTTTGAGACAGCTACCTATACTCATTCACACTAACCTGAGAAGTGTGCCACAACACCTCTGAGCCGAAGTACAGACTTACAACAGAGGTGTAAAACACAGACACTCTGGAACAAAAGAACAAGTGAGGAAGTGTGCCAGTATTACACCCTTCCTGCAGACTTCTAAGAAGTACAACAATGTCTTAAAAAATATTACCACATAACACACCTAGTTGATTTGGACATTTAAACAGTGATCTGTTTTAAATTATGAAGAGAAGGAATTAATCAAGAGCAGCCAAAGATCCACATTTTCCAATTTTTCCACAATCATTTCCCACCTACCTTATTTCCATGTTCATCTACTGAGTTGCTACCTACAAAAGCACAGAAAATGTATTAGTCACTGTTATTAATGTCTGTAATGGCAGGTTTTATAATAGACAATGCTTAGCATAAAAGAATTTAGTAGTGACACCAAGAAGACAAAAACAGACTAAAATACAATTTTATACATTGCTTACATTTGCCCAAAAACACTCTTTCCCTCCTTCACAACATTCAATTAGCTACATCTGCTTAGTGAATTATTTAAAAATCACACACACACCTATCTATATATCTATATCTGTATGGATCTATAATTGTGGGTCATTCTCTGAAACTGATACCATTAAATGAGACATTCACAATCCCCAAATTAAAATGTAGTCCATCTAATTTTCCTCTATATTGACTATAAATTCATGAACCATTGGTATAAAGACAGTGAGAGAACTACTTTGCGCACATAACTGCAATTTTATTAGTAACAAACAGGAACAGATCCGTATGGAACACCAAATTCATCTTCAAATTCACTCACCGATGGACACCGAATTCATCCCCTTTGTTTTTGGGGAATAAATTAATTACCGTTCTACTACGTGTGAAACAAATACACTTCAGGAGGAACTCAGTTGAATGTTACATTGAACATCGTAACATGGACCCTCACCCATCACAGAAAAAAATGGGTCGGTTCCGTATGTAACTGACGTGGACACCACTGGTTACGTGCGGAACCGTAAATTGATGTGCGATTCTCCGTCCACAAAGTAAGAAAAACTAATTTTAATGCAAGATCTTTACTGCAAGACCAATTTGCACTTTGAGTTGATACTTCAGTGACAGCATGGCATGAAACACTAATGCCACTTTAAACCTCAATTTATTACATTTTGCACAGTTTTTGCCATTTTGCACTATACTGTTATACTGTCCTTATTGCATATTTTTTATACTGTGTACATTGTTTTTTTATTATATATTAATATAAAATTATATATGTATTATTTTTTAAATACTGTCTATAATTCATATTTTCATGTCATTTTTTCATTTCTTATACTGTAGCGAGCAAATGCAACAACATTTCGTTCTGTATACACCTGTATATTTGAATAACAATAGGTCTAAATCTAAGTCTAACATAAGTAAAAAAAAGTCACAATTTTCATGCACACATTGCAACCGATTTCAATTTTTTTTTTAATCCAAATTATTTTGTCCCACTTGTTGAATGTGTCCATGTGGTATGGTTTGGGCGGAGATTGCTGTTTTAATTCTTTATAGTTTTGGGAAAATATAAGGTCCAAAATGTCAATCATTAGGCTTTACCCAGTTTCAGAGAATGACCCATATACAAGTGTCTATATGTGTGTGTGTGTGTGTGTGTGTGTATATATATATATATATATATATATATATATATATATATATATATATA
>JAOUQZ010000049.1:12543358-12562113 GCA_028564935.1 Neosilurus hyrtlii | reverse complement strand
TGAGTAGGTATGAGAGAGTGAAAGTGTGTGTGAGTGGGTATGAGAGAGTGTGTGTAAGAGAGTGAGAATGTGTTGGTAGGATTGAGTACCCAGAGGAAGCCAACACAAGCATGGAGAGAACATGCACACTCCACACAGAGACATCCGAGCCTAGGAATCAAACTCCGGACCTTCTTGCTGTGAGGCGGACGTGCTAACCACTACACCACCGTACCGTCCTGGTAGAAAACTAACTAGGATAATTGGTTAACTAGTATATAAAAGGAGACAATCCTGTTAGACTGCACCATAGTTACCAGCATCTGTTAGTTTATCCATACCATTATTAAGGGATAAAGTGCATCCAGGTAGTGTTTATTTTAAAATAAACCCCAACAGAGATTTATTGGGAGTCTTTTATTACTCTGAAGGGTTTATTTTGAATTATTACACGGATTATTTAAATACTCGATTGATTCGGATTGATCAGAATTGGTGTTCATCTCATGTTATTTTAAGATGGTATGTTTATACTGCACAGGAGTGGTAAGATTTGATTGGTTCGCTATCTTGGAATCATTAGCAGTAATGCACCAAGGTGAGTGAATATTCAGTGACATCCACCGAGCCAGAGGTGCAGAATTATTGAAGTACACTACACCTAAACGTCAGCCCGAAAAAAGCACTAAAATGAGATTTTTATAGTTTATTTATTTAATCAGGATGGATGCAGATGAGCTCCCAGTGTGGGAAGGTGCAGAGCCGAGTAGCTGTGTAATGATTCCTCTTTAAACCATTTGGAGGTTTTGGTTGTATTTTATGAAAACAAAACAAAAAGCAAATTAAAATGAGATTTTTATAGTTTATATTTAATCCATGACACACTGGTCAGGTGAGCTGTGCACTTTAAGCTGTGTTTGTACTGCTGCGAAGTCTTTTGCGTATACAGTGGAACCTCAGTTTTCGAACTTAATTTGTTCTTAAATGTTGTTCTAAAATCAGTTTGTTCTTAAACCGAAACATATTTTCTTGTAGGAAACAGTGATAATTAACAGATTAATCCATTCCTGACCTCCTCCTCTCTCCACAAATCATATTATAATATAACATACCAACTGAATAAAGTTTGAATTCTGTAATTGTTTATTATCGACTTCACAAATAAAAACTCATGGTTTGTTATTGATTTCAAAATGATTTTGTATTAAATGATTGATTTTTTCAGTAAGTATTCATGATATAAACGTGATAAAGTTAATAAATGTGCTTATTATTGAGAAGGAAACCTTCCGGAGTGATTAAAGACGTCTCCATACACATCAGGGTCCCACTGGCTAAAAGCGGAGCTCCCATATGATTTTCCTTCCTTAACAAGTTTTTGGTGAGAAATCTCAAACCCCATACACATATCCCATGTGTATCAAAGATTAAATCATTTTATAATAACTTGTTTATAGAAGGGAAGAAAAATGAGGCAACCAAACATGCTAGCTTGGTCTCACCATGTAAAGTACACCATTTAGAAACCGTAGGTTTTGAGAACATTTCAATAACACAAGAAAATCCTTAGTGGTTTATTTGTGAATTGTTTACTCTGTACAATGATTTGCTGATGGAATCAATGACAATTATCTTCAAAACATCTAAGAAGTCATTTATCCTATTAAGAGTGCAAGCGAGTATCCACAGGATGAGAGAACCCCAATGTGAGCTCCGCTATCACCACAGGGTAGAGAGATGCCACTCCGCTGAATAGATTCACTTCTGTAAGCGCGATATTCACGCCAGAAATGTCATGTGAAATGTGATCCCTTTCTATTCAAATGAGGAATACATTGCAGTAATAGTTTATTTTACTAGCTAAAAAAACACAAAGATACCAGCTGTATATGGTCTGTTTACATTGTTAAAAAGTGTATTTTATTCTATGGCTTGAAATAAATTACAGTTTGGAGGAGAAGATAGAGTAGAAGTTGTCCCCATCATTCCGGCACGCGAAACGTCACCACAGGGTTCCCATGTGTATGTTGGAGGGGCAGATCAACGGACACTTCTTGATGTTCAATAAAGATAGTTATCCCGTAACAATGGGTCTCTGCTATTATTCCTTTTCAATTCTTTGTAAATAAATAAATAAAAAGGCGACTATGCTTTACAGTTTGTCCACAAAAACTTAAAGTTTATAAAGTCAGACGCTTGGAAGCAGTGTTTTTATTTATGACGAATATTTCCCTGATGTTATTTATTTTCCTGTATTTGTCTTTAGATGTTTCTTGTTCCAAGAAAGAACCTCTGTCAAACCAAACACTGAACGTGTTGTTAATGACTTTTGTTTGTCTTATTTATTTTATCCTGAGGTTGTGCAAACTTTTGCATTCAGCTGAAGTGAGAATGTTTTTTATCTTCAGTGTTAGGCATGCTTTATTACCAGAGTTTCTAAAATTGTTAAAATGTCATCATTCCAGCAATAAACAGAAAGATAAAGCTACTCCTTACTCCACTGACCTCAGGTGCTTTTTTTTACACAAGAATAACAGCAGGGTCAATGAGAAACCGCTCAGATAG
Source organism: Neosilurus hyrtlii (assembly GCA_028564935.1). Taxonomy (NCBI): domain Eukaryota; kingdom Metazoa; phylum Chordata; class Actinopteri; order Siluriformes; family Plotosidae; genus Neosilurus; species Neosilurus hyrtlii. The sequence goes on along the minus strand of JAOUQZ010000049.1, from coordinate 12,559,569 downwards.
CATTTCCACCACATTCTTTAAGCCCTTATTTGGATTGGATTATTCGATCAGGGCGACGCCTGTAATACAATTTTTAAATGCCTTCTCAGTGACACCAGCAATAAAATCTCCACCCAAGGAGTGAGCGTCAAGCAGCTTGTATTTGCTACAAACTGAAATTTTTCACTAAGTGCCATGGGGGAAATGATCACGCTCTATTCACAACACAGAATATTAATAAAGATGAACTTTCTTCATTATTTATAGAACATTGATGTTAATAACATTGTGCATATGGATATGTATAGTAATGCTTCATATCTGTACCCGCCATTACAATAGTTCCTTAAAACAGCTTTCGAGATCTCGCATTTCTTGTGGATTTCCTTTTCTCTTGGCAATGCATTCCCAGGTACACAAGGTTTTATAATCCAGATAAAGCATGTGGTAAAATGCCTCGTTTTGCACAGGAAGTGACACGCTCGCCGCTGAGCGACACACAGCATCGCCTGGCGAGAGAGGCGAATCGGTTCACCTCTCAGCTCTTGTTGCCTAGGTAACTCCCTGATGTGTTTCCCGCTTTATAATTTGTCTGAGTGGAACTGAGCAGCACTGTGCTTCCTTACAGCTGGTCTTTGAGAACTTTTATTATGATTGTTATATTGTTTGAGGTCATTTTAACTCACATCATATACTGTATATAGCTTATTGTTCATATCTTTTACTTTTGTGTATTTTCACACAATCTAGAAATTCTGCTGCTTGTATGCTAAGTGGTTTGTCGGGATCCTTTGTCTGGCAAAAAATGTCTTTTCTGGAAAGTAGACATTAAATGTGGAGGACAGAAGTGCTTTTTTTCAGATATTAATTGCTTTTTCAAAGGCAGCATAGTACTGTATAGCTTGCTGAAAATATAATTGAGATTGGACATGAAATACTTTCTGTACAGAGTTCCACATCAGCTTGATAAACATGTTCGTCGAAAAGTGTCTTCTCCGGAAAACCATGATGATTGTCACTGATGCTGTTGTTACTGCAGTTAATAATATATACAGCTAATGTTGCATGAAACCTGCTCAGATAATGTGTTTAGTGAGCTTTTATTCTTGATTCTGCTAATATATTTTTGTATGCCTTATTCTGATTCACTACAACCAAACTTTCACCCAGTGTAATTTAGACACCATTAGACTTGTAGCTCTGATACTTCACACAATGTATTCTAGTCTCATAAGGTGTTGACTGGCAACAAGAAACCACAAAAACTAGGAGTTTAATTTTTGAGCTACTGTGAACCCAAAAAGTACACCCAGCCCCTTGAACTTCACACCTACCCACTTTTTTGTTGCGTTCAAAAAGTTTGCCTCTTGTTGCACATGATCATGTTTGCATGGTCACTTAGCATTTCCAGTGTGAATGAGGCTTAAACATGAATTTTTTGTTTCAATATCAAATATAACAATTATCAGCAGTCATATGTGTAGTTTCAGCCTAGAAAATTACAGATGAGCACAACAGAACAGCTATTCTGCGACATCAACTTCGCCCTCAGTGCATGATTGTTAATAACCTTGTTATAGTGACACTTGCCAAAAAGTGGGATGTATTAGGCATAAAGTGAACAGTGAGTTTCCAAAGTTGTTATGCTAGAAGCAGGAAAAATAAACAAGTGTAAGGCTCTGAGTGTCACTGTGATGGCTAAATGACTTGAATTGTTCAAAACAGCAGGTCTTGTGGCGTGTTCCTGGTATGCAATGATTAGCATGCTGTGATGCAAGCATGCTTAGACTCAATTGTGAGTAGCTCACATGCAAGGTATGTTTCAGCCCTACAAACCCTGGAATACTCTTCTATTTGGCTTGCAGTTTATTTTGGTATTTGGAATCAGTTCTGATTTTTATAATTCATAATTCCCAAGCTGACATGAACATGTTATTTCTGTTCATGAAAGTATTTCCTGTCCTGCTGCACTGATCTGTTAAGAGCGTTTGAAAGAGTGCTAATCTGCCTCACCCTGTGATGTAGCTATGTGAGGAAGTACAGAAGCTCGCACCGGCAGCTTCCGCAGCAGCGTTCACCACGGCGGGAAACATCAAACCTACCGTGTGCAGGGTGGTCATCTACCTCCAGAGGGACATGTCAGGAGAGAGCTGCCTGCACCCACTACGGCCTCAGGCCGCCCCCATCCTCTCTATTTCTTCCACCGAATGTCCCAAGATTAAGAGCTGCAGCCAGCGTGGTGTGGCGGGAAGCAAGTATGTCCGCCTAAACGTGGGAGGAGTGCTGTACTATTCCACCGTGCAAGTGCTTACAAGACAGGACACACTGCTCAAGTCCATGTTTAGCGGCAAGATGGAGGTGTTCACTGACAAGGAAGGTGAATGTTATAGAATGATCCACTATTGTTCATTTGATTTGCTCTTGTATAGGGGATATAACGTGTCCGTGTTCTGCTCCTGTCAGGTTGGATTTTGATAGACCGCTGCGGGAAACACTTTGGTGCGATTCTCAGCTACTTGCGGGATGGAAGTGTGACTCTCCCCAAGAGCAGGCAGGGAATCATGGAGCTTTTCACTGAGGCGAAGTACTATCAGATCCAGGGACTGGTGGAGTTGTGTCAACGTGCATTTCAGGTAGGAAGCCATGCCATTCCAGATTAGTCCAACAGCTGAGTTATACCTCCATGTGCATGAGTTTACTGAGGTTCTGTAGTTTACATAGACACCTCCCAGCATGTACTTTGAGTGGTGTCTCATACACCAGAGTGGAATGTACAGAAAATTAAGGATATACACACAATTGTCTGAAATCACTGCAGTACAGGGAAGGAAATGATTGTGTGCAATAAAGTACTGTTTAGCTCCTTTATGTGCCACTGGAGGCTCATTCACTGCAGTATTACACTGGAATTTACCTAAAGCTTTCAGTCTTTACTTGTCTCTTCTGGTTTTTGGGGAATATTTTAAAGAAGACCTGTACAAGTGCTTATAACACTTCACTACTTCCAAATTTAAACCACTGTACTACAGCGATGATTCTACTTCCTGTACACTCAGATTCACATCCCTGCTGAACTAGTCAGTATTTACCGGAGGTGTATAGTTCATATTTGAAAAATTCTTATACATTGTGTCTTGAGACAGCTGTGCTTGTGAGCATCTGCAAAAATTTCTTTTTGTTCCTAACCCAAGGATGACCAATACTGGTACTCTTTACTTTCATATTAAACTTTGCTACTTTTTTTAATTATTATTTTTAGGTTTTGTAATATACATTTCATACCCTAGTAGTAGAGGAGCCTATGGAGTGCACAGTTGCTCGTATCCAGTGGGCGTGGATATAATAAAATCAAATATCCTTATTTCCTAATAGTCTCCAATAGGCTTTCTGATGAAACTGATCCCAGAACTGCCCTTGTTTTTGTTATTAATTTTATTTAATGGTTGGATTAAAGGCACCTGCTAACACTTCCCACAATCCAGTTTGTTGTTTTTGTGTACGTACTCTGCCAGCTCTTCTCATGTGCTCTCTTCATATTAGTGACCAATTTGAAACTGGCCTCAAACCTTTTTTCATCTGTGTGCTATACATGGAAGTAGAAGAGGGCACGGTGGTGTAATGGTTAACACTCGCACTCCACAGCACGTTTTGCATGGTTTTCTTCCTGGTTCTCTGGTGTTCTCCTATAGTCCAAATATATGCATATTAGACTAATTAGCTGATGCAGATTGCCCCTAGATGTAAAAGTGAGTGTGATTGGATATTTGTTTTAGGGGGTTGGCATCAGGAATGGGCCTCCAGGAAGTGGTGTAAGTTGTTGTGGTGACTATGTCTACTAGGCAAAGCTTAATCAATAAATGCAAAAAAAAAAAGAAAACAACCCAACAACAGAAAAAACATTTTTTCTCACTTGTAGCTGCACATGGGACGGCTAGGCCTAGTTTTAGTCTGGAATAACCATGCTAAAACTGAATGGATTGATGAGAAGAATATAAAATATAAATATTTTGGGGAAAATATTGTCCTGAGATGTAGTCACATTGCTCAGTTGCAGATCGGTGTGGAAATGTATCACAGTGGCATTGAAAATAGTGAGGGCAGCACAGTAGAGTATTGGTTAGCATGTCTGCCTCATAGCAAGAAGGTCCTGGGTTCGACTAGAGTTTGCATGCTCTCCCTATATCTGCATGGGTTTCTTCCGGTTACTCAGGTTTCCTCTGACAGTCCAAAGACATGTTTGGAGGTTGCTAGTTCGAATCCAAGTTGATGCCACAGCCATCCGTGACTGGGGGCCCATGGGAGCTAATTGGCCGAGCTCTCACAGGAGGGAGGGATGGCGTACGCTTACTACCCAGCGATCACCAGCCATGGGCGTCTTTGAGCTCATTTTTTTATGAGGGGGAGAATAGCGTGTTACCCCCAAATATGCATGCACAGCAGTTCAAAAAGAGGCGGGTGGCAGCATTGTATGTCACATGGGGGGATGTGCATGCTTACACCCCTCCCTGGATGGCGTTGGTCGTTTGATAGGGAAGGCACTTGACGGGTGGGAATCGGATATGACTAAGTTAAGGGAGAAAATAGGGAAAAAAATCGAAAAAGTATAAAATTAAATCAAAGACATGCACATTAGATTCGGTCTAGTAGGATAAAGTGGTTTGGCAAATGAGTGCATGAAACTAGGGACTCCCTACTTGGTGCAAAGGCTTCTGAGATGATAAAGTCTGTTTTCTTCATGTTCCATGTTGTTACGTACGAGGCACGTACCTACTATGACAACTGTGCAGTTCTGGAACTTGTACCAATTCGTCACACTTGTGCATCGAGGCAGCTTTAAAGAGAGGCGTTGTGTTTATTCACATTTTCACCATCAGAGTGAAAAAAATCGGCTTACATCAGGCAAAATCACTGAATGCTTCTTGATTAAAAGAATATTAAAAATTAGATGTTACAGAAGTTGAACAATATTGCACAAATTTGGCAGTAGGTAATTTAAAAAAGTGAATTTCAGTCAGAAAAGAATTACAGAGAACTGATTTCGTCTGTGCAGGATAATATGCAAAAGGCTGTGTGTGTGATTCCTGTTATCACATCTCAAAAGGAAGAGGAGAGATTGATACAGGGCTGTACGAGGGTGAGACCCTGGTTTTTTAAAATAACACAACAATTCATCTACACCTGAAATGTTTTATTTGAACCCCAGAACAGAGAAGGACAGAGTTCCACTGCCGTGTTGTGTTTTCTGTTTCAGCCTGCCGTAAAGCTCCTCTACAATCGAGGCAACAACAAATACTCCTACACCAGGTATGTTTCCTTCATCGTGTGTTATTTAAGCTGTTTGATTACATCTGGTTTTCTGGCTTTATTTCCTCTATCCGCATTTCTCTGTGAACTCATTCCCCTGTGTTCTGTTTTCTTCAAGCAACTCGGATGACAACTTACTGAAGAACATTGAACTGTTCGAGAAGTTGTCACTGAGCTATAACGGACGTGTGCTGTTCATTAAGGACGTCATCGGCGATGAGATCTGCTGCTGGTCCTTCTACGGCCAGGGTCGCAAATTAGCTGAAGTTTGCTGCACATCCATTGTTTATGCTACTGAGAAAAAGCAGACTAAGGTAACATCATGATTTTACGTGATTCTATGATGGGGGGACTACGAATGTCATATGGGTGTATCTATATCTGGATTCGGAGATGAATTTATTTGTCCTATGAGATGATTTTGTTGCTATTGATGGACGTGTATAGTGTGTGTGTGTATATTTATAGATTATCGATATTATAATAAAGTTTGATGGGTGTTTCCCAGTGATTACCTGTGTAAGAGGTAGATTTTCTTGGTATTTCTCATGCACACTGGTGCACAAGACTTTTCTGTTTCTGCATCAGTAAATCTGCAGCATGTCAGGACACACTGGCCGGGCTCTGACAAGCATTTATTTATTTTCTTTATCTAGAGTATTAAGTCCGCGAATGTGAAACAACCCCCCACATTGCATTCAGTTTAAACCGATTTCAAGCTGTCCCGTGGAAGCTCCCGTGGAGTCACAGAGTTTGGTGTAACAACAGTCTGTTGGTACAGCAGCGGCACCGTGCCTCTAATTTCCCTCTATCTGTGCCAGCATCCACATCCGGTCTCAGAAAAAAAACCTGCACTTTTTTCATTTCTGTCTCTGAATGATTTTATTTTTTATCATATTGAATAGAAATTGACAAACAAACAATTTTTTTACATTTTGCCTGTCTGTCTCTTTTGGCCATGAAGAAGAAAAAGTCAAGTTATTTAAATGTTTGTTTGTTGTAAATTAAAACAAAAAAAAATCAAATACATCTTTTTTTAAATTTTTTTTTTTTAATAACTGTGTCTGAAAAGAAAATCCAATGACCAAAAGATACATGGTCCCCACTGACATAAGGATTCTGTGATCAGAATTTTTAGCTTTGTATGGGTTGTGTGTGTTTCTCTGGCAAATACCGTCCTGTCATTGATTTGGGAAGAAGTAAGGATTTAACCTAATATAAAATAATAATAATCATCATCATCATCATTTATTGTCATTTGGATGTTATTTCATTAAAAAGTATTAATATCTTTTTTCCTCTCTCTCCCTCCCTCTCTGTGTCTCTCTCTCTTTCTCCCTGTCTTTCGCTCTCTCCCTCCTTCTCTGTGTGTCTCTCTGTCCCTCTCCGTGTCTCTCTAACACATACACAGCATGCGTGGCTCTGCCGTGCTACACAAGGCACAGACTAATAGCTCACAAGCGCTTTCAGTTGTTGTAAAACCAACAGTCGTGACTACCAGCCTATGATCGCAGGTTCAAATCCAGGTTAATACTGCAGCTATCTGCAGTCAGGAGTCCATGAGAGCTAGTTGACTGAGCTCTCACGGATGGATGAAGGGCAAACACTTGCCTCCCTGTCACTTACGCCAATCATGGGTGTCTGTGAGGTCATTCGTATGTATCACCCAGTTTTGTATTTGTCTTTTCCACCATCCTGACAGGCAGCTGTAGTGCAGGAATTCACTGACAAAATGAAATTTCTTCTCCACTAAACACAGCAGTGTGACATCTTAAATCACACACTTGTGTACTACTCTCGATGGTTACTTAACCCTAGTGAAAGTTTTTATACTAGCCTTTTATATAGCCTTCTGGATTAGAAAATACTTTTAAACATATGATCAGAGCTTTTGATTTAAGATGTAGTTTATTGCATCACAGAAAGAACAAACAAGCAGATGGCAGAAATTTTTAGGATAAACATGAGTACAGACTGTACCTCAAGTGAATGATTCCTGCTGCAGGCGTTTGAACACTAAGGTTAATTAAAATGATCATGCTGCTTAATGATTTAATACTTTTTTCCACAATAGACGTTCTTTCCTTAAACCACTGTTTGGGGAAAAGACTGAAATATTTCAGTGAACTGTGAAACTCCCTGAAGTTTCCTGCTAGCTGACCAGAACTAGGTGGATATGAGAGAGAGAGAACACACAAGCGCTAGAGGTGTTCTCGGGAGTGCTGTGTAACCTTATGACTCGGCAGACAGTCAGATCTCTGAATGATACAGTCTGACAAGGTCAAGGATTCAATTGAAACTGATTTGAGTGCCTTGTAGTACGAATAGCTGGCGATCAACAAGCAGCGTGTAAGAGAACATCTCTAGACACGCAAAGTCAGCGTGTTCTGCATGTTACAGAGCTGATATTTCTGTGTTTGAAGAGAGAATGTGAGTGGTGAAAATAATAATGGAGGATCACATATTGGATTTAATATGGCCTGGTTTTACCTTTATAACAGCTAGCATAGTTGCGAATATTTTATAACCTTTTCCAGAGTCTGTACTCAGAGACTCGGTATTCGGATTCAGTTTGTGAATCAGTTAAAGTCCTTATTTTTTTCATTCATTCATTCATTTTCTAAGCCGTGTAATCATAATGAGGGTCACAGTGAGGCTGGTGCCCATCTCAGCCGACCCTAGGCGAGGGCGGAGTACACCTTGAACAGCTCGCTAGGCCATTGCAGGGCCAGCAAGCACACAACCATTCACAATCACACTCACACCTAGGGCAGATTTGGAACAGCCAGTTAGCCTACTGTGCATGTTTTTGTACTTGGAGGAAACCAGACTTCCTGGAGGAATCCCACGCAAGCACAGGGAGAATGTGCAAAACTCCACACAGAAACGACCGAGCCCGGAAATCGAACCCAGGCCTTCTTGCTGTGAGGCAAACGTGCTAACCCCTGTCCTTATTTTTTCCAGTGGATTCAAATCTGGAGTCTTAGCCAGTCCGTTATTTCCAATGATTCAGACTGTTGTTTCTTGTTAATAATTTTTACACTATTTGAATTAATTTTGGGATCACTGTCTTCCTAATGAATATGAATCCACGGCCCAAAACAATTCACATCACAATCGTGACAAGTGTTTTTTTTAAGCACTGTGAATTGTTACATCTGTATCCTAACATGCTAGAAAGTAAATAGATTAACCATTGACTCTCAATGGTTAAAACATGTTTATTAATCAGAGGAAAGCAGTTTCATCTACCAGGATTATACTGTATTAATGCACTCATTTCAAAATGTTAGCATTTTAAAAAGTAACAATATATACTTTGACTTGTGTGGCAGATGCTGCACATTTAAAAGCAGATTAAACATGTTCAAATTACTCTACACAGGAACAAACTAGATCGGGACTTTTTTAAAATAGTTAATCTTCATGTATTTTAACCATGACAAAGACAGATCAGGTGAGCTCCACATGCTCGGAGCAGAGCGGGTGCTGTGTAGCTAATGGCATGTTTTAAAACACATTCAGAAATTTAGTGTATACTCTACAAAAATGTAATTAAACCATGCTAACAGTGTCTCTTTATACACAGTTTTAGTTCAACAATAATACAGTTGGGCTAATAAGCAATTATAGAATGAGGTGAAGTATGATATGTAGAATTATTCAGATTGAGAGAGTTTCTCCATATCATACAAAAACCAAATTCTACAATTAATTTGTGTGTCACAGTGACAATTATGGATAATTTGTGCCGTAGACATCTACCAAGAATTATTTGATGGCTTTCCATCATCAGGTAAATATATTAATGTATATTAACCCAGAGAGAGCAAACCAGATGGTGATGTTCCCGTGTAGTACAGTATATACTAATTGTTGATCTAGAGAGGGTTTTTTTGAGGAGAAATTTGTACAGCATTTTTGGTGCTTTGTAGCATTTACAGTTAAAGGTGTACCTGTGGGATTTTACCTGTGGGGAGCTTCTCAGTAGCACGACCAGCTGCATTTCTGTTTCACCAACTTCCAGACAAAAAGAAAATGTATGAGTGTCTGTAATGTAACTTGTATAGGAACTAACTTTCAGGAACATTTCAGAGTATTTAAAGCAGGTGTACTTGGGTGAAGATAGGCGCCAGCCTCTCTGCGGCCCTAGTAGGATAGTAGGTTCGGCAAATGAAAGAGAGAGATAAGAGAGAGAAAGTAAGTGTTCTGTTTTATACGTGTATCATAGGAATTAAATTTCTCAACTGTAGTTTTATTTTTTGTAATGGGGGGAAATCATTTCGATTCAGAAAATGCAGATTTATGAATGAGAGAATGTGTCAGGTGCTGACATGTGGTCAGTGTGGCAGTGGAATGATCTTCATCAACAATTACAGTTTCCTAAAAACAACAGGAAACATTTTTCATGTTTCCATTTCAGTCTTAAAGGTAGTTCTCATCTTCAAGGCTGAAGGATTTGTGGTCCCTCGTTGCTGTATGAGCGTAAACTGAAACCAGAGTGCTGGAATGATCCTCCTGTCATCTGCTGCTTTGTCTCAGGTGGAGTTTCCCGAGGCTCGTATCTACGAAGAGACACTAAACGCTCTGCTTTATGAGACCCTCCCAGTTCCTGACAACTCTCTCCTGGAGGCGACACGCAGGCGAGCTCACTGCTGCTCACACAGCGAGGAGGACGAGAGCGTGGAGCTGAGAGAGCGAGTACGCCGCATACACGTTAAGAGATACAGCACCTACGACGACAGACCACTGGGACACTAGCCGAGGACCGAGAGTCTTCTCCACTAAAGGGCGAAAGCTTGCACAGTCTACTGAGAACTCACGTACACGTGTTTAGGACACTTTGTTGAGTGTGAGGAGAAACACTACATTCAGACCCCCGCATGTGAGCCATGAATTCTCACACGGGGGTGTTCATTTATTTCAGATAGACAGCATTGGGACTGGTACTTGTTTTGGGGGGGTGCACTTGGCAGTTTTCTGCTGACGTATACTTAAGTGTACTGAACAGCATGAAAGTGTGAGCTTTCGCCCACAGCCGAAAATTCTGTGAGAAATATCACACTACAGACAACTCTCTCTTCTTGACGGTATTTAACCACTGTTTTAACTCTACCATCTCACAATGACGAATCCTGACAATCTGACACAAATCCATCAGATTCCTTCTGTTTATTTGTGTAGTGGAAAAATATCAGCACTTTTATAGAATCATAGTCTTCATAACCTTCTTTCAGATGTTTTGTAGCTTTTTTTTTTGCTCTGTATAGACACTAGAATTTAAATGACTGATAAACCACTTCCTAAATATCCAGCATTGGTCTGAAAACCTAATCCTATAATGTGAACACAAATCATATAGCAAGCCTTGCTGGTGTTTTAATTTCTTTTTTTATGTTTTAACAATTTATTTATCTGTCAGAATTGTAATACTGGCAATTTTTTTAAACACATTGCATATGAATTAAGAGAAAATGGCAACGAGAAACAAATTTGCTGCACCTTGTGTCTTTTTCTTTACATTGACTTTGTAGGATGCCTTAATGCCACTCCTGCCTTCCTGTGTATATTAAGTAAATTGAAGTGAGCATAAGGTCCATATAAGTCCTGATGAGAGCCAATCACCTAACGGAGGAATGGAGAATTGGACACAGAATGTGCTTATGGAGTTCACTAATTACGTGCAGTATATATTTGTGATTCTTGATAATGTATTTTGTTAAAATCTGTAGGTTTGTTTTATCAACCCTTTCATACTCTTTATAAAAGATTTTATTTAAACGGACTGTGTGTGGTTCTTTGACTTGTCAGCACATGGGGAAAATGTATTTGGCTGAACTTTCACCATTTCACAGGATGATCTTTATCCTTGTTTTAAGGAACTTGCTCTTGTCTTTTACAGCTGGGACATAAAGAATAAAAAATAACATACCAGGCCTCCTGATGAAACCTAAAACCCTAAATTCTCTCTCTCTCTCTATGTATCTCTCTCTCTCTTTCTCTCTCTTTCTCACACACATACACACATCTATCTATCTATCTATAGGTTTTTTTTTTGGGTATTCCTGAAAAAAGTCAAAAATGGAGATAGCAGGTTTCATCAGGAGGCCCATATTATGTATTGAGATTTTGCCTTTGGGTTCATGCTGCCAATAATAAATGTGCAAAATGCAAGAAGTTTCTCTCCCCTGGTTTGTGTGTTCCGTGTAACTGTAAAGGTGAAACATGGTGGCTCTGTGGAAGTGGGCGTACTTTTTTTAAGCTTACGAAAACAATGATTTGTAGTTGCAGGTGACTCCACACTAGTGTAAAAATACTTATCTCCTGAACTGCTTTTTTCCTTTATTAGGATTGAGAGGCCCACTGGAGTCCATTCCAACCAAACACTGACCATCACAGGGCAGCAGATATGTAGCCATTCACATTGACACCTAGGCGGGGTGAAGAATATCCAGTTTCCCTAATGTGCAGGTTTCTGGACTGTGGGAGAAAACCAGAGTACCCTGAGGAAATCCATGAGGTGAACAGCCACCATACAGAAATGCCCTTGTTGGGCACATGTGGGTTGACATCTGTCAGATAAGAAATGGAGGGTAGGGCTATGGGTTCATTTATAGCTCGGACCAGTACTCACTCACTAAAATCATTTGTCAAACAAATCCTATTAGGCTCGAGCCCATTTCAGCCAACACTGGCCGAAGGCGGGGTACACCTGGAACAGCTTGCCAGAGTGCCAACACACAACCGCTCATACACAAGTACATACCTAGGGACAATTTAAAACAGCCAACCAGCCTAATGTGAATGTTTTTGAACTGTGGGAGGAAGCCGGAGTACCCAGAGGAAACCCTACGCCACCGTGCCTCCCATACTGGTTCCAGCTGACAGTAAAAATACTGCCAGTAGATTTGCAGGGTTATTTGTTATGTGATGTTTTTTCTCTTAAACTCTCCCATGAGTGTACATTAAACAGAATATATCATTCATTCATTCATTTTCAGAACCGCTTAATTCTAATTAGGGTCGCGGGGAGGCTGGCGCCCATCTCAGCCGACTCTGGGTGAGGGCAGGGTACACCCTGGACACCTCGCCAGGCCATCGCAGGGCCAACACTCACACAACCATTTACACTCACACCTAGGGGTGATTTGGAACAGCCAGTTAGCCTACTATGCATAATTTTGGACGGTGGGAGGAAACCGGTGTACCCTGAGGAAACCCATGCAAGCACTAACCACTACACCACCGTGTCGCCCTAAACAGAATATATTTGCATCATAATGACAATGAGGTGGGTTTCATCTTACGGATTTCAAGTGGGACGGCACGGTGGTGTAGGAGTAGGCATGTCCGCGTTACAGCAAGAAGGTCCTTGAGTTCGGGTCCCGGGCTTGGCCGTTTCCGTGTGGAGTCTCCCCGTGCTAGTGTGGGTTCCTCCGGGTAATCCGGTTTCCTCCCACAGCCCAAAGACATGCACATTAAGCTAACTTGCTGCTCCAAATTGCCAATGGGCGTGGAATGTGGGTGTGAAGGGTGTGTGTGTGTTGCCCTGCGATGATCTGGCAGGATGTTCAGGGTGTACCCTGCCTTTGCCCAGTGCCAGCTGAGATAGGCTCCAACCTCCCTGTGACCCTACTGTTGAGCACATGAGTAGGTGAGATTTCTGTACAGGTACAGTGAGTTCCTAATGATGATGTATTCATGTTATTATTAAAATATCCAGAGCTTCATGTAGGAGAACAGAGGGAACAGGTTCACATCCCCCACATCTTTCTCTCTGTCGCTTTAACGTCATGCAGCTGAGAGGCTATAAAAAATGTGCTCAATGGATCCTGTCCACTTTAGTATTCAAACAAGACAAGTAGGATCCAAAAATACATGGCGGAGCAGCAGAGAACTGATTAACGCTATTGGTCAGCGCTGCCCCGGGGGGCGTGTCTGAGCGGGTGACGTCACCGCGGAGGTACGGAAGATGGCTCCGCGGTGCGTTAACGCGACTCCTGGATGCGTCAGAGCTGAGCAGCTACAATACACGCGTCTGTGAGAAGGGAGGAAGGAAGGAGGGATAAAAAAACAACAACAAAAACAACCCAGCAGGAGGAGAGGAAAGGCGAAGGCTGTGATCTGTCTCTCGGTGTATGCAGTGCGGGGCGATGGGTTCAGCGACGGAGGAAGAATTTAAAGAGAAATTGTTATGGAACGTGAAACGAGAGGTGAGTGCAGTGCAAGGGGTTTTCTCTCAATCAGCTGTGAGGATCGGACAGGATCGGGGCTCATGATGCACTGATTAATGCACAGCATGTTGAGTTTGTGCATGTGTGTGTGCGCGCGCGCGCGCGTGCATGGGTGTTGTAGGAAGTTTGGGATGATGATGATGGTGATGATGATGATTAATATGATGATGATGATGATGGTGCATTATTGCATCCATCTGATCTGATTCTACTGTAACCTGCTGAATGGTTCCAGTTTCCTGTTCACGCCCCTCCAGCTCCCAGGCGGATGATTACTCGAGTTTAGAGGGAAAAAATCATGCAAAACTACTGAAAAAAACAAAAACCAAACAAAACCCAACCAACCAAGCCCTCACACCTCATCCACACTTTATCCCCTTCCTAGCTCTACAGGATCTCTCATCCCTTTTGTTTTGGGTTGTGTTGGATCCCTAGCTGTTCCTGTTCCTGTTGCAGTTCATGGAGGTGAAGTCTGCATGCTGGACCTGTTGAATAGGACACACTGAAATGATCCACATCCTGCATCACTGGAACCCACAACCTGCTGTGTATTTTTTTATACAGTCAGTTCAGATTTACATGACATGACTGGTAGAGGTTCTTTGCTTTAAATGATTGTACTTTCTCAGATGTAGCACCATCTGGCAGCATGCAGCATCATTTCCACTATCTTATGAGTCATTGCTGGATTTGTAAATATATGTATATTAATGATGCAAACATAGAAACGCCCTTACCGAGCCATGGATTTGAACCGAGGACCTTCTTGCTATGAGGCGGTGTGCTAACCACTGCCACTTAAGTTACATTGTGGTTTAAATACATGTAATCCATTGCACATCATAAATAAGAGCTGTCTGACATTTATTTGGTATGATGCTTACTGCTGAGTATTGTCATCTCTTGCTGTTTCCCATTATTGTGCGGCTAGTAGTGTACTGGATAGGGTGCTTGGTTCATGATCGTGAGGTTATGAGTTCAGATCCCCACCATGCTAAGGACCCTGGGAAAGGTCTTAAACTCAAGTGTGCTTCTGTCCACCCAGCAGTATAAACGGGTAGCAGTAAATACTGGGATGTAACCTGCGATGGACTTGAATCCCATCCAGGAGGAGTTGAACTCCTAGTTGCTTCATGCTACAGAAACCTGGATAAGCTCCAGCCTGATGAGCCAGTAGGCTCGGGTTTAAAAGTCCAGCAGACTTTAGCTTTTATCTTTTACCTGTTTCCCTTTTCATGTTTTAGAGGTTTGTCGATTACTTTGCCTCATCCGACGGATGCAGTCATACATAGTGTGTCACATATTGAGGAAAGGTTGCGCTCATCATCCCAGGTATTACTTTATAAGGTAGTAAATTAAAACTTTGTTTAAACACTCAAAGCTCTCTGATCAGTTGGGGCAGGTGCAGGTGGCAAGGTGGAACTTCCATGTATGTTCATGATAGTGTGATGCTTTGGAGTATGTTTATGCTGTGTCTGTGCGGGTTTCATTCAGGCTCTCTGGGGTTCTCCTATATCTAAAAAATGAGGCAGTAGGTGGACCGGCTGCGATCGCAGCTACGTGTGAATGAGTGTGAGAATGTGTGTGCATGGTGGCTTGCAGTGGTCTGGCAGACCATGCAGGGTGTATTCCAACTGCGTACCAAGTCTTTCTGGGATAGACTCCAGGTCCACCCTAACCTTGACTAGAATAAAGTCAATACTGAAAGTGAGTGAGGTGAATGGGGCTCATGATGAAATGTAATAACTGTTGTAACTAATGAAAGAACTGTTGTATTTGGACAAAATTATATGGGCACCTGAATTACTGTGTTCCCACCATTGGCAAAGGTTTAGAGAAAGCCCACATAGGGGTGTGAATCCATAATTGGACTTTTGTCAAAATATTGCCAAAGCTGGAAGCACACAGTGGTATAGAATATACAAGCTGCGGCATTACAATTTCCCATCGCTGGAATTAGGTGAAGGGCGTTTCTTTGTGGAGTTAGTATGTTCTCCCCGTGCTTGTGTGGGTTTCCTTTAGGTGCTCCGGTTTCCTCCCACAGTCCAAAGACATGCACATTAGGCCAACTGGCTATTCTAAAGTGAACAGGTGTGAATGGTTGAGTGTCTGTGTTGGCCCTGTAATGAACTGGCGAGATGTTCAGGGTGAACCCTGCCTTCGCCCAGTGTCAGCTGGGACTGGTCCATCCTTCCTGCTACCCTAAACAGGGTTAGCAGATTGGATAATGAATGAATGAATGATTTACTACCCCTAACGGTCTCAAATATGTTCCATCTTTACTGTGGCCCTATATAGAAAGCAACATCCATGGTTTGACAAGGCTCGTTTGACAAGGCTCTAGTGGTTGACACAGAGCCATGTTCCCAACCAAACTGAGCACCTTTGTGATGAAGTGGAACACCAACTGAGCCCAGGCCTCCTCTCCGTATCAGGGTCTGACCTCACTAAGACTCTTGTGGCTAAATGAGTACAAATCCCTACAGCCACACTTTCAAATCTAGTGGAAAGGCTTCCCAGAAGAGTGGAGGGTATTATAACAGCAAAGGAGGATTAACTCTGAACTGGGATTTTCAGAAAGGACGTATGGATGTGATAGTGATGCGTCCACAAATCTTTCACCATATAGTGAGGAAGGGATTGATAAAGAGAATAAATGAAAAACAGAACCTGAAGAAGGGAGGCACGGTGGCG
>JAOUQZ010000049.1:12527041-12543258 GCA_028564935.1 Neosilurus hyrtlii | reverse complement strand
AATGGTTGTGTGACTGATGGCCCTGCGATGGCCTGGCGAGCTGTCCAGGGTGTACCCCGCCCTCGCCCAGAGTCGGCCAGCCTCCCCGCGACCCTAATTAGGAATAAGCGGTTCAGAAAATGAATGAAATAAATGCACTGAAGAAGTGCAGATGGGCATTCAGCAGTTCTTATAGCCTCTAATGTTCTTTTCTTTGAATTTTTTTTTCAGAATCGGGCATGCTTAAATATTGTGCAACAGTGTATAAGCCCACGTTTTAATTTGTGTGTCAGTGTATAAAGAGATTTTAGATGGATTGCAATAGGTTTGTGAAACGGTCATGTGATCAGGTGTCGCCCCTGGTAACGGATGCTGCCTGCCATGCTGGACGTCGCTGCACAGCAGAGATACCATGCCAAAATAGCTTTGTGTGATGGAATTGACCCTTGCAGCATTATCGGACAAAATCAAGCTATGGACTAGTGTACAGTTTGCAGATATTGTGAACTATTGTATAATAACTAACCTGGATGTACTCTATATGTTTAATTGCATTTACAGTACAGTGGGTCTGTGTCTAGTTGGAAAAATGAAACCTGTCTTCACTAGGATATAAATCGGCTCTAAGCTGCAAGATCAGCAGTTGAACTGAAATCCTTTTTATTAAAACTATATGAGTAGGCATAAAATAGAACATAGATTATTTGATGATGTCAAAAATCTAACTGACTAATGAAAATCTTTCTCGTCAGTTTCATCAACTTGTTGAGATCAGAATAACACTGAAAATCTGGTTGTTTGAATGAAACCTACAGTTAAACCTACACCATTCTCTAAAGATCTTTTTGTTCTTTTTTCGAAGAGACACAGACGTATGTTCTCTATTCAATCTGTACCCTCGAGAGTGGCGCAGTGGCCGGAGTTAATGAGGAAATGAATTTTTAACGTCATCCTGTTAATGAAGTTTTAAAGAGATTTTCTACATCCGTCTTGCCCAGTTTTTAGCTCTTAAGAGTGAGTCAAGCTCCACACATATCGGAGATCGAGGCTGTATAATACTCATGAGGACGATTCAACGTTTTCAAATGAATCTCATCCGTTCTACAAGCACATTTCAGTGCTTGGCTTTACGCTTTCACAAATGAATATTGATTTCTTTGTCAGAGCAATAATTGAGTCAGTATCCCTGAATTTAATCTAATAATTTAGGCACTATTTGTTTCTATTCCATCAATGAATCATAAGAGCAGAATACCAACAAAGAAAGGGGCGAACTTTCAGTCTATATATATTTGGAGATTGAGGAGTAAATTCTGGAAGTCAGTCCTCTTTTCCCAACCCCTTTTGTGTTACACCTCAGACCTCTGTCACTATCAGCTGCACTTAGCGGCCTCCATGTTGCCTAGGAACTGAAAGCATCAGAAACAACCTCAGAAGTTTAACCGTATCAGTTCAACATTTATTTATATATACAACTGCAGCCTGCGGAGATCATGCAAGGAAGCATTTTTTTTTTACACCACAACAGTTGCCAGTAGTATCTATCCATTTCTCTTCATTGCACAGAGCATTATGGCACTAAAGATCATTCCCTTTCGATTCTCTTTTTTGTCCATTAACATATTTGTGTCCTTGTTTGAAGATTTTCAGTCCAAATTCAGTTAATTTTCAGTTTAATATGCTGTTCTTTCCTGAAAATGATGGGATGGGATCCATCCAGTGCTAGTCAACAACCTTTATTCCGAACAATTTTGTATTCTATCCATCCATTATACCGCTTCTGAATCAGGAGTACTGCAAGGCTAGAACCAATCCCAGCTGGCTTCAAACGTATTGAACAGTTTGCCAATCTATTGCAGGCCTAACACAGACACGAACAACCATGAAATTTAGAGTAGACAGATCACCTAATGTGGCAATGTGTTAGGACAGTAAGAGGAAACGCATGCAAGCACAGGGAGAGAATGCAAACTCCATGCCGAAATGCCCTCAGCCTAGATTTGAGCCCACAACCTTCTTGTTGTGTGGTGACGGTGCTACATACTGATCCATTGTGCTGTCCAATTTACTATTCTTTCATTCAATCCAGTCACTACCTTTAAAGGTGCCCATTCACTAGTGAGTTTTGTCTTCCATTATCAGTTCATTTTGGCTGAATACGAAGGTTTCCTTTCAAAGCCACCCCAGTTCACAGGATTAGCACCCTATATACCTGTTTTACATCTTGTTTTGGTTCTGTGTCTGTTAATAATAACAATAAAAATAAAATACTCACGGCTTGTCGGAAAGCTTTTGTTCGTCATGGGAAGAGAAACAATCTGAAAGCTACCAAAGACGCATTGTCCAGAAGTGGGCTATTTGGCGAGAGCGCCCCTAAAGTGAAATTCAAAAGCCTGCCATTTTAAAATAGCTTATAATAAAGTACTCATTAACCTCATTTGCTCAGTCCGTACAGATAAACCTCATATGTTGGTCTCGCCTTCAGCCCGAGGTCTACTAAAGACCTTAGGCTGAGATTTCTCTGTACAGACCTCCCACTCGGTTAATATGTAGTTTATATTTTGTTAAAACTGAGACTAAATCCCTTCCTTATAAAAGATATTTAAAAAATTTACATTCCATTTTATTGTGTACTCCTCATTTCGGTTCCTGCTTTTCTCTTTTATGCTCTTAATCCTTAAAATCCTGGGGTTTTTATGTGACAGTCATTTTGTGCTTGTCATAAGTCTATTATAGCCATTCAAACTCAGTCAGGGGCCGAAGCTTTACACTCTACCATTGCTACAGTCATCTAGTAGATAAGTGAAACATCTGGAATGCCACGATATGTCCGTAAATCCTGTGTGCATCAACTGACAGGTCCTCTTTATCCTCCAGCTGCAATAATCCATTATAAAATGACTTCATTAAAGGCATTGTTCTTACTGTCAGCCAAGACAGAGAGTGGGATTTAATGCCATATACTTAAACTTTCTGCATTCTGTGACCCAAACTAAACCTCCTGGACCATGCATATCATTATTGCATGTGTAACGATCACTCAAGTGCCAAATACATGTTTGAAATATTTGGATAAATGAACTAGCATATACAGTAGACATGCATAATGCACAAGGCAAGCACATGTTTGTCCTATCACGAGTTTCCCCCAAATCTGTAAAGTAATAGGAATTCATTATATTCTCCAGTATTACTTTTAATAGCTGTGCTTCTATCGCAGTCTTGCCAACCACAAGGGGTGATGAGAATGATCTGGATATCTTCTTGTACCCCTGCGCACATATATCAAGACCTTATCTCTGGATTCACACTGGGGCCATGATGTCCACAATCTCCAGATTGTGATGAGCGTGGGGGGGTCATGGGAAGGAATCTTGAGGGAACTTGGTGGAATTTTAATGATCGTGAAAAAAGTTTGGACTCTGGTCAAAACTTTTGCCAAAATTATTATGATTTATTATGATTTGACCCCAATCATGATTGAACATGGGAATCGTAGTTTGAAACCGAAGCCCCTGGAGGAAACCCATGCAAGCATAGGAAGAACAAACTCCACACAGAAAGACCACAGTCAGCTACCAGGTTAAAACCAACAAAGAAACACCCTTCACCTAGTTCCAGTGATGGGAAATTGTAATGCTGCCGCTTGTATATTTTATACCACTGTGTGTTTCCAACTTTGGTAACAGACTGGGTAGAACCCAAATGTGGATTCACACCCCTATGCGGGCTTTCTCTAAACCTTATCCAGTGATGGGAGGACAGTTGTTCAGGTGTCCACATAGTTTTGCACATGCATGTCTTTGGACTGTGAGAGGCAACTGGAGCAACCAGAGGAAACCTATTCAAGCACAGGTAGAACATGCAAACCCTACACAGAAATGCCCTTGCTGACCACAGAGAGCTTGAACCCAAGACCTACTTGCTGTGCGGTGAAAGTGCGGACCACTATGCCAGTGTTCCCCCTTTCAGTAGGCTTGAAATACAAAATGTTAAAAAGAAAAACAGTTACAGCAAAAATACAGGAGAGATCATGCAGTTTTTTTCCTACCATCGCCTGGATTCACTTCCACCACAAGCTGTTCCAAAATTAGGTTGTTTTCATCTGATGTAACTGCTGAACTGGTTACAACTAGAGCCTAGACTAAGTTATACTGTATTTCTTGCTTGTCGCCCCCAGCCACAGCTCCCACTCCAGTCACGCTCACTTGTACAGTCCAGGCAGACACCCACATCCCACCCTATCACAATGCTGTAATTACTCTTGCTTTTGGTTCACTTGTAAAAGCTTCACTCTTTCAGGATGTAACTGATTAATTAGTGTGCCTGGCACTCTGCTGACAGTTGAAAAAGACTAGAACATTCCATCTACGTTTGTCACAGCTTCCTACTTTCCCTGGGGAACTTATCAATTAAACACAGTCTAATTATAATCACATGCAGTTACATTATCGGAACTAATCAGCAGCCGTTAATCTCTTATGGCACAGATGAAAGGTGGACGTTAAACTGGACATCATCTCCTCAGTTGGCATGATGGTGATGTATCATTTTCTTGTTATTTGCAGGTGAAGCAGATCATGGAGGAGGCAGTGACCAAGAAATTTGTACATGAAGACAGCAGCCATGTCATCGCTCTGTGCAGTAAGTATAACACGACATCTCCTTCATGTACCTCTCAGAGAGATATCAACACAGTTGAAAAGATCCCTGCTAGCTAATCTCGACGTGACTCATCAGGAAAGATGTCTTTTGATGTCATCAGGATTAGCTGTACACAGGTTTATGAATGAGGGTATGAAAGACGTCATTAGGGACTGCAATCTCCTGAGAGAAAGCAGCTGACTCCAAGTGACTTGGTGGTTCCAGAACATTGGAAATGGGCCAGAATCATCCACTGTTGATGACTGGGAACAAAAATGTATGACTCACCTCTCTACCTTCAATGACATAGCGGCAGGTGGATGCAAGCAGTACTACAATAGATCACTCATCACTAAATGTGGCACCGACCCCCCGTCAAGCAAGTCTGAACAAAATGTGTCAAGATATTGGTTTAGAAGTAGCATGACTGCCACAAAGGGAATAGACTGCACTACCCTCTGCAGTACGAGAAGACAATTTCTAGCTGTCTCTATTATTATTATTATTATTATTATTATTCATTCATTCATTCATTCATGAATTTTCTAAGCAGCATAATCCTAATCAGGGTTGTGGAATGGATGGAGCCTATCTCAGCCATCTCTGGGTGAGGGTGGGGTACACCCTGGACAGCTCGCCAGGCCTTCACAGGGCCAACACACACAACCATTAACACTTACACCTCAGGTCGATTTGGCACAGCCAGTCAGTCTACTGTGCATGTTTTTGGACTGTAGGAGGTAACCAGAGTACCCGGAGGATGCCCATGCAAGCATGGGGAGAACATGCAAACCTTATTACTATGATAATAATAATTATTATTATTCAGTCATTTGCTGAACTGCTTAAAGGCTGACAGGGAGGCTGGAGCTTGTCTAAACCGACTCTGGGTGAAAGCCAGCACTGTACACCCTGAATAGCTCCCCAGTAAATCGCACTGCAACACACACAGCTATTCGCTCTCACACTTACACCGAGGGGTTAGCTAATGTGCATGTCTTTGAATTGTGGGAGGAAACTGGAGTACTCAGAGGAAATCCACACAAGCATGGGAAGAAACTTCACACAGAAACGCCCTCGCCAAGCCCAGGGCTCGACCTATTTTTTTCCCTGTCACATCGTTTCTGCTTTAGTCAAATGTACTGCACCTTCATTATTTATTAAAATATTTGGCCTTTCATGCCACCTAATCTATTTTTAATTTTTTAAGAATTCGGCTTTTGTATATGATGTGTTATCCACTTCGACAGATAAAACTTGATCTAAATAATTCTCCATATCACATTTCCCCTTATTCAATAAATACTATCCCAGAAAAATACACAGAAAGCTACACAATATGGGCCTCGGGTTTTTAAAAAGTAAACAAAAAAAAAACACTTTATCTAAACTTTGAATTAGTTACAAAAGATGGTGTCATGTAGCCTGTGTTAGTATTGCCATGGAGCAGGTGTCCTCATTGTCACATGTTAAAAATGGAAAAAAATCTGCCACCGAACATCTTAGGGACCTGCTAACCAGACAGCTTGAAAACCTGTTGTACTTTCACTAGTACATTTACAGCATTTAGCATCCAGACTCCTTATCCAGACTGACTTTTATCTTTTTTTTTTTTTATTTTAATTTTTTTTTTTTGTTAACAGAGTTAAGGGCCACGCTTAAGGGCCTAATAGTGGCACCTTGGTGATACTGAGGCTTGAACCCCTGACCTTCAGATTAGTAATCCAGAGCCTAAACTATTGAGCCACCCCTGCCACACACTTCAATGTTTTATTCTTCTGAAATATAGCAAAAGTATGTAGATCTGAATTGACTTGAAATTGATGACTTTATTATTTTTAATCTTTTGATGGATCATCTAGGCAGCACAGTGGCATAATGATTAACACGTCCACCTCACAGCAAGAGGTTCCTGAGTTCGAGTCGAGTTTGGCTGTTCTCCCCATGCTTGCATAGGTTTCCTCCGGGTACTCTTGTTTTTTTCCCACAGTCCAAAGTCATGCACATTAGGCTAATTGACTGCTCCAAATTGCCGCTAGGTGTAACTTTAAGTGGTTATCTGTGTGTTTGGCCCTGCCTGGTGAACTGTTCAGGCCTTCACCTAGTGTTGGCTGGGATAGGCTCCAGCCTCCCCACAACTATAGCAGTCTTGTTACAGTACTTGTGCACCATCACACCCTCAATATGCTCGTTGTTTTTTGCTTGGAAGGCTTTGATGTACTGTACATCAGCACTTGTTTTTCACTGGTGCCAGACTTTCTTTTCATTAATTCTGGATTACAGGCAGTCTGAGGTTGACCTGCTAATGTTATAGCACTGGTTCTGTAGTGCAGCCCTTTTATCACCCAGCTATAAAATTCTTATATTTCGGCACTTGAATATTCTTTTCGTAGTTTTCTAAATTGAAATTCATCGTATTACAGTCAGAAGAATCAAATAACCTCTCCCTTCTTATTCATTTCCAGTTCACACTCTCACCTTTTCTTCTCGCGCATTAATGTAACAGGCATAAAATAGGCATGCACTGCCAACTGTATTTTAAAGAAAATGTACATTATGTGAGGCAGGAGATGGAGCCATATACGCAGCCGAAAGCTGCGTGTGCTTGATGTCCCTTGTTTTTTGGCTGCATCACAGAGTCGTGACAGCGAGGGTGTACTGGGTGAGGAGCTCGCTGTCAGGTGGGGGGGTGGGGAGGGGGACGACGACGCTGGGAGTGCTGCCAGCTACAGTCAGCACTGCTGAAAGAGACAACAGTTCTCTTTTAGTACATCAGAGCCACACAACAAGGATTCCCCCGCACAACCTGCCTCCTCCACACAGGAATCACGCAGATGACCCAACCCACACAGCCACACTTCCCCAACAGAGTATATTTGGAAATGCTGTGATCTTTTGCAGGAAATCTGATGAAAAGCAGACTACATAATGTTGCTAGTCAGGATGGAAGAGGGAGTTTGTGTCAAAGTTGAATCTGAACTTGACTGAGAAGTGTATCTGGTAGATAGGTAGAAATTGGTAACTTTTGCAATCTTTGTTTTTCTGCGTGAGTTTAAGCTTTAAGCTTACGAAACTGACTCGCACAATGTCCAGATGGCTTCTGTGTAAAGAGGTAGAAAGTGTCTCACCTGTTTCCTACCGTCGTTAGAGTGCTGGTCTTGCGTTGAATGTGATGCTGTGACATTGCACTGCTAGAACTTGTTCCTATCTTGAGAGCACACTCAGTACTGCTACCTCTATGACACTGACCCTTTAGCTACTTAAGAGGGACCTGGTAATACCTACTCTCCTGGCTGTTTGTTTGAGGGCCTCATGCTTACAGTCTGAGACCATTCATGAAAATACTTCTGTTTTGCATTGATTTCATTTTCCGAACAACTTTATCCTTTATTAGGGTCATGGGAAAATTGGAGCCCATCCCAGTCGACTGTGGCCGAAGGTAGGGTACTCCATAATCAGCTCGCCAGTACAATGCAAGGCCAATACACACACAACTATTCACACTTGGGGTCAGTTATGACACACCTGGGGGCAGTTCTGCTTGTGTGGGTTTCCTCTGGGTACTCTGGTTTCCTCCCACAGTTGAAACCAGAGTACACAGAGGAAACCTGCACAAGCACAGGCAGAACATGCAAACTCCGCACCGAAACAGCCTTATCGTGCACAGGGCTCTTACTCAGAACCTTCTTTCTGTGAGACAAAATTGCTAGCCACTAAGACACCCTGCTGTGTGATGCGTTTTTTTTTTTTTTTTTTTTCATTTTTGATATCACGTATCCATTACAGGTTGCTGGTGAGCTGAAGCCAATCCCAGCAGACCGTTGGTGAGAGGCAGGGTATACCCTGGACAGGACGTCATTCTGTGTTGGGGTTAAATGATTAGAAACAAAAAGGCAATTATGATGACATTTCACAAACATGCCATGGTTGACCAGCTGGTTCAAACCCAGAACCCGTCTTTCTATGAGGTGCTGTTGCTAACCACTGGATTTCACATTTCCACAGAAATTACACTGGATTTCTGAACATGTGGCTCAGGCTGCCCAGCTGAATCAGATTTCATGTGGGAGTTTTTTGTTATTCCGTCTGCAGCACTTCTTGACGTCAAAAAGAAAGAACTAGAACATGGACAAAAACAAGCATGAGGGCGGGTTAGGGGAGTGTCTGGGTCTAGAGCAATGAAAATATCGCTTGTCTGTCTGCATCCCATTTCTTTTAATTCATTTCCATTCCTCCTCTCTGTGTTGAATATATTAAGCGCCAAGGCTGAGCATTAGCATTATGCACAATATCTGTATGCTGGTGTAGTGGTTATCACTGCCGCCTCACAGCAGAAAAATTGTTAGTTTTACCCTTGTAGCTGACTGTGGTCTTTCTGTGTGGAGTTTGTATGTTCTGTGCCTGCATGGGTTTCCTCTTTTTGCTGCAGTTTTTTCCTACAGTCCAAAGAGATCCACATTAGCTCATCTGGCCCCACTGGTGTGAATGTGATTGTGAATAGTTCTTCATGTCTGTGTTAGCCTGTGATGAATTGGCAACTTCCCAAGGGTGTACCCCGCCCCTTACCTGAAATCTGCTGGGATTGGCTCCAGTTTCTCTGTGACCCTGGTGGATTTGACCCTGCTACAGATAATGCAGATACTGGATGGATGGATTACACATTTGCTGTAAAAAAAACAAAAAAAGCAGTGCAGTAGAAGTTCAGTATTCAAGATACTAGAGGTGCCAGAAAAAAATCGATTCGCGTCTGAATCGCGATTCTTGTTTATTAGCATTCTGAGTCAATTCAAATTTTTAAGAATCGATTTTTAAAAACACGTTTTTTCGAACATTTCCAACCTTACTCAAAGCGTGTACCATTTGTCCAGACATGGCCTCCATCGTGAATTGTTCCAGTGAGTGGCGTGTACAGAACTAGCTTTTAGCCTAGCTTTGACATGGATGAGGAAAAAGAAATACAGCCAGCGCCGTCTTTGCTGAAGGCAAATGCTTGCATTTCGGATTTTACAATTTCGGGGTAAGAAGGAGCTTGACATGACATATGCGGTGCGCAAAATAAGTCAAGTATTTCAGGAACATTCCAAATTCTTGAGCCCACATCTTACACCATCACCCGGAGCTAAAAGAACCGGAGCAGCAGCACGACCAACTCCTGACCAACGCTCACTCTATCACTAAACTCCCAACCAACTCTGAACCAGCAAAGGGGAAGAGTGAATCTACAAAACCAGCTGTTTAGTAATATCATTTCCTTCTTATAGAAGAGTTGTTCCTAGCTTATAGAAGAACGTAGTTACTCGTGAAATTGGCTCCCTTTGTTTGTAATGGCTATGAATCAAACATTGGTTTGTATCAAGAATCGATTCTGAATAGATTCGTCACCCCAAGAATCGGAATCGAATTGAATTGTGAGTTGTTGTTAGATTCACATCTTTAAAAGACACTGAACATTTCTTTTCTTGATCTTGTTGATATGAAAATGATTTATTTTAATTTTAAGTGAATAAAGATTGTGATTCCAGCCTTGTGAATCCCACTGTATGTGCACCTTATGTGTATGGGAAGATTAATGGGTGTATTTTCCAGCCTTAGAGTTTAATGATTATCTAAACCTGCAAGCTGTAGGCAGTGAAGCAGTAGAAGCCTTATCATGCTTGTTTATTTCTTACATGTTCAGCAAACTTTTTCAGTTATAAAAAAAGCACCATGTGCTTTCCTTTGTCTTCTCACGCGTTTGAATGTACGCTTCAATGCCTACAGGCAGATTATTATGATGCTGTATGTAGTTTCTCAGAAATCAACAAATACTGAGTCATTCCAGAGTGCGGGCAAGCTCAAGGTGCATGAGTGCATGAGAGTACTGTGTGGTCTTTAATATGGGGAGTATTTGTGATTAATGTGGAAATAATTAGCTAAATCCCAGACAAGATAACTTGTTTAGTTGTGGCAAACATTATTTCCTTAGGGTGGCATGGTGGTGTAGTGGTTGACACGTCCTCCTCAGAGCAAGAAGGTCCCGGGTCTGAGTCCTGAGCTAGGCGAGGGTGTTTTTGTGTGGAGTTTGCATGTTCTCCTCATGCTTGCGTGGGTTTCCTCCCACAGTCCAAAGGCAGGCTAAATGGTTTCCAAATTACCCCTAGATGTAAGTGGTAGTGTGAGTGGTTGTGTGTTTTGGCCCTGTGAGGAATTGGCGAGCTGTCCACCACACCTTCACCCGGAGGGGTGGGACTGGCGCTTACTTCCCTGTGGCTCTAGTAGTTCGTGATTTAATTATTTAATTATCATATACAAGCCAAGATTTTCTGATGGTGGTTGTAAACAGTATAACTTTTTTATAACATTTTATTTCTGGATCAGCTTGTTCTTCTACTAGAAACCTGTGTAGCTTTTTTGGTGCACAGGGGCGATTACAGAACATCTCGATAACTTATACTTTCTGCAAGTTTAGTGTCAGAGCATTCTCTTGTCTAATATATTTTGAAGTAATCAGTAAACAACATTAAGGCATATCAGGTGACAGCCTGTGGCTAGAGGCAGGGAAGAAAAGGCAGGGCATTCTGGAATATCAATGTGATAGCTAATGCAAACAGTGCTCTAGACAGGCAACTAATGGTGCTTTTATGGTCTTGTGTTCTACATTTGCAGTAAGAATCACTCAGGGTTTGAAAAGAGCTTGCCAGATTGCACACTGAACATCTGCAACACTGTAGTAATTAGATAGTAATGACTGAATGAATAGAGATATGAGTCACTTGTGTTTATCTAGTACTTCCACTGCAGATTCTCATAAGACAACAAAGATTGAACATACACCTGAAAGTGCTGATAGGCTCCTACTGAAAAAATACAATCTCAGTGGAAGTCCACATGCTTTGTAAATATACAGACTGATCCAGCTTTATTCACCGCTTTTAGATGCCTTGATGTTTACTGACATCCATACAATTTAGCCTATAAATGCTTTTTTTTGGTGAAAGCGATGATCCTTATTTGATTACACATCTTAATACACTTCAGTCTCAAAGTCTAGAATTTTTTAAAAAAAGATTTCTGGCATATAGTCAGGTGACCAAAAAATGTTCTTGTCCAAATTCTATTGGAGAACATCTCTGCATGTTTATTCAGTGTCCATGTTGATAACGAACCCCCAGCTTTTATAGCCAAGCTAATTCTATGATTTAATTGGATTAAAAAAAAATTATATGAGCTTCCCAGTAGCCTTGTTGGTTGGTGCGACAAGCTGTGGTTTGATGAAATGTCTAATTATTTGCACCAAACCCCACTTTGACAGGCATCATTACATTTGAAATTGAATCTATTTGTGGCACTAATTTAGATTGACAAGATTAGAAAGTCAGTGGAGACCCTGGAAAAGGTTCAGGTATTCCACCGCTTACTGCATCTCCATGACAACAGTTTCTCTCTCTCTCTCTGTCTCTCTTTCCCTCTCTCTCTCTCTCTCTCTCTCTCTCTCTCTCTCTCTCAGCACACATTTGGCAATGCCTGCAGCTATTATGTACAAATACATGCACACACGCACATAAAAAACAAGCTCTCTATTTTCTGTATTAGTGACCTCACTTAGGGTTGTTTGTGGCTGACATGAAGTTTTGTCATGCTTTACAAATGACTGAACTGACAAGTCCGTGGCAGTGTGTTGTGTTTCAGAGTATCCCTTTGTGAATTTTGGCATGCCTGACATGCCGCCTCTGAACTCTCCCAGATTTGGGCAGAGCAGATTCAAGACGAGCTTTTGGAAACACCACAGTGTGGCATGTTGCTTTCCTGCAGTGTGACAGTCAATAAAAGCTGAGTGGGATACATGTCGTGGGGATCATGAGAAACACCCACGTGCTCCCTGTTTCGTCTGATTTTATCTACAGGGTAAGTGCTCTGGGGGTCTGAATGATATACAGCAGCTACAGCAGAATGAGCTGAGCTGAGAAAGAAAAGGGCATTTTTAATATAGTCTCTCTTTATTCAAAAGCCCGTAGAGTCTACTCATTTATTTTAATGTGGGAATTTAGCAGTGATTCATTGGAAGGAAGTTTAACAGGAACACAAGCTTAAATGACAAAAAGATTCATTGATTCATTAATTTTCTTACGCTTGTTCCGGGGTCGGGTCGCGGGGGCAGCAGCCTAAGCAGTGAGGTCCAGACGTCTCTCTCCCCAGCCACTTCGTCCAGCTAGTCCGGGGGGACGCCAAGGCGTTCTCAGACCAGCCGAGAGACTTAGTCCTTCCAACTTGTTCTGGGTCAGCCCCGACGTCTCTTCCCGGTCGGACATGCCCGAAACACCACACCAGGGAGGCGTTCGGGAGGCATCCTAATCAGATGCTCGAGCCACCTCAACTGGCTCCTCTCAACACGGAGGATCAGTGGTTCTACTTTAACATGGGCTATTCATTCAGAGGTGGGAGGAAACAGGAGACCCTGGAGAAAACTCCACAAAGACAGCATCCCAAGCTAAGGATCAATCTGGTGCCCTGGAGAAGTGTAACTCTCTGCTTCACAAGCTGCTTGTTTGCTACTATTTAGAACCGGTAAAGCCTCTGGGATTCTTTTTTAAATGCCCTGTCACCTTGACTTACTGCAACATGCCCTCTGAATTTATGACAATATGATAATTACCACTAATTTTATCTTCACACTCCCACCAACTGAGATCACTTACACTCTCCAGGTCCTGGTTTTTACGGCATGACTGACAGAGCAAGCTTTAGTTTGCAGTCTGTTGTTATGTGTCTGCTGTCTAAGGAGTTGTACATTTTTGCTCAGTTGTGTGTGTGTGTGTGTGTACGTGTGTGTGTACGTGTATATGTATGTATATATACAGAGGTAAATGTAAGTTGCACTCAGTAAATGCGTGTCTCATTCAATGTTTTAGTATATACTATACGGAAACACAAGAAATACTAAAACAAGATTTTTAGAGATTTTTTTTGTACATATTCTGTGCATGAAAGAGGCAGGTTAGGTGAGTTCTGTGATCTTTAGGCATAAGAAAGTGCTGTGTAGCCTACTCATTCAGAATGTAGTGCATACTGCACGGGAACATAAGTAAACCACACTCAGCAAATGTGAATCTCATTCAAAGTTTTATTATATACTATACAGACACACACAAAAAAAAACCCCAAACTAAATCAAGATTTTTATGCTTCAGTTTTCCATTTAAAAGCAGGACAGTGAAGAGCTCGCTCCATGCGACTGTGACAAACTGTAAGTGTCTGTCATTTTGATTTGAGTATTATCTACTCGGAATAATGTTTTTTAATCCCCAGATAGTGAACCAATCACATCGGGGTGTTCTCATGTAGTACACACTTATTGCATTTTTAGCAGACAGCCTGATCCAGAATTATTTCAAGACGTGCCCTCAATAACATGTCTCATATACCACTGAGATAAGAAAACCTGTAAAAATTGCAAGAAAGGTCTGAGTGGCACTACAGATAAGCATTCGCCTGAACATCCAGAGATCACCAGTTTGAATCCTGATCTTGTCACAGCCATTTGTAGCCGGGAGTTAAAGAGCTCAGTTCACCATTGGGTGGATGACATATTCTCAATTCCCTGTCAATCAAGCCAACACTAACCAATCACAGGTGTCCGTGAGATCATGTATGCAGAAAAGGGCAGGTAGGGCTTTGATCCGAGCATGTTACCCTGCCCTGATAGAGGAGAGTTAGATAATGAGTGGGTGTGAATTGCCAGGATCAAACTCAGGAGTTTTTTTGTTGTTGTTTTTTTAATGAAGGAAGTGATAATTGAAGTAGAGGTTGGTCTTTAGTCATTGTTTGGAAGCCAGCCAGTGACTCATCTGTTCAGCGATCCAGAGGAGGTTGATTATTGCACCTGTTGCAGCAGTATGTGTCGTGTTGGCTGGAGTATGAGCAGGTAGACTCCTGATTAATTACATGACTTCCCTGTTTATAATGAGCAGTCAGTCTGTGCAGACTAACCGAATGTTAGATTAAATGAAATCTTGTTACCAAAATGTTTACGTTAAATCTTATCTACGGTTCGTTTAGTTATTTTGTGCACACACTCACACAGTACACAGTAACCACATTCACGCAGATGCTCCCAGCACAAGATGACTCCAGGTACCTCAGGTACTCCAGATCATTATTCTCTGTAATCCCTTTCCAACAGATGCTATTTCACAGATTTCTGCTTAATTAGAGAAGATACTGTGACTGAGCTGAGCCTTGAGCACAGGGCAAAATGGAATGTTCATCATTTTCTGTTATTGTGAAGATGAATGGGTTACACAGGCTTCAGAGCTTTACTTTGCTTCTGTTAAAATAGAAACATGTGTGAGTAAGAATGAATAAAACTCACAGAAATCACACAATGTCAGATAATATGGAGCTGGTGCTGAATAAATAAATAGATAATTGTATAAATAAGCACATTTTATAGAACATTCCTGTAACTGTTTTTTTTTCTGCAAGGTAGTAGTGTGGTGGTTAGCATGATCGCCTCACAGCAAGAAGGTCCTGGGTTCACGTTCCGTTCCCGGCGAGGGAGTTTCTGTGTGGTGCTTGCATTGGTTTCTTTCGGGTACTTTGATTTCCTACTATAGTTCAGAAATATGTACATCAGGCATATTGCCTGTTCCAAATTACTTTTAGGTGTGATTGTTATTGTGCATGGTTTTGTGTGTATGTGTGTATGTGTGTATGTGTGTGTAAGCCCTGCAAAGGTCTGAGCTGTTCAGGGTGTACCTGGCCTTAGTCCAGAGTCCCTAGTAAGATTGAGCAAATCAGCATATTTATTTATATCCTTATTATTTTTATATAAAAATTTTCCCCCCACCTTTTTTTCAGCCCTAATTTTAGTCATATCCATTTCCCACCTGTCAAGTGTTGCCTCTCTATCCCATACGGCCACCGCTAACCAGGGAGGGGAGTAAGCATGCACATGCATCCTCCGTGACATGTGATCTTTACAAACTGCTGCACATGCACATTTGGAGGCAGCCTAACACACTCGGAGGGAAAGCGATATCCACCCCTTTTTGTACGAATGAGCTCACAGATGCCCGTGGATCGCTGTGAGGGACAGTGGAGTATATGCCATCCCTCCCTCCTGTGAGAGCTCAGCCCATTAGCTCTCATAGACTTCCAGTTACACATGGCTGTGGCACCAACCTGTATTCAAACTTGCGATCTCCAGGTTGATAGTCACCCACCTTTCAATGCGCCTCTCAGGAGCCCTCATTTTTTTAATTGTACTGCAGTTGAACCACACTAGTTTTCACTCAGATCCAGAACGAGAATGAGGCACTTTGAAGAAACAGAATGCATTTAAATGCATATCTCATAAAAGATTCTGAATTGTTTTTATTTGCATGAGCAGCTTCTACTTAAAACCTACATTTGAACAGTTGATCAGTGCTGAGTAAAAACCAAACTCGATTCATCACTAAGACAGTGATCAGTACAATCCTAACAATAAAACGACCAATTCAGGTAGAATACGGTTAGGGTCAGGGTAGAGGTTAGATGATTCAGGTAGAATACGGTTAGGGTCAGGGTAGAGGTTAGATGATTCAGGTAGAATACGGTTAGGGTCAGGGTAGAGG
>JAOUQZ010000049.1:12479509-12502552 GCA_028564935.1 Neosilurus hyrtlii | reverse complement strand
TATATATATATATATATGTGTGTGTGTTTGTGTGTGTGTGTGTGTGTGTGTGTGTGTGTGTGTGTGTGTGTGTGTGTAATATACAAGTCACACCGAGAGCATCTGGTAGGTTAGGATGATTGATGTTATGTATAGTTAAAAATTTAATGAATAAAATATTTATAAATATATTATGAAGTGTATATAGAACACTATTACACTATTTCAGTGAGTTGCCTTGATTAGCCACATTGAATCGTTGTAAACCGCACCCTTTTTCAGAACCTGACCTAGACTGGACATGAGTAGTCTTGTCCACAAATTATAGTGGATAATATCCCGTGTACACATGAAATCTTGCAACGAATATCCAAATGAGGGAGCTCAACAGGTCCTGAACACCCATTATGCATTTGAATGTTTAGGGAATAGTGAGGACGCTATTTTATATGCAGGGCCAGATTTTATTAGTAAACCTGATGACTTGTTGCACTTGGACTTGAGGGTAAGTGATGAATAAAACTGGTGTGTGTATGTGTTTGTGTGTGTGTGTGTGTTTGGGTGTGTGTGTGGTTTCTCTGTGTACGCACGTGTGGTGTACTTTCGGTGTGGAGGGTGCTAAACTGTGTTTTCTTATTGCCCGAGCAGTCACTATAAACTACCACCACACCACGGGCAGTCGTGCGCCCTCTCTGGACGACGATGAGGAGGAGGAAGATAGACTTCACGCAATGATCTCAATGATCTGCTCGCGGAACCTCACAGACCCTAATGTCATGAAAGGTTTTTATCACGAGTGCCACCCCCACCCCACTCACACTCTACTACTCTCTCCATCACTCGCTTTTGGCATGCCTTCTTACCTTGCTTCTGGATGCTTGCCTGACCCCCCCCACCCCCACCCCCCCAAAAAAAGAAGTCCTAGTCCAACAGTGCAGGTATTAACATGTCCGGCCAGTTAGATTTGCACTAGTCTCTCCAATTTCATCAAATGGACATGTGTGTAATTGGCCAAGCCTGTGAACATGGTAGCCATGGTAACATCAACATGAAAACAAAAGCTAGGTCAAATGACAAGGCCTCGGTTGCACCAAATCTGTCCACAACATAGCAGAGAGAGACAATATTGCAAATGCACTTGCTTTCATTATACCGCTTAACGTAGATTTCATCCTTTTTTTTTTTAAAAATGAGTCACACAGTGTCACATATTAGCCCCGTTTGCCATCTTGCCACGTGGTAAAACCAGAAGAATGAATCCTGTTATTCTGATCAACGTTGATTACATGCAGGTCTTGGTTACAAGCCTGGGCTGTGTGTGCGTGTGTACATGTGCGCATGTGTGTGCGAGCGTGCGCGTGCTTGTGTGTGTGTGTGTGTGTGTGTTCATGTGCGTGTGAGGGTGTATATGTGTATGAGTGTATGAGGGAAAGCGAAATCATCGCCACGTTTCCCCCTCCTCCTCTGATACCCCCCAACCCTCTCACTGTCGTCACTTTTTCCTTTGCGCCTCTCTGTTGCTGGGGGTTACCTACACTAAACTGTCTCACTGGCATTAGAACTGTCGTCACAAGGCCACAGGGACACACTATTACACTTTAAAGCTGCACAGTATAGGCAAAATAAGCATATGGGTGATTATATTTCTGTATTCTGTTATATATTAGATTGATCATTATCTGCTTTACTCTATATTAAACTTTATTGCAGGATATGAGACCATTTATGTGAAATTTAAAAAATGTGGACCTTATAAAAATTATTGTTTAGTAAAGCTGCTCAATTACATAATGCGGATTGCCAGGTCAATACTGAGATACGAAATAAATAGTACATTGAGCAGCCCTACTACACTCCAACTTTTCTTTCTTCTTCTTCTTCTTCTTCTTCTTCTTCTTTTTTTGCATAACACCCACACACAAGTTCATGAAAGTGCTCTGCTGTCTTCAAGAAATAAAATCTCCATCAGCATATCATTATTGTGAAAAAATCATCTCAATATTACAAAAAAAATCAAAGATTGTTTTATTACAAGATAAACGATACAAAAATGTTATCCAATTTTTTTTCAATATAGCTTCACCAGTCATTAGGTTCTGACAAATTGTGCTTCATGCTTGGTTTAATGTCACTGAGCAGTGTAGAAGGTATAGTCATTAGTATACACATATTACAAAAAATTCTCAAATTCTATTTCAGCACCGATGCATAATTTGGTCCAAGCTCTTCTGGCTGATATGCTATGGTTCCATATCCAGATATAGCAGACAGGCAGGCTATTGTGACTTCACTTGTCTACCACACTGTATTGGAGTTGAACTATTCATACATTCATTTTCTAAACCCCTTTATCCTAATTAGTGTCGCAGGGAGTCTATCAGCCCACTCTATGCAAAGGCAGAGTACACCCTGGACAGCTCGCCAGGCAATCGCAGGGCAGAAACACGCTCTGACGAAAATCAGCAGTGGTTCTTTTACATGCATCTCACTATAGACAGTGAGACATGGCTGGCCTTTGATAACCCAGTTAGCTGCACTGGGGACAGCATCAATAACCCGTTGATAGTGGGGCTTGAACCCCCGACCTTGGGATCAGACCCTACCACCAGGCCAACACTGCCCCAGCAGTTGAATTAAAGTGCAGATTTTCAGCTGTAATTTGAAGGTGAGCTCAATATCATCAATGTACCTGGAAGGCCACTGAAAACAACTGTGGTGGATGACTGTTGAATTCTTTACACCCTCTTTGAGGTTGGCATATCTGTGTCAGAGTCAACAATCACAATCAGACTTTTGCCAGAGTAAACTTTACAAGATGTAAACCACTGGTAGAGGTAAGAAAGAGTTTAGTTTTCTTTATGAACTGTATGTATCTCATAGTATCAAGGTGCTTGTAACAACAAGATGTTTAGTTGTAGTAATGACAAAGTGAGGTGCTGATGGTGATTTTTTTTTTCTTAAACAAAAGCAGTGCGTTTCCATACAAATGCACTCACACGTACATTGTCTGTTTACTGGGTGCTTGTCGAATATTCATTCGGATAGGATGCGAGTTCAGTAGGAAGAGCAGACCAGAATGATTTTCATCCCAATTAGGACAAGTGTGGCTCTCTCATTCCCTTTTCTCTGCACTGTTGGGCAGGCTGCACTGCTTCCAATTATTTGCTGTGTTTTCCTTTGGCACTCCTTTTGGTTGACTTGACTTGAGCAATCACCTGATTTTTAGGTTTCACTTTTCATTTGATTTCACTGCAACATGTTTGATGACTCTGCATGGGAAAGCTGCACCTGCCAGTATCTTTTGTTTCTTATTCTTCATTTAAGCAGAATGTGCACCTCTGCTTCTTTGTTCAATCTGTACCTTCCCCTTCTATGACTTTTCTGTTTTGTTGAGTTTGATATCATTGAGTTAATATTTATTTCCCTCCCTTCTGTTTTCAGCCAGTTTTCTGCAATGCTGTTCACTATAATTCTTCACTAACTGCGGTCACCTTTCATTACAACAGTCTGGTCCTGTGGGGTTCTGGCGTGGTAGATACGTGAATCGTTCCGTGAACACATTACCTTATTTGACCATAACGTTGGCACATTTGTAAATCTAATATCCCTCACAAGAGACCCACCAGCAGTGAAATTCAGACGTTCTGTCCTTCTGGGGTTTTTTTTGTTTGTTTGTTGGTTTTGGTCATGGCCCAACAGGAAGCTTAGAGTGTTATCAGGACAACAGCACGGGCCTGAAGAATTAAGGTGAAGAGCATTTGCTCAGTGTATACTGTTGAACTTTTTTGGTTCAGTTGGCACCAGTACCCTTGAACGACATGAATTGTTTTCCCTCTTTGGTTGTCTTTTTTTGGTTCGTTCTTGTCCTCCTCTCTACCCTGTTATTTGGTTTGATGCATCCAGCATGGTGGGAGCAGTGGCTGTATGTCCCCTCTCTTCCTCTTGTAGCTATCTGAATGCCTGGCTCTGTCCGTGCAGTGGCACACTGTGATTGGCAGGTCTTCTGGCATGGCCACCCCCCTTGCATTGTTCATGCCTTTTATCTTTTGGTTTCTGTTCCTTCACAGATGCATGCTACCTCAGGAATCCTTTTACCTCTGTATGTCTGTATTTAAGGATCTCAGGGATCTGAAACCAAATCTGATCTTAGAATGATAACTCTGTACCTTAATTGACATGATGGTTGAGCTGACAGGCCTGGTATAATTCTATAAAAATTATAATTTGTAATTTACAGGTATGAAACATAGTGGAACTTTGCTGCCACTGTAATTTCCTTTTTTTCTAAATTAATCCAGAATAAAAACATGCTCCGTTTAAGGCAATGTCATCGGCTATTCTTTCCAGATCTTTCCAAAAAAAGCAGCCAAGTCTAAAATGATGATGTATTAAAAAACACAAAGGAATTGTGGAGGAGCAATCTTGTGATGAAGGTTACTAGGGCAGGATACACATAGCTCATTCATCTTTCTCTATCTATTTTTCTCTCTCTTCCCTCTCTCTTCATAGACCATGGGGACACGATGGAGATGCAGGGCTTCGGAGGCAGCCCGTCGTCATGGCAGCAAGCCGAGAATGCCAGTCATGCCTCGTCATGCTTATCTTGCTCTGCTGGGGGCGGTAGCTTGTCTGTAGAGCTTCCTGGAGCGTGCAGCTGCATGCATGACCGGTGAGAATGCATGAATTTATTTTTAATATACATCCTTTTGGGGCTAATTGCCCACTCCTCCCGGATACTGATCACCCCGTTTGTTTCTGTTCTGCACTCAGGATCCCCCTAAAGATGCTGTGTCATAACATGAAGAAGCAGATTGTCTCTAGAGCCTTCTATGGCTGTAAGTTTACAGTATTATACAGTATATAAAAGCACAATGTTTCAATTCAGTCATTTAGCATGATGAAAAATATGATTACTTTAGGGCTCGCCTACTGTCGGCATCTGTCCACTGTGAGAACACATTTGTCAGCACTGGTCAATCACAACATGGTCCCACCAGACAAGCCTTGTGAAGCATCTGGGGGCCTCAGTAAAGATATCTGGAGCAAATACCAAAAAGACTGCAAGGTTGGTGTAGGCTATGTACAGCTCATTCGTTAGCAGCACGGATTTTAAATAGAATGTTATTATTTCGGTTCCTCTTGATATCACACTGCAAAATATTCACTTCCAAAAATTCCTATTGATCTTGTTTAGGGAATCATAAAATAGCAGAATGTGTAATATTGTTTTGAGAATATTTTTCTTATTTTAAGAAATCTTTCCAAATTTAATTTTCTTACTGCACTGGCGGCTAATTAAAGTTAAATCTAGTCTGAATATTTTAAAATTTAAATAAATGATCTACCAGTGCAGTAAGAAACCAAACCAGATCAAAAAGACGTATTGGCTGGATATAAGATTTTAAATCTTGATTAGACATAATTTTTTTTTCCCAGAACTACAAGGAGTTGGAACTGCTGCGTCTGGTTTATTATGGTGGTGTGCAGCATGAGATCAGGAAAGAGGTGTGGCCATTTCTGTTGGGCCATTATAAGTTTGGCATGGGGAAAAAAGACATGATGCAGGTAAACAAAAAACATTTCCTCAACTCTTAGGTAGAACAAAGTATTAAGGCAAAGCCAGTGAACTGTTTCTTAAGTTGCTTGAGGAGCTGTGCTGCTGTCTACAGATTGATGAAAAGATCGCGGCACGCTACAAACAGGTGATGAGAGAGTGGAAGGCCTGTGAGGTAATTGTAAAGCAAAGGGAGAAAGAGATGCAGTCTGCCATTTTTGCCAAACTCTCATCGGGCAGCAGCATTGACAGCCACGTCATGAAACTTATTCACAGAGACTCGACTCTCAGCAATGAGGTATGCTTCCCACTTCTGTGGTCAGATTTGACAATTGTGGTGAATCCAGGAATTCTTTAAAGGATTCTGAGATGAATTCTGACATTTTGGTACATATAGGTGTGTGGGAGGGAGGGAGAGAGAGGGAGAGAGAGGGGGAGAGAGAGAGAGAGAGAGAGCTAATCCAAGTGCTTATGAATAAGGTAGGATTCACATATGAAGCATGCTGGCTTAAGAGAAACCATGTTTATTATCATGAACGTGCAGAGCTAACTGATGCATTTTCAGCATTCCCAGTCACGTCCTGGACAGGATCATAGTTGTTTGGTTAGGATATTTTTATTATTATATTATGCGAAGGAAAACCAACTTAATTAGGATATACTTAGTGCACCTGATACACTCTGGTACACGCAGCAAGCACTTTATTAAAGGGTATCATGGATGTTGGAAGAAAGTAGCCTGTATAACATTAATGGTGTTATCAAACCAAACATAGCCATTTATATTAATGCAAACCTGGTTTATAGAGTTATTTCAATCTTTGGAATCTGTTCAGCTAGGCAAGTTTTAAAAGTCCATGTTGCATCCCATTCCTATCTGCTCCTTGTAAGGTTCCAGTACTTTAAATTATTTTTGATTTGCAAGTTATAAAGCAGTTTAACAGTTTAACATTCATTGTATATTTACTTAGATTTCATTTTATATTTACATTTCATTTTATCAGAAATCATGAAACAATCCTGGGTATAGGTTCTCAAAACAGCCTCAGTTTTTCATGCCGTGGATTCATGACTGACATAAGGCAGGTTGGGTCCTTGGATTCTTGCTGTTGTTATTGAATTCTGACCCGACCACCTGTGTGTCTTCATCAGATCAGGCTATATTTTGCAGTCTTCAGCTGTCCAGTATTGGTGAACCAGTGTTCAGGTTGTGTTCTGGAGCTTCAGCTTTCAGTTTTTTGCAGGAGTGGGAACTGATGTGGTCTCCTGTGTTGTGCGTTCGGAGATGCTTTTCTGATCACAGCAGTTTTACCGAGTGGTTATTTATATATATTCACTTATATATAGAGTACATAGAGTAATACTCAAACCAGCCCATTTCACACCAGCAATCATGGTGTGGTTAAAAATCACTGAGAGCTTTTTTCTCCTGTTCTGATGATTTGATGTGAACATTACTTGAAGCTGCTGGCCTGTATCTGCATGATTATGCAGTGCACTGCTGCCGCATTGATTGGATAGATATTTGTGTAAATGAGAAGGGTGGATTATAGTCATCAGAGTCCTGGGGTTGATGAGGGCATTTCTGTGTGGAGTTTGCATGTTCCCCCCGTGCTTGCATGAGTTCCCTCTGGGTATTCCAGTTTCCTCCCACAGTCCAAAGTCATGTATGTTACATTATTTGTATTTCAAATTCCCCGTAGGTGTGAGTGTGAATGGTTGTGTGTGTTGGCTCTAAGATGGACTTGTGAGCCGTTCAGGTTGTAGTCCAGTGCCATGTAGCCCTGTGACACTAGTAGAATGAAGCAGTTCAGCAAATGAATGAATAAGTATACATGGATTTCTGCTTAATATCTCCCTTCTTTCAGGTGTTCATGTCAGTGGATGAACCTGATGGAGCTGGTCAGGATACTCCGTGTGAGAGTGATAACACCCCCACTATGACCACTGTGATAAATCCAGTCGCTCTGGCCACAGATGAGAGGTCACTAGTTGAATTTGATTCTCCAGACTCAGGCCTCCCTTCTTCTAGGAACTACTCAGTAGCATCTGCACACTCCCAAATTCTGTCTAGCATTGATGATGGACAGAGTATGGAGGAGGAACCAGGAGATGAGGCCACACCTCAGGGTGGAATGGGAGAGGCGAGTGGGTGTGATTCACTGAGTGAAGACAGACTGTGCAGTCAGCTGGATAAATTGGTCACTAACAGTGAGGACATGCCACTATCGTTCTCCTCATATACGGTAACCTCAGAAAACACCCCCACCCCCTTTTTTTAAGTCAAAACTATAACCAATGATATATGCTTTCACGTATGCATGTTTA
Source organism: Neosilurus hyrtlii (assembly GCA_028564935.1). Lineage (NCBI taxonomy): Eukaryota > Metazoa > Chordata > Actinopteri > Siluriformes > Plotosidae > Neosilurus > Neosilurus hyrtlii. Next base: position 12,494,691 of record JAOUQZ010000049.1, on the reverse strand, counting down.
TGTATGCAAGCTAAGCGTTTCGTGTATTTTTTTGCAGATTGAGCTGTTGGACACCGTAGCCCTGAACCTGCACAGGATAGACAAAGATGTTGCACGCTGCGATCGTAACTACTACTACTTCACCACAAGCAACCTGGAGAAACTACGCAACATCATGTGCAGGTGCTCAGCCTTGTGCTTCTTAATATGTTACTTTAATATGCAACCTTGTTTGAAGTGTGCTTCTGCACTGAACTCTCCAATCAGTCTGATTAGATTTCTCCTTCCCTTTTTCTCAGTTATGTGTGGGAACATCTAGAGGTGGGATATGTTCAGGGCATGTGTGACCTCCTGGCCCCTCTGATGGTCATTTTGGATGATGGTGAGTTAATTCCTTAAAGATCACATATTATACCCATTCTCATGCCTTATTTTTCATTCTGAACAACAGTAGAGCACCAAGGTGCGATTCCTAATCCAGAAAACTCCACCGTTCCTCAGAAGCTGTTGCCCCATCTCCTCCTGAAACACTGATATGATGTGTGGGTGCTGGACCGCCTTTTTGGCTTCCTCCTCTCATTTATGGTCTTTCCATTCTCTGTGCATACTCTTCTCTGATTGGGTACCTGAAAGGTGCACATTCAGTGCGCTAAGGGGCAGACTGGGAAGGGTGAAGATACTGCATGCAATGGTGGAAGTAGGGGAAGCCCCTCACACTGTGACGCAATATTTGGCACCCCAAAAAATCTATGAAACCTTGTGTTTACGCCTAGCTCAAACAGCCCTGATGGAGAACTTAAACATGTACTAACTTCATTATTTGACATGCTGACATCATCTAATATAGTTTAACACTGTAACAACATTTAAACCATTATACATAATTGTACTCAACCCTTTTAGAGTATTTTTCTAGATACTAAACATATTAAATCAACTGTAGTTTCTATTTGTACCAATGCCACTTGGTAAACACCGTAAAGGCTTTGAATGAAGTTTGTTATTAATATGCTCTTCTTTTAAATGTGTTTCCACTTAATATGCACCCACCCTTTGGACCCCAAATTTGTAACATGGGAATGACTAAACTGTGCATTTTTTTTCAGTGAACTTGACCAATATTTTGAGTGAAATTGACCATATTAGCAATATGACGACATTCTGCCTTGATCAAGTGACAGCATTCACACCTGCACACAAGCGCTTTCACACCCACATATTAGCTCTAACACTTGTATACACACCTGTATACACTGCACTCCACACCTCCATTTATATCAGCTATGTATATTTTAATAGGCACAAAAAAAGCATAGAACTGAGCATTCCAGCCTATATAAACTTTGCATATGATATTATATACTAGAATAAGAATTTTTACATGCTAAAATGCGCCCACACTTAATAAGCGTTGTGGTGCATTGGACCTCGCCATGCGCATATTAACGAGAGACTGCTGTGTACAATTTCGAATCAAATCCATGTTTCATCTCAAAATAAAGCCAGAGAGTTAAGTGTATTATTATAGCACAAAACATCACATAATTATGAAGAAGGCTAAATTTAAGGTTTTAACAGCTATATCCATGGGTTGTGGTCTCTCTCGCTCTCTCTCTCTCTCTCTCTCTCTCTCTTTCTCTTTCTCTCTCTCTCTCTCTCTTTCTCTCTCTCTCTCTTTCTCTCTCTTTCTCTCTCTCTCTCTCTCTCTCTTTCTCTCTCTCTCTCGCTCTCTCTTTCTCTCTCTCTCTCGCTCTCTCTTTCTCTCTCTCTCTTTCTCTCTCTCCTTCTTTCGCTCCCTCACTCTCTCTCTCTCTCTCTCTCTCTCTCTCTCTCTCTCTCTCTCTCAGAGTGCCTTGCCTACAGCTGTTTCACACAGTTAATGAAGAGAATGAGTCAGAACTTCCCCAATGGAGGAGCGATGGACACTCATTTTGCCAATATGAGGTCCTTGATACAGGTGATGTTTCTTTTCTCCTCACAGAAGTGATCTGGATAAAGATTCATACAGGGAGAAACATGCTTATTAATGAGCTGTCACCTTCACTGCGTTAACAGATCCTTGACTCCGAGTTGTTTGAGCTGATGCACCAGAATGGAGATTACACTCACTTCTACTTTTGCTACCGCTGGTTCCTGTTGGACTTCAAGAGAGGTACGATGACCTCGCCAGTTCTAATGTTTGGAATTATTCTGCAATGCCGAAAGCCTTTTCTAATCTATGCTCATTTGCCGTGTGTGTATGTGTGTCAGAACTCCTCTACGAGGATGTGTTTGCTGTATGGGAGGTGATCTGGGTGGCCCCCCGTATCTCCTCTCAGCATTTTGTACTGTTCATTGCACTGGCTCTGGTGGAGGTTTACCGGGAAATTATTTGTGACAACAACATGGACTTCACAGATATTATCAAGTTCTTTAATGGTGAGAGAATTTGTTTCTGGATGATTATACCCATGAATAGCACTGATATCCACTTCATTCTAAGGGACAAATTCCTTGATGGACCAGATATTGCATTCAATCTGATCAGGGGTCACCAGCCCTTTTTCTGGATATCTCCCTTCCTGAACACTTTGGCTCCGACCCTAACTATGCCCACCTGACTCTCTATTCATTACCTTAAGTAGTTCTTGATTAGCTAAAAGAGGTGTGTTAGATTTTGGTAGAAGATGAAACCTACAGGAATGTAGATCTCCAGGAACAGGGTGGTGACCCCTGGCCTAGACCATGTGTTGTTTTTTTATGTGGCTTTTTTAACCTGGAGTGATGTTAATAGCACAGACAGTGATACCATCATCATAGTCTCTTGTACTATATGCACTGAGTGGCTCACTAGAAAACTGTCTTATCAGACGGAGATCACTAGTTTGAATCCTGATGATCCTACAGCCTTCCAAGAGAGTATAATTGGACAGGCTCTCAGGGAGGGATATGTTCTCTTTCAATCATGGGTGTCTGTGCTATGAAGGGCATCATGCGTATCAAGATGGCTGGTTTCCGCATCGTGACTTTGCAAGAGCAGGTTTAGGCCCTTACTGATGAAAGTTAGATAGAAATAAAGACTTTTTTGTTGTTGTTAAGAATGATGTCCAAGCAACATCAAAATAAGCAACAGTTCATGTGCAAATGATGAATCAGCTTCACCTGAATGCAAACAAGTGCCTGTCCCACAGTCTGTTATTTACTGCATGCATCAATTTACCAATAAATTAAATGCGTTTAATTGCATTTAATGGGTGTCATGATGCCATAGTGGTTAGCATCGCCGCCTCACAGCAAGAAGGTCCTGGGTTTAAGTTCCGGGCTCGGGCGTTTCTGTGTGGAGGTGGCATGTTCTCCCCGTGCTTTCATGGGTTCCCTCTGGATACTCCGGTTTCCTCCCACAGTCCAAAGATACGCATATTAGGTTAATTGGCTGTTCCAAATTGCTCCTATGTATGAATGTGAGTGTGAATGGTTGTGTGTCTTGGCCCTGTGGTGGTGTTTCAAGCTGTTCAGGATGTGCCCTTCCTTCGCCCAGTGCCGGCTGAGATGGCTGAGTAGTAGGATTAAGCATTTCGGCAAATGAGTGAGTGAGTAAATGCTTCTAATATACAGAAAACTTTCCTGTTATTTACATTTGCATTGTGATAGTAAGTCAGTAGAAGGAAAAGAGGTGTGTTAAAAAATGAGCAAGTTAAACACCCCAGAAAACTATTTTATTTTAAAGATGGAGTGTACACTTAATTTCATTTTTACAGCTTTAATGTATAGTGACTACTGTATATGCTTTCTCTTCTGTCTTTTAGAAATGGCTGAGCGGCATGATGTCCAGCACATCCTGAGGATAGCCCGCGAGCTGGTACACAAGGTGCAAACACTCATAGAGAACAAGTGAAGCTCACATCCAGCTGCATCACTCTTTCTCATTGCTCCTTCTCCCTGCGGTCCAGTCTGCAATCCCCCAACTGAGAGATAGAGGGGAAAGGAAACATGCTGGCTCTTAGTGACTCCCTTGGGGTAAAGCGATGAGACTGCTTGGGACCTGCAATTAGCCTAAATGGCCTGAAATCGTTCTCTTTCTGTATCCTTTGCCTGTAACGGAACGCCATCGTGTTGGCTGTCGGAGTTGTCTGCATGCATGTGGGATTTGAGCACACTGTGACTGATTTTCTCTTTCTTTTCTTTTCTTTTCTTTTTTTTTTCTCCGTACACTCCTCCAGTATACGCTGCATCCATCAGGTCCTTTCAGCGTCCACTTTCTAAAGAAATGACTTCAGCCTCAAGATTGCCACAATGTAGTTCTGTTTAACCAATGACTGTTTTTTTTTTTTCTCTCTGCCAAATGTACAGAAAGTATTCCGCACTTATCAATGACTCTCAGGAGGATCCCTTCTTCTCTATGTCTGCCTTTATTCGATATGGCACTGAACAGTATAGTTGAGCACATACTTTTTTTCTGAATCCACACAGCTTGACCTTACAGTACTGAAGAAAAAAGAGAAGCTGCCTAATGATAAAACCCGCTAAAGAACTAAGCCACGAAGAAATAATCGATTTGTGACCAAAAGGACTGTGCCAATTATATGACCTTGTCATAGTATTTGTCTACCTTGTATTTGTCTCTGAATTTGCTGGTCTCGGTTTCTCTCCTAAATCTTCTGGAACTCTTCTGATGAGGAAAAAAACAAACAAACAAACTAAACAAGTGGCTCATTTTGCACTTTTGCACATCCCTCCCCTTCCTCACTCCAAAACTGGGAAACGGGGTGGAGGTGTCTTTTCCCAGAAATCTCTCTTCTCTGGTTGAGAGTCTGCTCTGACAAGAAACAAGATTACCGTGGAGACACCGGGGCGAGCTGCTTCCACGTGATGGCTGCAAAACCATATAACAATGGGCAATGTGTGGCAATGTGTGTCAGTGTGTGCCACATCAACAATGGTGCATGGCTTATTTACACACTACCGAGTATGTAATTGTTCACTCATTGCACCCTTAGTGGGTGAGTCTTAAGTATGGGCTTGGCCTGCTGATCAGTATATACATTCCTGAATTTAGTCGAAGTGTCCGTCTTATGTTTCAGCCAAAGCTCCTTCTCAGTACACACAGCACTCGTGGTGCTCAAAAGTTAAACATGTCAAACATTGCCCTTTAATGTCTTCCCCTATCCTGAGCTTCAGCTGCCAGATTCCTCCAAACACCCCAAAATCAAATCCCTCCAGATTCTTTGTACTCCTACAAAGCTTCTGTATCAGTTTTCAGGTAGCAGTTCCTTACTGACCCTTTATTTTCTGTGCCTCAGACCCTGCTGATCAGCTGTCTTCAGTTTTTGAGTGCGTACATTTGAGTGTCTATATCTGAGTGTGTGTGTGTGTGGGTGCGTGCGTGCGTGCAAGGGACATGATGCATCCTATGAAAGATTACTTCCAAAAGGAGCTTGTGTACCAAAGCCTCCAGAACATCGTCCTTAATATCACCCAGTTGTGCGATCTCCGTGCATAACTCAAAGACTGTTGAATGAAAATAAATCATTTTAATTTTTACTGTGAAACACGTAATTTATTAACCCCCCACCATCCCACACCCAGTGCCCTGCTACTGTAGTGTAAATAAACAGAAAGAAAAAGTCTTGGAGTTCTCTGAGGCCCATAAAGGCAACTGTATTTTAAAAACACACTTTTTTACGTTTGGTTATAGAGATGTGCTTCAGTGAACCCTGTCGAACTGGAGAACTGTACAGATTGAATGTGGGAAGCCTTTGTTACATGTTGACTGTTACAGTCCTTATTCATGTTGTGCCCTGGATTCTATGGATTTGAAAATTATATATTTTGTTTTGGATGCCAAACTCTGAATGCTGAAGTATGTATTTTAATGGATGTACAATTTTACCTTGAATGTATTACTAAAAAAGTTGTTCCTAACATATTTTGACACAATGAAGTTTTATTTGTCAAAATATATTTGCTTTTTCTACAGGGAAACAGAACATACATAAATTTGGGTGTCTGATTGTATATTAATAGAAGTTACAAGAGGAAGAGCAGTAGGTGCCAAAACTTTTCACAAGAACTCAAACGCTGTCTTCTAAAGTCACCACTAGTGGGCGCCCCAGTCACAAAAATAGTCTGTCAGCACTCCACCAGGGGTAATGTGGAGGCAAAAAAACAAAACAAAAAAAACCACATTAAATAAATAAATTAGCCATGTTTCCTTACTCAAATGAAATGAAATATAAGTAACAAATTTAGTTTTTGCAAAAATATATTTTTCATCAATTATTTCCATTGGGTCTAGTAAAAATCACTTCCACCACCATCAGTGAAGTCAATCCATTTAGATGAAAAAACTCTTGTCCAGTACGGTTTTCGAACTAAATTAATTCTTAAATGTTCTAAAATCGAAGTCCTTTACATCTCTGATGATCAAGCCTGTGGCGACGATGGCAAGGAAAACCTCCCTGAGACAACGTGAGGAGGAAACCTTGATAGGAATTAGGCTAAAATGGGAAACCCATCGTTATCTGGGTGACACCAGTGTCATGTAACATTAAAACTGTAGCAGGGAATTCACTATAGTTTTAGCAGTCTATTACTGAAATGTATGGACTACACTCCTGGGGAAAATAAATGAGCCATGTCTGTATTTCATAAAATTTTAGTAATTATTATCTATAACATATAAATATTTTAAATAAGTATGCAAATTCTATTAAATAGTCAATATGGAATTGCTCTGCCTTTAGATTTTCACAAACATTGAAGTCTCTTAGTTCGACTCGCTGAAAGTTTCTTTCATCAGGAAATGTCCAAATTCATTCACTCGTACTGAACGGCCTCCCAAAGTTCAGTGGTGTTACTAAACTTTCGTCCAACTAATTTATTTTGAACTTATGCCCAGATGTGCTCTATTGGGTTCAAATCTGGACACTGTCCTGGCCAGAACAGGAGCTTGATGCCGTTCTTGTCCAGCCAAGCTTTAGTGAGGTGTTCTTGGCTGTTACATACTTTTGCCTACAAATATGTCATTTCCATTTTGTTGGCTACATGAAGTAAGGAACATGAAGGGATGGCGCTCCTTGTGTGTACAGTGGCATGTCTCAGTGAGGGCTTTTCATCCATTTTGTCTTTAAGCCGAATCAAAGATTTCCACCATCACAACCAAAAAACACCATGTGAACATGTATTGGACACAACGTTCCACAGCTCAGAAAGGATGAAAGAGAAGGTATTTCTGTCGAGGCATAGCAGTGGTGGCTCACTGGTTAAAGCTATGGGTTACTGAAGGCTACTGAAGGTTTGGCATGTCAGTACCACTATATCAAAAAAACAGGCAATGGAACTGTACTCTGTATCCCTGCAACATGGTCATTAAGACCCATGGATTCATGATCAGTCGCATTCCCAGCTTTCCTAGAGGGGCATTCTCAGCAAGAACCTTAGACCCTAGCTAGGGCATGGAGTGGAGTAGAAGAAAGGTACTTAGACACCTGCCAGAAGTCTGATAGAGTGTGTATTCCCCTGCCTTGGGCCTCTTTAAGGTGTTGGAATACAGAACCAATATGTTGCACTGTAATTGCACCTCCTATGTAAGTGCACAACGCAGATTCAGCAGATTTAAACAGCAATTGTATAGACAAAACTGACCTGTTCGTGATTCATCGTGTTAGTCAGAACACATGCCACAACGCTTGGGTACGGCTGAGCTGTGACCTGAATGAATCTCCTGAATAAGAGCTGTCAAAAGTCCTTGTAGTATGCTTTAGGAAATCATGCCATAACCGGTGCAATGTGTACAAGTGTATAGAATGTGGGTTGTAGTGCCATCCAAATGTACTCCAGCCATAACTATTTTCAGAGTGGCAGTCACAACTAGCATCCAGTCTGTTGGAGGTTCCTGTGAGAAAGCAGAGGCAGAATGAACATTCATTCATTCATTCATTCATTCATTCATTCATTCATTCATTTATTTAGATAGATAGATAGATAGATAGATAGATAGATAGATAGATAAAAGTTATCGAAAGTATTGGCTGACCTAGTAGGTGAGTATCAGCCTGAAAAAGCCTCTAGACATGACATGTCTGTAGAGAAAGCATTCTCATCCTCCTCCAGTAAATGAAAAGAAGGATGACTGGTAACTAATCTATAAGGATTCTGGGTAGTGTTTTATAATATTGCCTTTATGCTCATGCTGCTCAGTAAATCATACATCTTATTTATCAGTGACGCCACCATCTTGAGAAAAACTGACTTTTTATTGCGTATATAATACATTTTTTATTTACAAAGAAGAAAAAGAACCACACAAAAATAGAATGACCAAACGTGCAGGTACGTAGACTCCTACTGTTATTTTTAATGCTAATTTAAATTTAAAGCTCATTGCTGCCTGTGCACACACTCTTTGTTGTCATGGTAATATTGACAGTAACACACATAGTAGTGTGTGTGTGTGTGTGTGTGTGTGTTATTCATCCAATCTTTGTAGCATAACAGCTCATTTTAGTGATACATGAATTGCTTAATATTATTTCGTTGTTATTTATCTATTGCTCACAGAACATATCATTTTTTGATTTTGCTATTGATACTGTATTAAACCTATAGTGACTCCTGTATGAAAAGTAAAATATATGGTGTATTTGTTACAGTAAGTGAAGAGATTGGATTCATTGCTCAGCTGTGCGGACCTTGCATGAGTCAGTGGTGGCTCAGTAAAGGTGCCTGGAAATGTTAAACAAAATCTAGCTGAGTGTCATGGTACACATATTCCACACATTTCAGTTATAAAACAACATGCTGGACTTGATGTTAAAACCACAGTGAATTCCCTGCTATGGTTTTAATGTCACATGACAGTTACAGAAGGTCTCTGCAATCCCACTGTCTGGTTTCACCCAGATAAAGATGGGTTTTCCTTTTTTGGCCTCTCAAGGTTTCCTCCTCATGTTGTCTCAGGGAGTTTTGCTTTGCCACCGTCACCACAAGCTTTGTCATCAGAGATGTAACGGACTTGTATTTACTCTGTACACCTGCTTCATGATGGCATCTGTTGTATCTCTAGTAACGTTCCTCCTTTTTGTTCACCTTAGTGTAATAAACTGAACCGTACCATACTTTAACAGGAACCAAAGTGGGCGAAGAGAAGCGCTAGGCCTCCCACAGCTCAATGTTCCGGCTGAAGCAGTTGAAGAAGGACCAAATGTACACCACTTTAGAAGGTTCGAGCCACAGAGTAATGATGCCAAATGTGCGGACTGTAGCGACCAGCTCCTGGAAGATTCTGACGTGATTTCCATCAGTGTAGTCACTGTGTACACAGTATAAAATATTCCACACTAATAGATAGGTTTTTAGATAAGTTTCTTGCCTTTTGCGCCAACCTATATCATTCTTTCTTTTTATATACTCCTGCAAGAAAATTAACATATTTACACATGATATATATCTGTTCTAGCAGGTGACCTGAGTGGGCTCAGAAACCTTGCATAAAGCTAGCATGAGTCAATGGTGACTCAGTCAAGGTGCATAGAAGTGTTTTACAAAATCTAACTCATTGAGTCATGGTACATGTAATGTGTGTATACTTACATTTTAACGAAGGTTTACAGCATGGTGATACAGATACACAGCTGGGGAGGGTTCAGGTGGTCTAGCCAAGGCACTGTTGCTAACACCAAATATGATGGCTGATTTTACCTCGTCATACACCAGACGATCCCACTGAGGTGCGAATATCTACAGTTTACCCACTGTGATAATATGGAAGAACCATAACCATTTTTTCCCAGGAAAAACAGCCACAAAAACAAATTCCAAATTCTGATGGAAGAGTGAATTCAGTATGGGATATAAAAAATGCATGAACTCCTGTTAGCACTTTACACACACTTTCGTCCAACTAACCTGTTAATGGTCCCAGTGGGTGGGACATTTGGAATAATTCAGAAAAGAATCATTCTTTACCGGAGATTTTTCCTCAGTGTTTTATACTGAGAAAGCGCGACCAAAAAAAGTATTTTAGAATGTATGATTTTTGTCTATGACATCAAAAAAGGCCAGCAAATTATACAGTGTATAGTTATTTTTAACATGTGTACATTAAAAACTTGTCCAAACTCATTTGCTGAACCACTTCATTCTATTAGATTCACGAGGATTCATTCTATTAGATTCATCTCATCCAACACTGGGTGAAGGCGGGGTATTGAACAGGGCCAATACACAACCTTTCACACTCACATCTACAACTAGGGGCAATTTGGAACAGCCAGTTAGCCTAATGTGCATGGCTTTGGAATGTGGGAGGAAACTGGGGTACCTGGAGGAAACCTGTTTACTCCATCCGCCTTTGGAAGGACAGGAAGTCTGACTCCTCACATGAATATGATTAACTTTCAGTATCGATTTGGCGATAATACGAAGCATACAGAAAACATGAAGGCACTGTTCCATGCACTAGTCCTGTATTACTCTTATAAAGTATCTATAAATTATTTATAATTGTAAACATCAGTATAGCTTAGAGATTGAATCTGGTCATATGATATGCCATAATTTGATATGCATGTAACTTTTTATGATTAAGACACACTGGTGGTGATTAAATTCTCTCCAGCATGCTTCATATGTGAATCCTACCCTTTAGGATTTTAACAGCTATATCCATGGGTTGTGGTCTCTCTCTCTCTCTCTCTCTCTTCCAAGGGAATACGTGGAGATTATCTCCAGTTTTGTAGGGTAAGATACCTTGAACACCCACAAATCGCTTTTCATGTTCAGGCAGCTCGTCGTGCAAATAGGAAAGGAAAACAAAAAGGACGAGTGCTGAATGTTGAACAATCTTGGTATGTTTGTGCACATAAAAAGTGGTACCCATGTGTTCCCTACTGCCCTTTGCAGATAAAAGGTACCACAGCATACCATAACACCATTTGGTTCCCCATGGTTACCTAAAGTATACCATAGCTTACAACACTACACTTTTGTAAGCACATATAAAAGTCAGATACATTTTAGTTCAGGAATTGAGCATTAATGTGTAAAATATTAATGCCCACGTTTACATCGATGGAAAAATTCCAAGTACATCCTGTTGCCTTCAACACTGACAATTCATTTATTACATTTCTCTGTGTACAAAAGATCATACTTGTGAATGATGGTACAAAATGCAATTCTGTATTTCCACCGCCAATGCCTTAAATCTGTGATCTTGTACACATGTACCCGAAAGAATTGCACAATACAAAGGCATGAAAAAGAAAACAGAACATCAAAATAGATATTGCCTCTTTAAAAGCTAAGTTTCTTTCATAAATACTTCCTTTGCTAGCCACTGTATTTTCTTATAACAGAATCACAGATTTATGTAGCCAGGAAAAAAAAAAGTCAGATGATTATCATGTGACCAAAAAAATAAAAATAAAATTCAAAAAAATGAAAAATAATGGAAAGAACTTCGACATAGCAATGACATTCGTAGGCCACAATTGTTACAATACAACATCAAAGGCCAAAAGTTCTCCATATAGTGGTCCAGGCCCAATGAGCCAAAGAGGGTGTGTGGGGCGTGTATGTGTTCATATGTAGATGATAGGGTCTGAGGGTATGTATGAGTGAGTGAGCACAGAGGTCCCAGAAGGGGTCAACGTGAGAACAGCTTGGTTTTGCTGCATCAGATGTTGCTTTGTCCTGTAACACAACAGGAAATGACCAACTGAGTATATACACAAGGAAACAGAAACTACACCAAAACACTAGCAATAAACAAGCTTGGAGACAAAGTACCCCAACTGCAATTAAAATCTTGGGAATACAGTCACTAAAAGCTTTAGTGGAAGATTAGGCTTTAAGGAAATGTGTAACTCACTTCTATGGGTGTGGTGACTTCTCCTACGCCATCTTCTCCTAACTTGAGTTCGGCTTTTCTGAAGACTTCTGTAGCTGTAAAAGAGAGAGGAGAAATATTTCGATATCAATGTGTACTACAGATCTAGCACTGAGGAACCTCATTTGTTGAAATAAATTCCCAGCTGATCTACTTTTTTTTTTGTGGAAATCAGTCAATAATGTGCAACATTCAGGTCTGTAAGCTTTAATGACTATACCATGAGTAATAATACACACCTGAATAAAAGCATCACACCTAACTTTGCAGCCATTTTCAGTGTGCTAACAACATGCAGTGTTATCTGTGACAAGTATAGCTGCTCATCGCCGAAATTTAGTCTTATTATAAATCACACTACAGCTCCCTCTACTGGATCTTTATATTGAGTTTTATTTATAAGGAGATCAATAGGGGGCAGTGTTTATCCACCACACAACCAGAGAACAACACTCATTTCTCTATAGGCAACATTCACAAAATCAAAGATGTCAGATCTAAACACTAACAACAGAAGACACATTTCCAAACAGGAAAATAAGACAAGAATAGAGATGAAAGGATCAACAGACTGTAGACAAGATAAGTTCTTAATCAGGAGGAATAGCAACAGGTTTAGAAGATAGTAAGCCCAGACGAGAGAGGAGATAGAAATGCAAAGCAGTATTTCTTAAGGAAGATTAGCAAAGAAAGCAAAGAATAAGAAGTAAAATATATACAAATTCAAAATTCAATAGACTACAACTATCAAAAAAGCCACCATACCTGTGATTGCTCTTTAAGAAAGTCAGGTAGCTGAAATTCACCTTTAAATACCTAGAAAAAAACAACAACAACAACAACAAAGAACTGTTTTAGAGGCTGACATGCTGCAGTCACTACAACAGAGCTTTGTTTCCTATATCTAGAGCAAAGGAAACTGCAACACTGAACCCATCATCTGACCTGGATCTTTATATTCTTTCACTGTGACAGACCCAGAGCACAGATTTTTAGTCTTTTAACATCGGCAGCCTATCAATTTTAAGATTTAATGATCATCATAGATCTAGGATTTACCCATATATTGACATTTACAACTCAAATCAAATGTAGCAGAATAAACCAATTAAATGGACAGATGGCTACATTTGCATTTATCACATTTTGCAGACACCCTTATCCAGAGTGACTTACATTCACCATTATCATTTTTATACAACTGCGCAATTGAGAGTTAAGGGCCGTGCTCAAGGACCCAACAGTGGCAACTTGGTGGTACTGGGGCTTGAACTAACAACCTTCGGATCAGTAATCCAGAGCCTTAACCATTGAGCCACCACTGCCCACAGTATATGTTCTTCTCCTCCTTCTTTTATTTTTTAACAGTAAGCACTGTTTAACTAACACTATTCTCTCCCAGCCAAAGTGTTGGACTCAGCTGAACCCAAACCTCATGTCTCACTGTGTCTGCCAAGTCATAGGATGAAAGGGAAGCAGAGAGGAGGGGAGTTACAGAGAGGGGTCACTTGTGAATTCTGTGCACTGTTGATATCAGAGACAGGCTCATTACTAGTGTTTAAGAAAAGTGCAAGGATACACAAAGGAACAATCTCCAATTAGGTCTAGTACTTGCTTCTCTGTGAGTCAGATGAGAAACTTGTCAGGTGAAAAAGAAAGGGTCTGAATAAATGAATAATGATTTAAAAGAGAAAAAAAAATACCCACAAAAAAAAGAAAGAAAAGCAAACCAAGACCAAAGGAAATACGTGGCAGACTGAGCAGGAAGTAACAGTGCAAAGGGGAAATGGAAAAGGTCAAAAAGACCGTGTTAAACTACAAATTCACGCCACTTCTACTCTGCAAAATGTAGGACAGGCGGCAAATCAGAAACCCGAGGATCTCTCACTTGTTTTACTTTCCACTACTGACAAAACCACTGCTGGGGCCTGCCAGCCATTACAGCCCCACAGAGTCTAATTCTTTCAAATCAATCAGACGCTTCTTCCCTAGAGAGCCAGTTTGAAAGGAAAAGACAAAAGAAAATAGGAGTGCTGTCGATCACTCCCTTAACATAACATTGTAACTGCAATGTTCAGTGTAAAAAGAAGATTAAAAGGGACATGCGGTGTTCTTGTTGCTGTTGTTGTAGTAGTAGTAGTAGTTTGTGAAATAAGATCTGACTAGTGACTTTGGGACATACTGGACGTTTCACAAGGGACTGTTACCCTCTCAGACTGTAACGGCCATAGAACAAAAACAGACAGAAAGCAGGATAGTTAAGAAAACGTCCCTTTGTACCAAACCTCATTAACATATGACTGAACCAATGTTATCTGAACCAAGAAGATGGGGAGAAGAGAATAACTGAGGATAGCAGAGGATAACTATCTACATATTTAGTCAGCAAACAGTAACTTGGAAAGACGAAGTGGAGATGGGGAAAGGGAAAAAGTACAATGTACTGTTCCAAAATGCACAAAAGAAAACCAGAGTCTACATAGTCTTCCAAAAGAAGTTAATACACAAAACATGTATTACACACACACAAATATTTTTCCAGCTGTAAAAATACAGTTGGGGGTGTTTGCGAATAAAAAGCCTGTCAAATGATCCCAGGAATAAAGTTGTTGACAGGCACAGGTCAGGAGATGGATACAAAAAACTATCTAAAATCCAAATGGTTTATCAATCCCTAGGAGCACGGTAAAGTCCATATCCACATGGCAACATTAAGACAGTCACACGAATGTTGCTCGAAGAATATTTGACAACGATATCACAAATGTTCCACTTATGTGGCTTGGATGTGAAGTCTGCAAGAAAAAAGTAGAATGTCAAATGAATTGTGCCAAAACTCACTTTAAAGATTCTAAGGCCAAATGGAAAACAGTGTTACAGTTAGATGAAACCAAAATTTAACGACTTGGCCAAACTGTATCAGTGCCAAACTGTAAATTAGGCAGGAGGCCAATGCAGCTTACCATCCAAACAGCACCATACCAACAGTTAACCAGGGTGGTGGTAGCATCCTGTTGCAGGGGAATTTCTCTGCAGCAGGGAATGGGGCACTTGTGAAGACAGAAGGAATCTGGATGGGGGAAAATATCTGCATGTTCTTGAGGAAAGCCTGCTGCCCTCTGCCAGAGAGTTGTCAGTGAAAAGAGGGTTCAACTTCCAACATGACAATGACCCAAAGCACACCGCAAATCTGACCACACAGTGGCCGAAGAAGAAAAAGTTAAAGGTCCTTGAATAGCCTGGGCAGAGCCAGAGATCAGTGGAATGAATTGCAGTATATATATATATATATATATATATATATATATATATATATATATATATATATATATAT
>JAOUQZ010000049.1:12465096-12477876 GCA_028564935.1 Neosilurus hyrtlii | reverse complement strand
GAGAGAGAGAGAGAGAGAGAGAGAGAGAGAGCGAGAGAGAGAGAGCGAGAGAGAGAGAGAGAGAGAGAGAGAGAGAGCTCTCATTGCTTCGTATCACCTTTCGTACTCATACTCACACCTAGGAACAATTTGAACAGCCAATTAGCCTAATCTGCAGGACTTTGAACTGTGGGAGGAAACTGGAGTACCCGGAGAAAACCCCCACAGACAGGGGAGAACATGCAAACTCCACACAGAAACACCGGACACCCAGGTCCTTCATGCTGTAAGGTGGATGTGCTAACCACTATGCCGCCCAAATTACTGTCAGCTTTCTTTTTCTTTATAAGTAATTTTTGTTCTTTATTAATTATTGTTGTTCTTTAAATGATTTTAAATGTGAAATTTTCCTCTTGCATCCTCCTCTTTCTGGCGCACCTAAACGTGTTGTCGCTGTTTTCTTTTCATCACTGTTATCTG
Source organism: Neosilurus hyrtlii (assembly GCA_028564935.1). NCBI lineage: Eukaryota > Metazoa > Chordata > Actinopteri > Siluriformes > Plotosidae > Neosilurus > Neosilurus hyrtlii. Next base: position 12,477,417 of record JAOUQZ010000049.1, on the reverse strand, counting down.
ACATGATTAAAGATGTTTATACAGTTCTCATAAATCTAAGCAGTGGGCGGCGGAGATTCAACAACCGGAGCGCTTCTGTCCATATTTACAGCCACGCAGCATTCACATTTCACACAGGCCTAAAATTCAATTAAATCTCAAATCAGACCTTTCATCCACTTTAGGCCAAATATAAATAAAAGGTCATTCAAACCAGTATGCAGGCTTGAATACATATATCTGGGTGTATTTCTGCATTATCTCATTCTGCTAATTGAGACCAGAGTTAGAGCTTGCCCTTAGAGTTAAACACAAACTCATCATAGTCGTCCTCAGACCAGGAACATATTGATCTTGATATAAAATTTCTCAACATAGATCAGAGAAGCTGTAAAGTCATTAATAGGTATTGATTGTGGCTTTGGAAAGGATTCAATACGTGATAATTCTCAGCACATGCTCTACAGACAAATTAAGGGGACAATGTAAAAAAAAAACACAAAAAAACAAAAAAACAACAAATGCTTTACAGCCACAATAAGATCATAACTGTAACCGTGCACTTACAACCACTGTGAACTGCGATTGTGAGTTGGACTGAAAGAAGAAGCTGTACGGCTTACGGCTTGAAAACATCACACTGCCATACAGTTTTAATCACACGGAGGTCAACATGCCAGAAGCTTCAGACTGAATTACTGCAAAATACGAGATCAAACTTCATTCAAGGCAGGTGAAATGTTGGAGAGTCAGAAATGACTTCTTTAGGAAACTTTTCAAACTTTTCTGCTATGTGGATGAATGGACACTTGACCTTGCAGAAAGTGAACAAAGGAGCACTAATATGTTTGCTTAGTAACAGGATGAACTAGTTCTATGCAAAACAATGCAGCTTTTCTTCTTTCTAATTTAATAAGCAAGTTTGAGCTGTTTTCAGGCACCCCAGCTGCTCTTTACAAGAAACTATACAAATCATTAGGCATCGATTACAACATTGTTATAACCGTAAATAGGATTAAAAAACTAATGACATTATGAGGATGATGATTATTATTATTACTCATTTATTCCAAATATTTTCTTGCTTCTGATTGGTGGAAAGCCATCAAAAATACTTGGTATTTGAATAAGAAAAAAGCGTCTAGCCATCGAGGAACTTTTGTGATGCCAAAAAGTGTCCGCCCGTCGCTCCAGCGTACATGCACACATAGTCTAGAACTCTGTGGTAACGTCTCATGCCGGTATATAACCTTCGAAATGGGAAATGTCTGAGTGATGGTAACCTCTTCTACTCTATTTAATACACTTTTTTAAGCAAATTATAGGGGGTGTGGTGGCCCACTGGTCTGGTGCTGGATTACTGATCCCAAGGTCGGGGGTTTAAGCCCCACTGTCTTAGGGTTGTCACTGCTGTCCTCGCAGTGCAGCTAACTGGGTCATCAAAGACCAGCCATGTCTCTCACTGTTATAATAACATTAAATACACTTTTTTTTAACAATGTAAACAGATTTCTATGTGCCATATGCAGTGAGTATCTTCCTTTTTTAGCTGGCAAAATAAACTATTACTGTCACACAATGCATTACTCATTTGAATAAAAAGGCTTTTAAGTCAATCACATTGAGGAATCGCGTGATGTTTCTGGTGCGTATACAGAACTGAATCTATTCAGCGGACTGGCATCTCACTACCCTGTGGATACTCGCTCGCACTTACTACGATAAATGATTTCTTAGACGTTTTGTAGCTAATAACAATTAGTCATACACTGTACAGAGTAAACAATTCACAAATAAACAACTAATGATATTCTTGTGTTATTACAATGTTCTCTAAAGCTCCGGTTTCTAAATGGTGCACTTTACTTGTCGAGACAAAGGTTGCGTGTTTGGTTACCTCATTTTTATTCCCTTCTATAAACCTGTTATTAAAACGAATTAGTTTACAGCTAACCCATTTACAGCTAACCAATCCTTTACTGGTGTTCAGCACCCTGGTCTGGTGGAAATACTGGTATCAAAAGTGGACTGGGCATTAAAACCAGGGCCTGATTACATAATATCTATACAGATGTTAGAACTAATTAGAAAATATTTTACAAAATCTTGAACAATCCTCAGAACTTTAACCACAGTACAATTCAGTATAAAATAATAGATCATTTCGTGGCATCATAAAAAAAGTCTGATGCTTTCAGTAGTCTATCACTTCAAACACAGTATATAATGTTACAAATGGAAATGTCCTCCTCTGTCCAGAAAAAAAGGAACCTAATAACTATTAAAAATTAGAATAAATACCGTGACCCTGCTCAGGATAAGGTAGTAGACGGATGGATGCACTAGAAATAGTGTACCAGTCACCAACCTGCAGATCCTGCTCAACGTGACTTTTTGGGGTTTTTTTTTTCTTTCTTTCTTTTTTTAAACAATCACAATTAGTCATTGGTTGGCCTGATATGTGGTTACTTCTTCCTGTAAAGATGAAAAGCAAAAATCCAACATAAATCTAGTATAACACATTTGCACACTGTGTGTCAGTGAAAACAGGATTTCACAATGAGCTGAAATTTTCTGGTCTTCACGACTTCAGTAGGGAACTTGATGGCCTTGGGAAGTTTCAAGCTGTCGTTATCCATCAGTTCAGCCAGAATGAGTCGGGGAGCTCGGGTCAGAGCCAAGTCTACAGTCTATCAACAAAATCTGAAATATACTTCTATCCTCTGCTCTGATTTACAATTTCATTCTCTGTTATAATTATGCTCTAATTTACACAGGCTACTGACGGATGTGTGTGTGTGTATGTGTGTGTGTGTATGTGTGTGTGTGTAGACCATGAGAGTTCTATTCTCTGGTGATTACTCACTCTTTGCTCATTATGACATACCTGCATCCACACACTGTATTATTTACATGCTAATCGTGATAGAGGAAGACGTGAGACAAGGAGTTTATGACAGAGTGAGTCATCTTTTCTCCTGAATACATCACATAATGATCTTCTGTCAAACTCCCTCTCAGCATACATCTCTGTGCTTGAGTACAAGAAAGAAAATGGAGTAAATATTTGTAGTCAGAGCTTTCAAGCTAAATGCTGCATAGCTACATCTGGTTCAAACTTATTGTGAATCTGAAGCTTGCTCATAAGTAGAAATCAATTTAGTCATAGCTGCAATAGTATTGCACAGAATTAGCCACATGAAAGGACACTATGACACATCAAATGTATGATGTACATTTTCCCACACATGGAAGATAAACCAACAGGGTTCTTTACGCTTCAGTTATTTCAGATTTTTGCAGCACTTTGTATGTAAAGCCCAAATGCTATATTTGGATTATAGAAATCAAGTGGAGTAACTTAATGCATGAACTTGAGAAACATCACTGATTACTTTATAGGAAAAGGGGATATTTTATATATACACATATGTGCATATATTTATCTTGTCATGTAAGTAAAAAAGAAGAAGAAAAAGAAAAAGACAGACATCCAAGATGCATGCCAACAAGACAAATAGACATGACTAATTTCGACAGTGTTTTTCCTTCTGAGGAAACACTTTGGGGTGATTTTATTTCTCACATACCCTTATGACAGGGTTTAAAGTCAGAAGTGCTGAGAAAAACATCCAGAATAACTTCTGAGGTTAAAAACTGAGAAGCAGTTTGTTTTTAGTCTGTATTTGAGCTGATTGTTAAAATGAATGATGAGTTTCTTTGTCTTAGCACAAAATCACTACATCACTCAGTTCAAATCCTGCACCAACATGTGCCATTGGTTTTTAATCATTAAGGAAACATTACGGCCTTAATAAAACGGCTCGGACATAGCCTAGAGGTTGGTTTATGGGGATCGATGATCCATAAATACGTAGGTTTGAATCCTGCGCAACCAATATTGATTTTAGACCGGAAAAAACACATTATGTGCCATCTTAATCACTGTCTGACGTACATTAACTGTTGTTGCCCTTTCCACTGACGACACTTTCACCCACTGACATGCGCTGAAGAGATATTTCTCAGAATTTCTGACTTTAAACTTATAAAATAAGCTGCTGCATGCATGCTTGAAAAAACCCCATCAGCAACTTCCATACTTCCATGTGTTCCCATATTTATTATAAAAGTGTGACAGAAGTGTATTTTTAAACTTCAGATCTATTTTTTAGTGCATGAACAAGAACCCTGTGTTCTTCTTGGAGGTATCTGTTAACTTATTTATATGCAAGGAGCTGACAGGTTCACGTTTGTGGACACAGTTAATGCTGCAAGACCTACGAAGTTAGCAGTCACCATATCAGACAGACTAAACAGGTTTAGTTCTCACTCAATATAGACTACATAAAGATAAACAGGTGTACAAGTTACGAACACCCATTCCGTTCAGATCTGCTTTTTTTTTGCTGAACTGCCAGATTAGTCACTACAGTAGTTCTTCTTATAGCTCTCATTAACGTTGGAAATCACGCTTTAGAGATGAAGGCAGTGTAACTCGTTTACGCTTATGCTTCACTAATACCTTGCTCTCGCTTGTTGTGTAAATTAGGTGTAAAAGTAAAAAAAAAAGGACTGGGACTGGGACATGAACTTTAAATTGTTGACACAGTAATTTAGAAAATAAAAACTGTATAGACAGCATAGGGAAAACTAAGAGTATGAATTAGACACGGTAAATGAAAAAGTGGTTTCAACAAAAAAGGGAAAAAAATGTGTTACGACCTCTAAGTATATTCAATTTAGTGGGGCAAAAATTTTTACCAAATATTGTTCACAAGCCACCAAGATTGTTACATTTCTGTTGGTTTCAAATTGGAAACTGGAACCTGCTGTCCATGTATCCCACAGTAAATGTGTACCACAGTCACTGGTACATTATGATGATTCTGTGTTTAGCTGCTGGCGAACAGGGTGATGGGAAATGGAAGGGTCTGAGCCGTCAACGTACATCTCTCGAGAATAATACTGGTACAGAAATAAAATTTACAGCACAACTAAAGCGTTTATGATAGTAAAACTCTGTACAACTGTCAGAATAAATGTTTCTTTTTAAATCTAGTAGGCAAGGTTAAGAGAAAGAAAGAAAGAAAGAAAGAACGAGATGCTTATGAAAAATGCACCAAATTCTTAAAGGCATTTAAAGCATTTAAAGAGTATCTACTTCATATGAGCCATTAAGAGTGTGATAAAGAAGCAAAACATTCATTTCAATACTGAGTTTGAGCCCTGGGCTCAGCAAGTGCGTGTCTGTGTGGAGTTTGCATATTCTCCACGTATTTGCGTGGATATCCCCTCCTCCGGTTTCCTCCCACTGTCCAAAGACATGCCAATTAGGCTAACTGGCTATTGTAATTTGCCCCTAGGTGTGAGTGTGAATGACTGTGGGTGTATTGGCCCTGTGATGGTATGACGAGCTGTTCAGGGTGTACCCCACCCTTCACCTAGAGTCAGTCAAAAAGAAAGTGAGCAAACGTATTTAATTGGTGACTTGCCATTGGTCAATCTAAAGTGAGCCCAACCTGCAGGCTGGTGTGTGAGGCAAAGTATTAAAAATGTGAAAAACGGCATGGAACAATTTCAAGGTTTTGTGACAATAGATTTGTCTTTGCCAATCTATCAATATTGGTTAGAACAGTTACTCACAGTTAGTCATAAAAAGCATGTCATCATTTCTCAGCATTAAGAACTTAGGGTGTGTGTTTCTAACACTAAGATAGTAGGCTTTGTTTGGAGACATTTTCAAGGTCAAATCAGCTCCTAATGTTAGCCATCTAGTTTTGTTTGGGACAAAAAGCTACAATCTATGTAAGAGTGTGTGGTAAGCTGACCATCATCATATCCATATGTCCTTGTTGAAAATTCCTAGTTGAGATTCCCTTCTTTGTTGTTATAATAAGTTCTACTCTTCTGGGAAGTCTTTTCGCTAGATTTGAGCATGGCTGTGAGGATCTATGTCTATTCAACCACAAGAGCAATAATGAAGTCAGACACTGACACTGGGTGAGGAGGCCTGGGGTGCAGTCGGAATGCTCATTCCAAAGATATTCAACAGGCTTGAGGTCATTGGTCTGTGCAGGCCAGTCGAGTTCTTCCACTTTAGCCTTGTATTCATAAACCTTGCTTTGTGCACTAGGAAAAAAAAATCTTAATGATGCACAGTGCAAAAAATATTGTACAAAACTGTGTGCATCCAAATTTGTGGTAATAGTTTGTGAAAGCCCAATAAATGTATGAGGTATCCAAAAATATTGGCATTACACAAAATCTAATCTCATTTCACAATATAGAGTAAGCTAATCATTACTCCATCCATCTATCTATAGCACTTATCCACCAGGGTCATGGGGACGCTCGAGCCAATCCCATCTGATTTCAGCCAAGAGAAAGAGTACACCCTGAACAAGTCAGCTGTCAGTTCACACCTATGGACAATTTGTTATAATCAAGTGACATGCCTTTGGACTGTGGGAGGAAACAAAAGCACACAGAAGAAACCCCAGTAGGCACAGGGAGAACATGCAAACTCTACACCGAAAGACCCTTGGCAGAGATTTGAACCCCAAACCTTCTCACTGAGAGCCCCTGTGCACCATAATCATTACTGTTCTGGGATATCTATGATCTACTAATATTAGATTTTTTTAAACAATATATATATTCAGAATTTTTCAGATTTTACAAAAGGGTAAGAGACAAACAGCACAAACATAAACAATGACAATCCCTCAGATAAATAAGCCTAATTAGAAAGAGAAAAGAAAGAAAAAAAGAAGAAAAAAGAAGAAAAAAGAAAAAAAAAGAAAGGGGGGGTGTCGGGGGTTGCACGAAACAAAAACAGGCTGTACAATACATTCACAATACTGTTATATCATTTGTACATACATTTCCACACAGATGCACACTAGCAAGAGGAGTGGTCCGCTGTGGATCTAGGCTTCTGCAATCTGAGCAAGATGTTCCAGAAAGGGCTGCCAAATATTATAAAAAAATCTTGAGCTTGTTCAAAATACCATATCTAAGTTTCTCCATATGTACTACACCAGTGGGTTCTGACAGCCACTCCTTCAGAGTGGGCACAGTTTCTGATTTCCACAGCCTTAAGATCAATCTCTTAGCAATTAGCATCCCATACATGACGGTATTTTGTACAGAGAGGCTACGATTCAGCAGAGAGAGCATCCAAACAGTGCTTAGTTTGGATCAGGTTTAGATTCACAATCATACATTTCAGAAAATCACTTGAATATTTAACACCAGAACCTATACAAGTGTGGGCACAACCAGGAAAGGTGGACCAGAGAACCCTCAGCAGTCTTACATTGATCACACAAGGAAGAAATGGTAGGATAAATTCTGTGCAACTAGTTTTCGAATAGTAAAGCCTGTGCATTACCTTAAATTGAATTAAACTGAATTAAATTGAACGATTACAGAGCATGATTAAATTCTGCTGAGGCTCTCCCCCAAAATATATCATCACTCTGTATCCCCAACTCTTCCTCCCAAGCTGTCTGTACTGTGTATCAAAATTTGTCTGTTCAGAAAACACCTTAATAAAATCAGAAATCTTATTTTTGGAGTCAGGTGGGTCCAGCAAGAGTGTATAAATCATTTTTCCCCCTCAGGCAGACACTCAAAATTAGGTACATTCTGGCGGACAAAATTTCTAACTTGTAAATACCCAAAGAATGTGTAAACGGGATAGATACCTTTCCTTTAATTGAGCGAACAAAGCAACTGTTTGTTAATGTATAAATCTTTTATAGTGACGACGCCTCTTAGTCTCCAGCTGTCAAAAGCTGTATCTGAGAGAGATGGAGGGAATGTGCGATTGCGGTAAACTGGAGCATGAATGGTGGTACCTGGCAGTCTACAATTCTTCTTAATTTGCTGCCAGATTTTTAAGCTATTCAAAATGATTCTATTATGGGCGCTTGAGTTTGCAGGTAGTTCAAGTTCTGAAAAAAAGAGGTGGAAGTGAACTGTTAATAACGTCTTTCTTTTCAATAGCACCCGGGTAGGAGTGTCAATTATGAGTGTGCATGCGTTAACAGGCGTGCAGCCTTTTCAGTTGCTCCTGCCCTTCCCCTACTTTTAACTCTTTTTTTCTTACTTACTTTAACTTTTTTCTTGTTCTTATTTTTTTTTGTTACACAATTTCCTCCAGGAACAATAAACTATTCTGATTTTGTTGAGACCTCCGTTTCCTATGGTCACCTTCCTGCCAGTAGACTAGCGCTCTTAAGTTTGCTGCCCAGTGCAGGAAGCATGGTAAGCCCAATCCACCCCTCTCTCTTGATTTGTATAGGTGAGTTTTTTATATTCTGTGAGCTTTAAACTTCAAAATAAAGGGCATGATTATAAAATCTAAAGTTTTAAAGAATGACTTAGTCAAGAAAATGGGGAGATTTTGGAATAAGTATAGGAATCTTGGCAGTGTGACCATCTTGTCAGCATTGACAAAAAAAAAAAAAGGGAAAGGGGAAGGTTACGCCAATTATCAATTACCTCTTTCAACTTTTCTACCTTTACAAGAAAATTTAATTTGAAGATTAACTTGAAATTCTCGGGCAGAATTACTTCCAAGTGTTTGAGTCTCTGTAGTTTTGAAAGGGATATTCTGCAGAAAATCAACATCCATGTCCCCTATTAGTGGAATAAATTCACTTTTTTGCCAATTAATCGTGTATCCTTAGACTTCACCAAAAGAATTTATGAGGTCTAGTAAAATGGGAATCGACTGCTCAGGCTGTGACATAAAAATGACAACATCATCTGCGTATAGGGAGAGATGGTGATCCACATCTCCTCGGCGTATGGGTTTGAAAGTGGAGTGTTGCCTAATATTAATAGCCAGAGCCTCAATTGCAATTGCAAAAAGCAATGGGCTTAGTGGTCAGCCCTGGTGTGTCCCTCGATGTAATGAAAATGGAATTTACCTATCCTGGTTAGTTAAACATATGAAGTAGGGTTGGCATATAGTATTTTGATCCATGAGACAAACCGGGTACCAAATCCAAATTCATCCAACACCACATGTATGCCCATTCCAGCTGATCAAATGCTTTCTCCGCATCTAAAGGGCAGCCACCTCATGGCTCTTACCACAATTGTGACACATTATATTCATTATTCTTCTACATTAAAAAAAGAAAATCTTTCTTCATGGCTAATTGTGGTGATATACTTATTCAATATATTTGCTAATAGTTTTGTAAAAACCTTCATATCAGTGTTCAACAATGCAATAGGATCGAAAGATGGAGGATCCGTCTCATTCCTTCCCTCTTTTAATATCAGTGAGATATTGGCCTCATATAAAGAATTTGGAAATTTCTGAGTTTGGAGTGAATGAGTAAACATTATCAGCAAGAGGGGAGCAATCTGCTCTGGGTATTTTTTTACGCAATCCTATGCCATAACCGCCTGGACCAACGTTCTTATCATTGAGAAATGATTTAATAGCATCTAAAATCACTTGGATAGTAATGTCAGCGTCTACTCTGCCTCCCCAGCTGCATCGCTCAGTTTAGGAAGGTCCAGATGAGCCATCCAATCAGAGATGTTCCCCTTTGTCTTTGTTGTATATAACTTGTTAATATCCTTTTAAGCACTCATTCATCCCCCTTAGGATCAAAGATCATTTCACCAGATTTGCATCTAATTTGATGTATAGCTCTGCAGGCTTGTAAACCAAGAACAAAAATTCTAAGTATTTTTTTTTTTAACTTTAACAGCTGGTCACTTACCTGGTCAGATAAGATGTCATTATATTCATATTTTAGCTTGAGAATATTTTATAAGGTGGAAAGGACGGAAGAGGATTCATAGATAATTTCCAACTGCGTTAAATCTTTTCCAATTTCCCAAAGCCGTTTTTGGTTTTCTTTTCTCCTTGAAGACTCAAAAGAAATTTGTCCTCTAAATACAGCTTTAAGGGCTTCCCACAAAGTACCATCTGTTACTTCTGCATTATCATTTGTTTCAATGAACTCAGAAATCCTAGAAGAAATAAACTGATTAAATGATGAGTCAGAAAGCAGTGAAGGGTGAAATTGCCAACTATACTGTTGCTGTTTATGGTTAATGTCAAGAACCAGTAAAATTGTGATATTTAGAGGAAATTACATTTGATATCAAATTGGCATCCAATAAGAAGTAATCAATTCTTGAGAAAGACGTCTGTGTTTGTGAAAAAAAAGAGTAATCGCTGTTTGTGGGATGTTGAAGCCTCCATAGATCAACTAGATTTAGAAAGGTTACAAAGTGATTTAACACCTTGGAGGCAGCTGAAGGTAACTGGTTTGCCTGGGCCGACCTATCCAAAACATTGTCAAGAATACAGTTGAAATCACCGCCTACAATCACTTGTGTATCAGAACAGCTCAGAAATAAATTAAACAATTTACAGAAGATCAAAGGGTCATCAAAATTTGGACCACATACATTCAATAGTGTAACATGAAATAAATACATATGGCCTTTTTCCAAGATATATCTGCCATTAGGTCACATATAGTAGACATATGTCAAAATGGGACAGTTTTATGAATCAAAATTGCCACTCCCCGAGCTTTACTGGAGAATACAGACTGGAAAATCTGATTAGTCCAGCTGCATCTAAGTGCCTTTGTTCTTGCGGGCTTAATATGCGTTCCTGTAAAGAATATAATGTCAGCTTACAGAGATTTTAAATGAAAGAATACTTTTGCTCGCTTAAGGACATGCCCCAATCCACGAACATTCCAGCTGGTAAAAGTAATGCCACTCCCTTGTGGTGAAAGACTAGGGTGCATCTTCAATTAAAGTAATAACAAGATGCACACATGACGCCCTGACAAAACATTAAAAAAACCGCATAAATTCGAACACTCTAAACCGAACACTATTAACATTGCCCTCCTCCCCCGTCCTACTTTCCCCAAACGAAGTGAGAGCACAATCCCCAAACAATCACACATAGGCTTCCGGTCCACAGGAAACACTAATTTACCATTTAACTATACTAACTCTTATGGCCCTACTGCTCCCTCTCCAATGAAGTAAAAAAAAATGATCAACTACGGTCATGAAAATGTCCTGATCTGCACAATTACACAGCAAAAGTCACATACTGGACATGTTATCCTCAGGGTAAAGTTTCGGCAAAAAAACAGAGCTTCTTGTGGTGAAGCAAAGACCTTCTCGGAGCCATTCAGGGTAATTTGGAGCCAAGCCAGATAAATGAAACTAAGCCTCGCACCTGCATCCTTTAACTTCTTTCGGACATCATCAAACACCTGACGCTGCTTCATCACCTCCGCTGGAAAGTCGAGGAAGATATGGATGGCTTTGCCCTTCTAGTTCAGAGGAAACTGTTGACGAGCCAGCTGCAGCAGCTTTTCTTTTACTTGAAAATGATAAATCCGGGCGATCATAACACGCGGCCGTGCATTTTCATCCGAAGGCTGCTTCCCAAGACAATGTGCCCGATCCACCACAATTGGTTTGAGGAAATTACTAGCGCCTAGCAAGTCAGAGAGAAACACTGTGAAAAACTCAGTCGGGCGTTCATTCTCATTCTCCTCCGATATGCCAACGATTTTAATGTTCTGACGCCTTGAGCATGCCTCAAGATCAATAATTTTAGAGTGGCAGGCTTCATTCTCTGCACACATTTTCATGCACGCCTGTTCAAGAGTAGAGAGGCGACGATCATAGCTGGAGCTAGCTTCTTCAATTTCTGTCATCCGGTTCCCCAGACTCAACAAAGACGGCCGGCTGGATGCCAGCGTTGCCTCTAACATATCGAATCAGTCAATCATCGTTTTACTCATGTTCTGTATTGCCAAGAGGACACTTGTTGATTCTGTGTCGTCAGTGAGTCCGTCAGTGAGACTGCACCTCGGTCTCCCTTGTTTCTCTGTCTGACAGTTTTCCGTATTCAGTCTTTGATGGATCTGGCGGTTTTGACATCTTGAGTCTTTCATAAGACGGTCAAGTAAGAAAAAAGTCAGCTTAATTGACTTATGTTAATTAAATGACCAAATAGTTCAAAACTAGGAGAGGAGCTCTGGAAAAACACATCTACTCCATCTGGTGCTCACAAAAACTTTTTTTAAACATACTGAAGTGATACTGAAAAACTGACTTCGTTTTTTATATTCCTAGGGAAAAACCTGCAAACACTACCAGCTATGAAGTATTAGTAATCAACAACAATGCCAACAATTTCTCATGTATTTTTCATATAAAATAACATAAGCATGTCATGTCATTTTCGGAACCGTTTATTCCTAATTAGGGTCGCGGGGAGGCTGGCGCCCATCTCAGCCGACTCTGGGCGAGGGCAGAGTACAC
>JAOUQZ010000049.1:12412673-12464996 GCA_028564935.1 Neosilurus hyrtlii | reverse complement strand
GCAGAAACACGCTGACGGCTATGCAGCCTACTCTTGACAAAAATCAGCAATGGTTCTTTTACATGCCTCTCACCACATACAGTGAAAGACATGGCCGGCCTTTGATAACCCAGTTAGCTGCACTGGATAACATAAGCATTTAAACATTAAATCAAACAGTGTCACAGATACAGATAGCAAGGACAATGGTTTTATAAGCTTGTGGTCCTTTTAAACTTAATGATTTTTGACCTCTGTGCTAGGACACTGTTAGGAAATCTGAAAACAAGAAATGACAAATACTTTTGTCATACAAATGTAACCAGTACTGCGAGTTAATTTCCTTTCATATAGAAATTGAGAAAATTTCAATGGCTTTGGTAAACATGGACACAAACCAGATTAGAGTCACAGCCTGTTCATAACTGTATTTTCAAAGAAGCAATATAAATGTTAAAAAAAAGGGAAATGTCCCATGTACCTATAAATAACATCTACAGTGGCTTGCAGAAGAACTTTTAACTTTTCCACATTTTGTGACATTGCCACCACAAAGATAAATGTATTTTATTGTGATTTTATGAGATAAACCAACACAAAGTGGAGCATAACCGTGAAGTGGAAGGAAGATTATAAATGTTTTTCAAAAGCTATAACATAGAAAAAGAAATGTGACATGCATTTGTATTCAGCCCTGCCTTGTCAGTACTTTACAGAACCACCATTCGGTGCAATTACCAGAAGTCTTTTGAGGTATGTTTCTACCAGCTTTGCACATCTAGAGGCAACGAATTTTTGCCCATTTGTCTTTGCAAAATAGCTCAGTCAGATTGGATGGGGACCATCTGTGAACAGCAATTTTCGAGGCTTGCCACAGATTCTCAATTGGATTTAGGTCTGGATTTTCACTGAGCCATTCTAAACCATGAATAAGCTTTGATATAAACAATATCATTATAGCCCTGGCTTTCTCAATTCTCAATTTCAGTTCCACCCCAGTCTCAATACTTTTGCAGACTCTACTTCCAACATTGCCCTGTATTTGGCTCCATCCATTTTCCCATCAGCTCTGACCAGCTTTCCTGCCCCATCTAGAGAAAAGCATCCCCACAGCATGATGCTTCCTCCATCATGTTTCACAGTGGGGATGGTTCGTTCAGGGTGATGTGCAGGTTTATTCTTCTGACACACAGTGTTTATGCATTTAAGCCAAAAAGTTAAATTTTGTTCTCATCTGAGCAGAGCACCTTCTTCCACATGCTTTATGTGTCTCCCAAATGGCTGGTGGCAAACTGCAGACAGGACTTCTAATGATTTTTTCCAACAATGGCCTTCTTCTTGCCACTCTTCCATAAAGGCCAGATTTGTGGAGTGAACGACTAACAGTTGTATTGTGGACAGATTCTTCCCCCTGAGCTGTGGATCTCTGAAGCACTTCCAGAGTTACCATTGCAATCCACTGTATACTACAACTGTTTTTCAGTCTATAATCATCATTTCCCATTGCCTTACCATACCATATTGCCATCTTTGTTCCTCTGGTACTCATAATTAGTCACTGGTTCATGCCCGGATCAATCATGCATCGGGACACTTTCGTGGTTCCTCTTACAAGGTATGTTTTACCTGAGAGGGTTGCAATCCTCCTGCAAAACCTGTTCTCCAGTATAAACTCACATTCACACATACAATTTAGAGTAGCCAAATGAACTAACGCGCATATCTTTGGACTGTCGGAGGAAACTTAAGTACCCAGCAGAATCCCATGCAAGCACAGGGAGAATAGAAATGTCCTCGCAGTCCACAGGGCTTGAATCCAGAATCTTCTTGCAGTGAGGTGAGAGTGCTAACCACTGCGCCACCATGCCATGTTGTTCATAATAAAGAGGAAATTCAAATAAAAATATTACTAACCAAAATTATGAGACATTTCATGATACATTTCATTCCCTTCCTCCAAAAAAATATTGTTTTGCAATTTCAGTTTGTGTTATGTGCTAGAAACATTCAAACAACACCTTCAATTCCCAACACACCACGGCCTTATAGTTTTTGCCTGCTACCATGGAAACTTATTCTTGCAGAGCCATTTGCAAGATACAGTATAGACGGCCCACTGAGATACGTATTGACTGAACAAGAATAAATTAATAAATAAATCCCTAAAGCGCAGTGTGCATGTACATGCATACATGTAACAAAGGCTGAATCAATTACCTCTAAGCAATGAGTGTATATGTGATTTGCATTTTAGGTAAATCCTACCACACCTCCATGCAGCTCCAGATGCCATACTGTTATAGCAAAAGAGAACAGCAATGGCTTAAAAGCATAAGCAGAAAAGGATCTTGTTTAAAATCCAAAACATGCTTTAACCATAAATCTTAGACATACAGGGGGAAAGAAATCTACATAAAGGCTAAACATTACACAATTTAATTCAGTAATCAGGTCACATACAAAATGTAAACAAACAAATGAAAAGATAGGATACATTAACTGTTACATATATTGCATTTGGCTGGAAAATGGAGTTTTGGAACACTTTATACTTTTTTATCACTAAGCCCTTCACCCAACCTGCTTTCTGAAACCTTTAGCAGCTTTCCCCCTTGAGGAAAATGTCCAATTATCATCGTGTCTCACAGAACTGTTGAGAACACTTGCATAACCTGTCAACTGCATTAAGACTAAGCATTTGTTCGAATACAGATTTGAAATGAAATATGTGGTTCCAGTGTTCTGTCATTTGTGTGGAAAGCAAATTTGAGGTCTTTAGGTTTCAAGACTTTTATTGATTTCAAATTCATGTACAAAACATCTTCACAGTGAGTAATTAAAAAAAAAAAAATGACGGCACATATCCGCATGCATGTAACAGTGTTCAGGCGTGTGTGTGTGTGTGCGCGCTCGCATTATAGAACGAAAAGTTAATCTTGGCTTATATTTTAGAAATTGTGTTACTCCTCTGTGAGGACTTATTACTCATTTTATTTATTCATGATAAAGTGTTCATGAAGCATAGCAACAGACTGTGCATGCAAGCTTTTATTAAGGCTGTATTTTACTCCACCTTAAGGTCAAAGGTAACTGTCATTTGAAAGCATGTATATAAATTCCTATCTGACCCTTATAGTGCATATATATAGGTCAGTATCACTGTGTTCTTAGATATTACCACCGAAAATTTGTGACCTTGCTCTGACCTTGACCCAAGACATTCCAAAAATCTAATCATCTCTGGGACTCGGGTAGGATAGTGTCCCCACCAAGTTTGAAGAAAATTTGTGCATGGGTTTATAGACAAACTGATAAACAGACCAACAAACACAGGTGATTACAATCCCTCTGACATGTCGAGAAAATGTAGTAGCTTCTATCCGTTATCAGACTAACCTGTGTTGTTAAAGAAATATTTCACTCTGTTTACATGCGCTGGAAAATGAAGGGAATATACTTCATGGAATATATTACAGTTTTTAATTCCACTGCTTAAGGTGCGCTCACACCATACCGAACATGATCCAGATTCAAGACGATCATATTTCCGATGTTATTCCAAGGTTTCAGACGATTTTGTTCCGATATGTATTGGTATTCTCAGATTGTAACATGATGTGATTGTGATGTTGTTATGATCCATACCGATATCACTGTACCGGTGATGTTCTGATGTGTCTCCAATAACGTACAATAAATGCACAGATTTACCGGAAAGGTGACCCAAATGTCTCCCGATGTTGATCCCATTTTTTCCAAATTTTTATACAAATCTTACACCGATCACTGCCGATGTGACCAATGTTACATTATAAAAACTTGTGAGGATGCTGGTGCTGATGGGAAGAAATAACAATAACACCCAAAGAAATCTGTCACCTTCACCTTGCCTGAATGCTGAACACCTTCCAGAGTAAGAGAAGTACCTACACAGATCTCTCTCCACTGTGCAGAAATCACAACTTGCACTTATCTGGTGCCTCATGTAACACCCCCCACATGACATCAGGCCTCCTTCCATATATGGTAAAGGACTGTGGTGCACATCGTTCAATTTGGCCTTACAGGGAAAGATCTATTAAGTTCATTAAAATAAATTGTCAATGTGGATGTGGTAAGGCACGCAAGCCTTAGAAAAACACTTGAGTGATCATTTGCGTTAAATTCATCAAATAAATACAAAGAAATTTTACATTTTCTGACAGAATGCCTTTAATTAATCTGAGTAAACCATTTGGGGCACAATAGTGAAGTGGGTAAAGTCACTGCTTCACCACGTCAGTGACCTGGGGTTGATCTTAAGCCCGGTTGAGAGCACAGGGGTTGATTTTTAAAAAAACATTTTGCGTCAATGTAACTTCATTCATTCACATAACATCAAGGCATGTATTCAAATTTAAAGCATTCAGCTTCAGTACATCGTGAACACAAGAGGTTGTCTGTAGCGCACTTGGGGAACAAGTCCTAAACCTTAATACTGGGTTTGTCTGTGTGTGTTTTACTTCATGTAGAGGAGGAGAAAAGTCATGCAGCTGTGCTTGATCCGGGGAGGAAACACATATTAATAATCTGCAGATGTGTAGGGTCAGTTTCGAGTAAGCACATGCTTCACACTCAGAAAGAAAGGCAGGATCTAGCTATTGTAGTATGTGAGAATTAACACTGTCAAAAAGTACACTGAACCTAGAGGAAATGATGTCACGCAGACACAAAAGGCAAGCAGCTGCACCCCATTAGATGCAATGTAAATACATTCTAGTAGAGAGAGCACATACTCATATCGGCACACAGACGGATGTAAGCGTCGAATTCTAGAATGAAACACTTCAACTCTTAGCTTTTCAAACCACTGGGAAATATGAAGAGTACGCAATTTTAGTTAATACCACATATTTCCTTCACCCACAGGACACATGTTACAGTTTTATCATAACAGTAGCACATATATATTTACCTGATCCAATAACACAGAGCAGATTAATCGGCCAAACTGGCACCAGTTTCAATGGTTTAGAACACAATCTTTCCAGCCTCACTAACCCCATCATGAGGAAGGAAGGCAGGTATGGAAGGGATGCATTCTACACTCCTTTTTGAGTAGCACAGCCATGCTAAGTGTACAAAAAGTCTTTTGTTAACCCATGGAAAAACTTTGCATGAGTATTTCCAGATGAATGACAGATCAGGTGCCAAAACATGAATCACTCACTCATTTGCCGAACCACTTAATCCTACTTGGTTCACAGGGATACTGGTGCCTATCTCAGCCAACATTGGGTAAAGGCAGGGAACACATTGAACAGCTCGTCAAACCATGGCAGGGCAACACACACACAATCAATCACACTCACACATAGGGGCAATTTGGAACAGAAAATTAGCTTAATGCACATGTCTTTGGACTGCATGGAGGAAACCAGAGTACCCAGAGGAAACCCACACATGCACAGGGTCAGCCTGCAAACTCCACAAAGATACGCCCAAGAGCTGGACTAAAACCCAGGACCTTCTTGCTGTTGGACAGACGTGCTTACTACTACGCCACAGTGCCGCCCAGTGTAAAGACAGCCAGCCCCATTTTTATGCTGAATGATCAAAAAAGATGAGGCAGCATAGCACAGCCTTTATATCTAGGTACTACTTTGCTGCCCTGAGCCATTTTTATGAAGCGTTAAATAACTTGAATTTACCACAGTTCTCCACAGCACACGATTTTGTCATTAACCATCCCACAACCAAATCCGCTCCAAATGACCATTGTTTAAAGTTGCCGAATCATAAAAGACCACTTCCTGTGTGAGAGTGACCAAGCAGAGACTCACTGAGGGCATCTAAGGCCATACCCCGCTCAGACATCAGCACAGCCATTAGGCATACAGCCCTGCCACCAAATGTTAACTTTCTTCCTGCCCCCAAAGAGAATTAGTCCAAATAGTAGTAGCAGATTTTGACCTTTAACCTGGGAAGAATGACTGAGATGGGATGTGCTGATGTGTGGTGTCCTCTTACACACTACACACTGACATCCACATCCATATCTACAAGCAGCCCATCAGTGGACTCGTCCGTAATGGAGTTTGGCGAATGAGGAATAATGTTAACACTGCAATCGCCTAGCAGTCTCTTCTCATTTCATAACAGAGTGTACTTTTAAATAGTGGGCTTATGTCCAACAAGACATCAGGAATTATTAGAGATCAATAACAAGAGAAACAATAAAAATACAGCAGCTGCGCTTTTCAAACATTTTGCAAGATGTCAAAACATTGCAACGCTTCATGCTAACTTTTTTAAACAAGAAAAATGCAGATGAGGGAATGAGAATTTTAATAATTATAAATTTCCTTTTATTTTCATCTAAAGCACATTCAGAAGTAAATGGTTGTTCTACACATGTGTGTAAAGTAAAATCTCATCTCTAAGAGCTGGTCACTTAACACACTGTTCTTCAGATGTTTTTTCTTTTTTAAAGTAAAGTATTTATTGAATATTAAAACACAAGTACAAAAAATCCCTTGATGGTTGCAAAATATATTCACCAGCTTGTGCTTATTTTGCATTTCTATGTATATAAGTCTGATTTATTGAACATCTATTAATAATTAATCCCATTTCACACCAGACAGCAGTAGTGCCATGTCCTACACGCTATCATATAAATAAAGTATCCTCTACACACAACAATGCACTAAGCACCAATTCAGTGGGGTCCAGTCACTTAACAGACATATAAAATAAACATGAAACAGAGTGTTACCTCTTGAAAATAAAATGGAATCAGCTACAATGTCTTTCTGAAACCATTTGCTTACTCCTGTACACAAGTATCAATGACCCCCTGCACTGGACACGTTAACATCAGTAACGCGGCCACCATTTTTGATTCTCTTGAAATCGTATACTTCTTCTGTTTCTTAACACTTGATGCCAGACTTTTCTACTTTCTATGAATCAGTGTTGCACTGCCAAGTTATTAAACAGACACAGAACCAAAACAAGATATAAAACAGGTGAAGAAGAGAAACTACGTCCGTGAGCTAGGCTGGTTTGTATTTAGCCAAAATGAGCTGATAATGGAAGACAAAACACATAGGCTGTTCACTAGTGAACGTGTACCTTTATCATAAAAATAAGTATGGTGATGGTTTCTAGTTAGAAAAAAAAAACCACAAAATACGATACAGAAGCTATAGTTTTAAGTGTACACCCATAATCCGAAAAGTACATGAGCAATATTTCAGTCTGCAGCTTAGTGACTTTTGACCTATGATCTCTGGGATCATAAACAGTGGTAATGTAGGTTTATAATGTTTACGAATATTTTTCCTAAATGAAAGTACAGGACAGAATGCTGTGCAATTTACCAGGTTCAGTACATAATATGAACTCCCTAAAGTGCCCTTTACCCATCACTTTATTAGCACCACAACACATCAAGAACAGCATTCATCAGTACATTGTTTGTTCAGATATTGCCCTGACAAACTAGCCTTGTTGGCCAAGATAACCTTGAATTAATTGGTTGATTTGCATCCCATTACAATCCCACTGCCAGTCACCCAAATGCTATCGCTCACCAATTCTCTCATGTTATTCAAGACAGTTTCTCTATTTGTCAGATTAGAAAAGTAGGTATGCTACTATATGTATCTGTGAGTTCATGAGAGTATACATGAATGACAATGTGCAGTGTTGTTTTATGGGAAAACACTCACCCTTCTAGTGTTGTCCAGGACCCGCGGATCAGGGCGACCATAATTAGGTGGGTTAGCATGGGGGTCGTAGCCTAGTCTGGCGAGCATGGGCGCAATGACCGGCATGTCCCTCAGTACGTCCACTGGGATTTTCCCCACCCACTTGGACAATGCTTCCACGTTGACTGGCTTGATCACCTGGTCCGTGGAGCGCTCCACCCTGAAAACACAACAAGCTCTGGGATTAGCACTAAGACTTTATCATTCCATTTAAACACAGCCAGCTACCTAATAAGCCCTAAAAGCCTAGTAAGACCCAATTAAATAATGCTCCATTTCTGCCTCCATTTTCACTGGTTAAAATGAACATTTCGCTCTGAGATCATCTCCCCATTGTCACGCATCATGTTTCACTGGCCACATAATGTTTGGATTTCATTAGGATAATGACAATGGCAGTAATGGCTTTATTAAAGATCGAGATAAGAGTAACAATAATTCTGCTTAACCAACCAGTTATAGTCCACTAAACACATGCTATGAACGGAGACTGCTATGAAAGAGGAATGAAATAATAATCTGCAGGTTTATGGTACGATTGCAATTTACATAGTTCACAAACAAACAAAAGAAACCCCATACATTTTGTGTTAATATGCTAATTTTGTGTGGTATGTTAAAGCTTCCGAACAGAATTTAAAAAAAAAACAAAAAAACACTGTTACCATGGTTACAGTGGGCCTCTCTTTATCTTGAAATGTCTAGAAACAAATTCACAAGAAGATAAAAATGAACCATGCATTATGTCACACCCATGCTAAATTATTGATCTCTATGAAATAAAATATTCAGTACACTGGGCAAAGCTGTTGTTTATTAGAGAAAACTTAATATCAACCATTCGGTTCATGTCAGTATGTTAAGCACTGAGAGAACATTAAACTGTTATCTAAGCTTAAGAGAGATGATCATACGCTCACACAACATAAGCAACAATGTTTTTTTCCTTCCGAAAATGCTAAAATACTGACGCCTTCCTCAAACTGAGTACCGTTTCTTGGCATTCAGGTAGAATTATTTCTATGCTTTTAGTAATGTAAACAAAGGCATTTAGCACAAAAAAGACATTAAGTGTGTTAGTCTTCACACATGTTCCTTCATTTCACTTAAATATATGAAAACATGTTGTTCTTGTGCAGAGGGCCCCAACCCTGGTCCTGAAGGATCCCCTCTAGTCATGAAGAGCCGTACAATAACTAGACGTGTTGGGAATGAGAAAAACACTCAAATGTGCAAGACGTGGGTTCCTCCAGGACCAGGGATGGGAACCTTTGATGAAGTGCATATTAGGATATTAATAGTGTCTATGACTGAGGTATGAAAAGGAGGCAGGGTGCATCCAGAAAATGAAACTTGAAGGAATCCTGTTTCCAAGTTCATCAAGATCCCCTATGATGGCGCGTTAAGGTCTGTTACACTCTGTTAAAGTCTGTTAATCTCTACTGCGCTGTACATCATTTCCCACACTCTATCACGGCTGGTGTTAAATCGTAATAAATTGTAATGATTGTGGCAAAATTGTGGCAATTTTTGCCCATAAATTTTTTTTGCCACGATCAGCGTGATCATCACAAAGCCACCAAGTTCCCTTAAGATCATCATGATTTGATCTCATGAACCCCCACTCTCATCATGGCTCTCTCAAAATGTGGAGACTGAGGACACTGTGCCCCAGTCAGGGTTACTGCCAAGGATGAACAAAATTCAGTTCCTCATCAAATGTTGTAACACATCAAACACAAAACAT
Source organism: Neosilurus hyrtlii (assembly GCA_028564935.1). Taxonomy (NCBI): domain Eukaryota; kingdom Metazoa; phylum Chordata; class Actinopteri; order Siluriformes; family Plotosidae; genus Neosilurus; species Neosilurus hyrtlii. Next base: position 12,455,516 of record JAOUQZ010000049.1, on the reverse strand, counting down.
TTATTATATCTGATTTATATTATCTTCATATTAACCACCAGGCAGTTTTCTTACCTGTCTGCCAAGTTTGTTTTTTTTATGTTAAAGTTTACCAACAGGTGAAATACACAAAAATTACAAACCTCTGAATCCTAATGTTTTATTTTAATTTGAGACTTTGATACAATATTAATTCATAATTTTATTGCTACACTGGTGAAAAAGCAGCCAATTCTCAGAATCACCAAGAAAAAAAAAAACATCATCATTGTTGTAACATCAACAACAAAAAATGTGCCAGAGTACACATACTGTACATTTGTCTCTTTTTTTTATCTCAGAGAAAATATTCCAGTGGATTATGAAGATTCCATTGGCTTTGAACCATAGGGAACAGGGAAAAGTGCTTCAGAACAATGCAATGCATTAATGCAGTCTCGCTCCCCTCTAAAAAAATTCACTGATTTTGGAGCAAAGACTTGTCGAGGCCACCTTTGTTATAGCCCCTGTAGAGGCAACTAGAAGCAGATGGGAAACAGATTACAAGTCGATCCTCGTCTGTAGTGGAAGCACTGGGAATCTCCGGCAAGCCTAACCTTCAACATCAAAAAGCTGCAAGGATGACGTGCCAAGTGTCCTCCAGGATGGAGCTCTAATATGGCATGGCCAGACGAATTTTTTAAATTTATTTTCCATCCTTTCATTTCCACTGCTGTGTGAAGGGTGAGGCCTGTAGTGTGACTCACACTGCCATGTGTGTATGAGTGAACGGCCCTGGAGCAAGCGTGACTGCCTGCCTCGTCACGTCTCCTTAAGCATCTTTTACATTCTCAGATCTGCCCAGATGATATCTAAGAAACAGAGTGAGACAGTCTGTTCTTCCCCCACAAACACAGTAGATTATGGCTCAGACTAGCAAAAACACTTCCTCGCCTGACTTAATCACCATTTGACCAGTTTCAGTCTCTCCCTTGCAAGAAAAGGAGCTAGTGTTGTGCTATACTGAGTAAATCTACACTGTACATGTCTCCAACTTAGAGACCCAGCCTTCTCCCCAGACACTTGGCAGTCCATTTACACTAGAAACAAGTGGTGCTTTACGTGTTGGACTCCCTGGCCAATACAGAGCTTTACTTCAATAATCCATCTATGTCTGAATTGCACGTCGGCACTTACTACATGATTAATAGGCTTATTTCTGTCTTAAGACAGATGGAATTGCTTTCCCCGGCTTTTTCCCCCAAGAAAACAGTAGCTCAAGACATTTTTGACTAATGGACGCTGGCACTAAGTAATAATAAATAAATAAATAAATAACGGCGATGTGCAAGTGTGACGAAGAGGTAAGGCTGCTTCTTGTTGATGAGTCATTCCATTCTCTAAAAAAAAAAAAAAAAAGGAGAGAAAAAAAATCACATCTTCTGTCATCGGCTGTTGCCATGGCCAACTAATGGAGAGCCAGCATGGCTTCAATACACTATTGCTAATTGGCATGAATATATAAAGCCACAAAGACACCCTTTGAGGTGGCATCTGAAAGCATTTGCAATTCTAAAGCTGTCACTCTCTAATTACAAAGGATGCCTCATAGTTAGGAAGTAACAAGCAAACTTGACGAGTGACGGATTGGAAGATTAGATATTGTTAGATATGAAAACATCTGGAGCCAATAAACATAACAGTTTTTATATGATTTTTTTTTTCCATCCGAGTACAAGTTCCGGTCCTGATCCCAATCCCAATCCTGATGCTGATCACATGACTAGGGTTCTAGTACTACTGGAATTAAGCAATCAGGTGTATTAAGAAATATTACATTTGTTCTTGTTTGTTGATTGCTGGATGTGTTGTGTAGTGCTTAGCACGTCTGCCTCACAGAAAGAAGTTCCTGGGCTCGGCGAGGGCATTTCTGTGTGGAGTTTGCATGTTCTCCCTGAGTGTGTGTGGGTTTCCTCTGGGTACTCTGGTCTCCTCCCACATTCCTAAGATATGCACATTAGGCTAACTGGCTATTCCAATTTGCCCCTAGGTGAGAGCGTGACTGTGAGTGGTTGTATGTGTGCCGGACTGGCAAGCTGTTCAGGGCATACCTTCCTTCACCCAGAGTTGGCTAAGATAGGCTCCTGCCTCCCCACAACCCAAATAAGATTATGTGGTTGGGCAAATGAATGAATACATGAATGAATGGTGATTGCTGCCATGTGCTACCAGCAATGCACTTCATGTACTAACTTTCATGTTTAAGTCGTTTAAATGCAATAAAACACAATATTTGTTTTTGTAACAATACGTTCCTAGGTCTTATGGTTCTGAAGAACTGATAGCTCGAAGTCTTATACATTCACATTCTCATGGGCTGGCCAAAGTAGCCATGATCAATCTTCATTCTCTCCACCCATAGCCCACGTGTTCAGAAGTGCTTTTAACACACACGAGTCCCCAACGTGTCTGAGCACAGTGCTGGTAAAGAAAGAGGAATAATTTAGCACAGCTAAAGATGTCTATTTACCTAGCAAGAACCCTACGGCCTCTTAATGCAGAGATCAATACAGAGAAGAAATAAAAACATTAAAATCTGTCAAGTACATTATAGCAGGAAGAAGACGAAAGTGTGCAGGGCATTTCAAAGCACCAAGCAGCTTAACTAAAACATTTACTGGTATAGATTACAGACTAACAAAAACTAAAATAACAACAGCAACAATTATTATTAAAAAAATATACAAGGCACCAGCCTCCCCTCGACCCTAATTAGAATTAAGCGGTTCAGTAAATGAACGATGATAATGATGAATATACTACTACTACTACTACTACTACTACTAATAATAATAATAAAAACAACATTTCTGCTCATCACTACAACCAACTTAAAAAAAACACCCTAAGTTCTTGCTCATTGAGCTCTACTTAATGGCCTCTGTCTGTTTGTCAATTATTCATGATGAACTCTAGTGCTTTTCTGCAGGGCGGTGTTTTCTTAAAGTCAGATAAGAGAGATCCCCAGCTGCATCACACAAAGTAATGGCCAGAGCTCTGCCACAATTCACCTTAAAAACATGAGCATGTAATGGACCTTAATGGTCATGTCCTGGGTTTAGTGACTCTGGGCTCGGGTTATGTGGTGCACCATACATAGAGACCTGGGCACTTTTCTGGCAGGTGCTGTGGGCCAAATTTAATGGATGGTTTTCTGTAAGTGCCCTCTGGGAGTCTGGGTGTGGTTCCATATTCATCATCAGCCATTAGAGCCCTGTAGGCCCTCCTCCCCCACCTAAAATCATATCAATTCATCCTCTGAAAATGAGCTACGATGCCATGGGTCCCCTGGAGGACTGGAGCATGATTGAGGCTTGAGTAGGCATGTTCTACTGACTACCTCATAAAAATTGGAGGGCCACCTTAGGCGCAGTGTGTACTCGAGCTCTGCTGATGGACTTAGTGTGATGTAAATTATATAGCAGTGGGAAACCCAGCACACACTATGCTTTGGCTTGCCAGACTATTCCAGACCTGCCAACCCCAAAGAAGAACAGTGTGTATTATCCCAGAACATTGTGGGACCTGACATAACGTGAGTTTAGGAACATTTTTGGGACAAAATGCTCAGTGGATAAAATTCTGAGAATCCCTAATAAATTTAGTACTAGTGTAGTCACATTTCACATTTGTGAACTTAAAACCTTCTTTATTTACTGTGAAAGATAACACAAGATAGTGAAGTTTTTGTGTGGAAAATTCAAGTCAAAGTTTATTGACGTAAGATAAGAAAGAAGGAAAGAGCTTCCAGAGAGTTTAGGTTAATAAATCACAATAGCAACACAACTAGCAATCCTAACATAATTGACTAATCTATGGTTTATTTTGGTGTGTGTGTGTGTGTGTGTGTGTGTGTGTGTGTGTGTGTGTGTGTGTGTGTGAGGGGGGTATTTGTATACTGTACCTTTGAGTGATAATTAATAACAGTGTATGTTACAGTGTACAACGTATTCAATGTCTCCTGTCAATCACCGTCAACATTGTATTCAGTAAGACACCACTTGTCATGTTCTGTTACCAGCACCACTGACATCAGCTCGGCCATTTCGTGTGTCTGGAGTTAGTTTGTGGTTTGGGACACTGCAATAGGTCCCTTTTTTATTAATATTTGATTGGAATCAATGTGTTGAAAACAACTTGCAACAGGGTGGGACACCATCTGGTACCCAGATGACTCAGAAAGCCCTTTTCATCTATTCAGCTCTACCCACCATCCATTCTTCCCAATAATCCCTAAAATAACACACCTAAAGGACAGGTTTAGAGTGAGGAATTGAGAGAGTGTCTATTTCTTAAAAATAACAGAACATACACACGTTGATAAAACATGCATGTTTTGTCTTCAAATTTTTCCATATTTTAAATAATAGGTTTACCTTTTCCGACTGTGTATAAACATTTCATTTGAACGGAACAATTCAGATTAGTTTCAATCTGTTTAGTTCTAACTTGAGGTGAATACATGAACATCTTTCATTCCAATCCCAAGCTGGGTTATTAATGAATAATTAGGTTAGTGTTTCTACTGTTATTACTAATTGTATGAACAATTAGAGATACTCTGCCCAGTCAAAAAATCTCTAATATCTTGTTAGAATGCCTTTAGCTTTAATTAATTTTTGTAATCACCATGGCATAGTTTCAAAAATCTTAAGCAACATCACAACATTTATTTCTATCCAGAGTTGGGTTCATTTTTCACCGACATCTTGAACTGATGAGCTCCATAAAGGAGCTCATCCAGCACATCCCAAAGACTATAGAGTTAAGGTCAGGACTCTGGGGTGCCACTACATGCATGAGAATGATTCCTCATGCTCCTGACGTGAGCCCTAACTTTTATATCTGTGCTATCAGGGAAGAAAAACCAATTGATGTGATTAGCTGGTCATTCAGCACATTCAGGTCATCAGCTGACTTCATTTTATTGCCACATAATGTTGCTGAGCCTTGACTGGACTTACGAAAGCAACGGTGCCATAGCAATTGCACTTTTCATGATTTTATGTCTGTGCACTGTGCAGTAACTAATTAAAATTAATTTATTTTCTATGCCGCGTAATTCTAATTAGGGTTGCAGGGAGGCTGACGGCCATATCAGCTGACTCTGGGTGAGGGCGAAAATTAAAATAATTAAAATAATTAAAATTAAAATAAATATAATGTGTAAATTAAAATAATGTGTACATAACTAATATAAATAAAAATAAAATAAGTCTGCCAACTGATGAAGGATAGTCGGGAATACTTGCATATGATGTGTCCTACTGGAATTTCCTCCAGAGGATGTTACAACACTGTTCAGATGGCCAGAAACAGTCAAGGAGCAAAGTTCGTATTAAAGCATACAACCCTGATAAGTATTTCTAGCACAAGTCACAATGGTCAGGAATGCACATAGAAGGCCAAACTATATCAGGCAAATAATATCTGAAAAAATAAACAAAGCATGCATACTGCTTTTGCTCCTTGTTACAGTTCTCAACTACTTCTTAGGCTCAGTCATGATGTGGAGGACAATCCAAAATATTACCCAGAAACGCCCTCTAAAACTATGCCTACAATCATAAAATAATTGCAAACTTTAACGATATGCAGTATGTTCATGCACCTTTGGTGATGTGTTCATAGATAGCAATGTGATATTTTCCATTATAAAGTGACAAATTCCTGTTTTTCATCAACTACAGAAAACCACTTGCAGGGACCTGATCCTTACGACCATTCAATTTGAAATCATAGTTATAGAATATAATATATATTAGTATACCATTTTTTTTAAAGAATTCAAACATTTCTTCTACAAACCCCTACACATCCCTAATGAGCAAGCCCGACCTGATCCTTAAGACCTTATCCTTGAGCGTCGGGATTTGCTACAAAAAAAACCCAAATAGTATTGAAAAGCTACACAACGCTTCACATTGCCCCTGTGTTATTACCTGCCCAGTTTCCAGAAGCTCTATGAAAGAACAACTACACTAACAACTATAATATGGATCGTCAGTAAGCTGTTACGGAAAGTTTAAAGCACTCTGCTGGAATTCCGCCTGCTCCAGTGTCCATTTCAGGGGAGGTTTCACTGGGCCGCCCAAAGTAAAATGAGAAAGGAAATTTACAGTATATGAGATAAACACAAGAAAGATCAATTTTATAATGTGTTTCACAGAGCAATTACTTTAGCCATATTGCTAAATTACCTGACTCCGACAGTGAGTGAGATAAAAGGCAAGTCTAAACGCCTCAGGAAAGGGAAAAAAAACAAGAAACTCAAGCAGCTGCCCGCGAGAAAACAGAGAACCGCACACACGTTTCCGCCTGCATGCAATTTATTAAAAACATTTTGCATTCCTTTTTTACAGACGACCTTCAACTAGAAGTCTCTGCAAAGGACTGGGAGTGACGGAAGTGTTGATATATCATGACACTGTAAATTTAAAGAACTCTGGAAAAAGCGTAGACACTATAACAGCTTTGTCACCAACGCTTTATGGGCAGAATTTACAGCAGGACTTGACCAACAGTGGTCTTTAGGTCACATCTGCTCTGGGCTGACATTATTATCTGCACTGGTAGGAAATAGGAAACGTTCCCTTGTTTGACCTTTCGGACTGTTCATGGTTGCTTGGGTCCTGAAGCAAATTATGCAAATGCAACTTTGGCAGAGTGGAAATCGGAGATGGAGACAGGAGAAATGGCACAGCTGTATTCATTATTTGTTTTTCTGTTTAGTAACTCTAAGACCACTGGCAAGTGTAACTTGCTAGCTAACCAGCACCTGTTTATAAAACGTCCATGTACAAAAAACCTTCTTATACCGTCTTAAAGTAATGACTCAAAATTGATTTAGGAAAGCTGTAATTCCCTTTACAAGCATAATTATACACTCTAGTGTTTTAGGAGATTCACCGTAAAATCCTAAGCCTTGGCAAGCAGCACACTGCAACAAAATGGAGATGGATCACTATTCAGCTGATTCCACCTATCTGCCAGGGACAAGTCCAAATTCTCAACCGTTATCCCTGGTATACTTGAAGGTAGGGCAGGGCGAGATATCAATAGATCATCGCCGTGAGATTTGATCATTCATATCGTTCAATAAGTGAACATCATACCATGATTTAACAGAAATTTCATTATCATGATGCTCTTCAAACTGGCAGAATTATCAAATTATATCTATTCTTCTTTATTCAGCTGCTCCCATTATGTGCCACCACAGAGGATCATCTTTCTCCACCTTGCTCTGTGCTCTGCATCTGTCTTAGTCACACCAGTCACCTGCATGTCCTTCCTCACAACATCCATTAATCTCTTCTTGGGCCTTCCTCTTCTCCAACCAGTCTGTTCCATCCTTATCGTTCTTCCACCAATAGGCAAGATCAGCATTTACATCACAGTTAAAGAGGACCAATATTGGTCACCCCTACAGCACAATTTGTGCAAATGTAATATGTTTAAGTGACACAAAAGCTTATTTTAAACCTTAAAAAGAATAAAACCGGCAATTTTATCCTGTGGATTACTAGCGTGGGCTGAATTGTAGGGGTTAGCAATTCTTCCCCGGAAGTGACGTCAACACGTTGGGAGGAGTTGACGTCTCTTTTGAAGACAGTAAAACTTTTAGTGACTCTGTGGAGAAGAATGCTGCCAGAGAAGTGTGTGATGGTAAATCCAAAACTGCTTATGCAGCTAACGTTTTGCTAACTCGGATTTCCTGTTGTCAGTTGGTTTAGGAACAAAAAGGAAAGTCTTCTGTGATTTCTGCGCTGGTTGTTTGTGCAGCTCAGCACTGGCCCATAATGTGTTATGCCACACGGGTCAGTGAATTAGCCCAACCATCCAACCTAATAGCGTCAGCACCAGCCTGGCACATCCAATTAGAAAGTAAACATGTCTCTGAGCATTCCTAGAGTTGTAACACTCGCGCACACTTTGAAAACGGGCATGGACTGCTGTTGCCAGAAGGAACCACTGATGTTATATGATGTATGAACCAGTGATCCTATTAGTTTATAATCGCGAATGTGAAGATGCATTCAAGGGTAAAGCTTACAGAGAAAGATTTTCCTGGGGCGTCATTCACCCACAGCGAGATCTTTCAGCCTTCACTGTGTTCGCGGTCAATGCTGGAGTGTCGTCGGTTGCCAGGGATTAGAAAAAAGCCAACACTTCTGAAGCAGTAAGTCCATATGTGTGTTAGCTACTGTGCATTATGTAACCTGCACGTTGTTTCAGTATAAACCAACATTAGTATAATTTTAATAATGAAACTATCGTTACACTTATACAAACATAAAACACTTATCAGATGAAGTCAAGGCTTAAGTGCAGTGTAAATTTATTTGTTTAAAAAAAAAAGTTGTGAGAACAAAGCTAATGATGGCAGGGTTTCCAATTGTGGTACTGTAGCATATAATGTAATAAATGAAGCAGGATAAAAATGACATGTACTGCTGCTGGCAGAGCAGGTATTTTTTAGTACCTGGTAGGCTGTGAAATTTCCTGGCACTGGATCAAAGTGCATTTCAAAGCGTACAGTGCAAATATTAGTCCATTTTTTCACTTTATTGATAGTGAAACCTTCGCAACCGCATGCTCTCACCCATGTCTTGCATTTCTCTTGGTCGGTCTTCGTTCTCGGGACAGCTCCACTCCTTACATGTAATCACAGTCTGCAAACCAACTATCATTATTGCAAAAACCACAGCAACGTCTGGTAGTTTCTCTCTATGTACTCCATGAAACACCTGTCTGGCTTGGTGAAGCACGTGCACTGGTGTGATCTGTTTATAGTTATTAAAAAGATATATATGTTTAGCAGCATCTTTTTATGTATATATAAAATTATATAAAAAAATATATAGATAATAAATATATTTTTCACCTATTCCACCCTGGCTGCACTCTCCTTCACTTCTCTACCACACTCTCCATTACCTTGGATAGATGACCCCAGGTACTTAAAATCCACCTTCTACACCTCTATTCCTGGCAGCTGCATTCTTCCATCTCCCTCCCTCTTATTCACACACATGTACGCCGTCCTTCTCTGACTTTCATTCCTCATCTCTCCAGTGCGTACTCCCACCTCTCCAGACTCATCTCCACCTGTTCCCTGCTTTCACTACAGATCGCAACGTCATCTGCAAACATCATAGTCTTGTCTAACCTTGCCGATCAACCTGGCCATGACCATTCAAATAACAAAGGGCTCAGATCCTTGACGCAATCCGATCTCCACCTTGAACCAATCAGTCATTCCTACCACACACCTCACCGCTGTCACACTGTCCTAATAAATTGTGAGAAATGTCGATATTGATCAATATAAATAAATCATGGTTAGCATGTCTGCCTCACAGCAAGAAGGTCTTAGGTTAGAGTCCCGGGCTTGGCAAGGGCGTTACACAGTGGAGTTTGCATGTTCTCCCTGTGCTTGGGTGGGTTGCCTCAAGGTACTCCGGTTTCCTTCTACAGTCCAAAGACATGCAGGTTAGGCCAACTGGCAGATCCAAATAGCTCCAGGTGTTATTGTGAGTGTGACCCTGGGCCTTCAAAGGAGTGGCAAGCGGTTCAGGGTGTAATTTAAGCTAAAACAAACCTTTAAGCTTCACAGAAACGGTAATCTGATCAACATTGTGAAGCATATTGAGATAAGCTGATATGAAAAAAAAGAAATTATAATTTTTTTTCTCCACATCGCCTAACTTTACTTACAGATAAATCCACTTTTTCAAAAAAAAGAAAGAAATTGTTTCATCTAAAATTTCTTTCATAATTTCCAGAAATGCTATCCATATATACAATAAACAGTGTACAAAATTACAGGCTCTTATTATCTTAGATCTTGAGATTTTTCCAATGGTCCCCGGGTAAAAATTTATTGTAAAGTCTTACAGAAAATGCAGCAATCTCCTGTAAGTCATGACTTTTGAAGTAGTCATACTAGGAAACTGTTTAGTACAAGATGTCTAACATCTAAAATAAACATATAATAAATGTCCTACAATATCAATATATATATCAATACCTGGTGAGATATCTACATACATCCATTACATTTCCAAGTGATTATGAATAAGCTTTTTTTTTCGTACATAAACCTATTTATGACAGCCTCCGGTACAACCGAGCATTTAAAGCCTCTATATCTCACACCCTACAGCAAACTATTTTTAGAAAATAATGATTAGGGCTGAAATGATTCATAATGTAATTGGATAAATAAAATTCCTCGAGGCAATTTATTTGCCTCGAAGCTTTATTTGGGGTGGTACAATTCTACTGTGTGGTGTGTTTGACTCAGATGGTTACTTCTGTTGCACAATGTGATTACTTCACACTGCAAATGTGAGGCACAGGGGGAAAAGGGGATGAAGGAAACGGCGCAAGACAACCACAAGGAAAAACATGATGAGAAACATGATGACAGAAAATTACAGGTTTCCAAAATGTCGGATCATTACACGAAAAAACGACATGAAAACACTAGTGTGTGCAGTTTAAATCTGAGTTAGCATCACACAATGGCATCCAGTGTATGCGTTGAGTTTACCAAGTGGATCCTAATGGCTAATAAAGAATGGAAATGAGTGTGATTTCTCTGGCGATGCAAAAGTGTACGCCTGAACTTCATTCACGTTACTCTATTAGACACCATCACACAATTACAACGTCTCATTCACTACACTCACCCACTATTACTCAGTATTTCTTATGCGATTGATCAATTAATTACCAGAATACTCATTAGAATATTAGTCACATTATTACTCATTACAATTTGTGTGCATACTGCAACAACACTTTACATACCATATTACTTATATAATCGCCACTACATTTAGATTTTGTTTTATATATTGTTATATTTTATTTTATATTTGATTTATATTTTATTTTATATATTGTTATATTTTATTTTTATTTTATGCTATATTTTAAATTTTACATTTTTATATTTATATTCGACCTTTAACTATGTCTTTCAAATAGTTATAGTTATATTTTTATTGCTGTTTTCTTCTTGATATTTAGAGTTTTTTATTCTTCAAATTTTAGGACAGCCGTAACAAGTATTTCACTACATATGGTACTGTGTATGATTTTGTACGTGAACTACATATGGAACTGTGTATGATTTTGTACGTGAACTACATATGGTACTGTGTATGATTTTGTACGTGAACTACATATGGTACTGTGTATGATTTTGTATGCACATAAATTTTAATTTGAATTTGAATACTCGATTACTAAAAGAAGTAGTAGCTGCAGCCCTAACAGTGATATTATTCACAAAAAGGTATGAATCAAATCTATGATGGTAAGCCGGAGGGTCTCCAGCAACTGACTGCTGTATTAGCAAACAAAATGTTGATGAAACACTCTCACCCACTCAGTCATCTGCCGAACTGCTGAATCCTTCTGGGGTCGCTGGGAGGCTGGAAACTACCTCAGCCAGCAATATGGAGGGGTACACCCTGAACAACTCACCAGACCATCACAAGGCAACACACACATCCACATCCAGGGGCAACTTAGAAAAGTCAATTTGCACAATGTGCATGTCTTTGGAGTGTGGGAGGGAACTACAGTACGCAGAGGAAACCCACACAAACATAGAGAGAATATGCAAACGCCATACAGAAACACGTAAGCCCGGGACTCAAACCCTGGACCTTCTTGCTGTGAGGCAAACATGCTAACCACTACGTCACTGTGTTACCCTTGATGAAACGTGTTATTGTTTTTAATAATGCTTTCATGAAGATGAGCTAGCTATTATAATATTCACCACCTGCTTGATTTTAATTCTGATACAATGTTTGCCGAGGCCTTAACGGATCAACAGAGTCACAGTGTAAAGCAGGAGAAAAAGTTGTCAACATCCTACCTTAGAATACAAGAAATCTCTGAACAAATATTCAACAAAATGAACCCATCAGGCCTTTTGTGTGGAAGGATGTACCGCTGAGGGCCTGTACCAACATGTTGACTGTCAACCTGGGAAAACTGTCAAATGGGAACATTTTTCCTGGCTTACACACCCATTCACCGGTCATTAGTGTTGAATAACATCCTTTATATGACTTCTGCAGAAGATAAGCCCACCTCTTCGACCTACTTGTAGCCACTTACTTGGAAAGTGATACACCTCCTGCTTTCCCAATGAGCTCCTCGTGATGAAGAACAGCTTCATTCCATGGAACGTTTAGGAATTTCAGCAGTGTCCGCATCCATTTCTCGGGATGCAAGACGAGCTGCTCGTAGTGCATGGGCAGGCACTTGTCGGCTGCCTCTAAACACTGAGTGTACATTGTCTCTATGGCCCGGTTCCATTTTGTGAGGCAGTCCCGGTAACTGTTTAAGTCAAAGCCAGCGATGGTCACTTTGCGGGAGATCATGGAGTGGACAGAGGCCCGACCATCACGAATCATAAGGATAAATTTGGCCCGGGGGAAAATCTTCGCCAAGTATGAAAGAGACTTGAGGGCAAATGGGTCCTTGTTGCACAGATATGTGGCCGGTTCACCATGTTTCACAATGATCTCCAGCAGGAAAGCCTGCATGGCTGAGTCTAGTACCTCATCAGTCACGCCAGCTTCATCCAGGCGCATTTTCTCACGTCCCGAGCGACTCCACATCTGCTTCATGGCTAGGATGCGGGGGATGACACGGGTTTCTTCACCACAACGGACATCTGGGTGTGCGTCTAGCATGGCTCTCATGAGTGTGGTGCCACTGCGAGGCACGCCTCCAATGAAGATGAGTGGCATGTCCTTGTTGTAGACAAAAGGGGTGCTGAGGTTCTGTCCAGTCCGCAGTGTAGCATGCAGGCTGCCCAGCAGTGGCTGACTTCGCTCCTCACGATGGTGGCACTCCATTGCATGCCGACCCAGGTAAAAGACTGTTACTGAGCTGATGATTAAGCAGGCCACCAGCAAGTTTTGCTTCAGTTTGCCAATCATTGTGGGATCAGAGAAGGAGCCAGGGATGAGCCTGTGCCAGACAGGATGGGATTATTTTTGGAGAAGGGGAAGGGAAGGGTTGTGGATGATACCCGCTTTTCAGGACTCTCTGCTGAAGGACGGGTGTAGATCAGGATCTTCTCCGCGCGGTTCTTGTCGAGTTCCCAGCTCCATCGGGCCTGCAACATCAAGCCAGAACAAATCCAGATCAAAACTCTGATACAGAATCATGCAAGTTGTTTAAACTTATTCATTCAATATGCTTAAATCAGAACAAATGACTGAATGAGAAGAATCATACAGAACTTCAGCTTCATCTAAGCAAGCAGAATTTTAAAGAAGGCCAAGATCAGGAGATCAGTTAGATATGACACTTATCTCATCAGGTTTTGGATGTATGAATCTCGTTCAGATTCTTCTTGTACTTCAGCACTTCTAAAGTGCTGACTGCTACGTAGATTTAAAGGCTGAGTGGTCAACTACACACAATGGGCAGTGCATACTATAAAACTTTACCACACACTGCTGGCTTGCACTCAATGGTTATGTCGTGAGGTTTTCTCCTGTGCTGTTCTTTGACCAAAGGGCCACACACTGCTCCGAGGAAACTTCATGCTTAAACACACTTGTGGAAGTCAGGAAGAGGAGGATGTGGCAGCATATTAAATAAAAGCACAAAGTTTCTATTCCCCATGTATCCATATGTATAATTTAAAATCCAATTTTTACCAACAATTTCTCTGACACAGTTTGTGTGGGGGTTTATTTATATTCCTTTTATTATTATGGAAACGGACATTAAGTGCAATTTCACCTTCTATAATTTCTGAAAATGCCAAACATCATGCACTGTGAATATTCTCTACTGTGAAGAAAATCCTACAATTGTAGGATTTTAACTTTAACTTCTCTGTGCTTATTTAAAGAAGTTGCATCAAATGAAATTAAAGTGGTAAATAATAATCATCCCTCAGTGCAATTAACTGGGTTATCAAAGACCGGCCATGTCTCTCACTGTCTGTGGTGAGAGGCATGTAAAAGAACCATTGCTGATTTTCGTCAAGAGTAGGCTGCATAGCCGTCAGTGTGTTTCTGCCCAGCGATGGCCTGGCGAGCTGTCCAGGGTGTACTCTGCCCTCAGCCCGAGTCGGCTGAGATGGGCGCAGGCCTCCCCGCGACCCTAATTAGGATTAAGCGGTTCAGAAAATAAATGAATGATTACTAATCATGTCCTCAAACATTATTATGTTAAATATATAGATTGAGGTAACAGGAGGATTTTTTTTCCATCAGAATCCTTAACTCTGAAATACATTTTATTACATCAGCTAACCATTGTTTTTATTAACAACTACAACTCTACAACTACGCTGCCACATACACAGCAAGCTGCAATGCACAGTGTGTTCTGCCTCCTTTCTATTGTACTTTCTATCGCATTAAGAGTTTCAGCAGTTTGCTGCTGGTTTCGCTCCCCACACCACCAGTAAGCCTTGGGTAGCCATGACATGCTAACCATTTCTCTGGTTGTGCTTCTTTGGATCACCTTTGGTAGGTGCATACCAGGAACACACCACTTGACGTGTTGTTTTGGAGATTATTAGATCCAGTCATTTCAAAGTCACTCAGATCTTTACGCTTGCTCGTTTTTTCTGCTTCCAACACATCGACTTCAAGAACTGACTGTGCATTTTTTGCCTAACAATACATCCCACTGCTTGGCAGGCACCACTGTAAAAAGATAATGAATGGTATTCCCTTCACCCGTCATTGGTCAAATATTAGAAAAAGCAGTTAAAACTTCAAGATCCCCTTGAATAAAAATAAAATATGAAGCTTACACCTTTGTCTTGTCTCCCTTCTTGGGGGGAAATCAGCTGAGCAAGACAAAGAAAAATCATGAGCTAACATATGTAATGACAGATGCAAGTGGATTATAATTAGGCACATAATCAGATCAATATAAAGCTTACCTAAGCTAAATATACAAAGAGTATGGAATAGAACATCCTGTTGGAGCACTTCCTATTGCTGTTTAGTGAGGACAGTTTTGATATACTGCATTAATCCCGCAAGGGAAATTTAGCTCTGTATTTAACCCATTCAAAATGAGCACACGCACACACACACACGTAAACAGTGAGCGCACACACACACACACGCACACACACACACACACACACACACACACACACACACACACACACACACACGTAAACAGTGAGCACACACAGGAGCAGTGAGCAGCCACACTGCAGCTCCCAGAGAGCAGTTGGGGGTTAGGCACCTTGCTCACGGCCACGTCAGCCATGAAGGTGGAGGAAGGGGAGGGCCCCGAACCCCTGCCACGCCCCGTCCTGCCCCAGCATTAAACATTTTCCCTGTCGGTCTGGACATCGAAACAGCAACCTTTTGGTCCCAAACTTGCTTTTTTTAACCATTAGCTACCCCAAAAACATATAGAAATGCACAGTTTAGTGGAATCTAATGGCCATCACATTTCAAAATCAACAACTAGATGAAATTTCTATGCCACTCTCTAAGAAGGTCATGACAAGCCCTTCCTAGAAACAAACCACGAGCACAACGACTGAAATTCGATGAGTATAAGAGCTGGTATCATACACCATGATCAAACAATCACACATCCCATCAGCAGGTTGGCACCAAGGAAAGAAGCACTCAGTATAATGTGACAGGGAATGTTACTGAATGTTAGAGGAAACGGCTCTACGGCAGTTCCTGTAGGGGACTCTTCGGCATATTTTAACTGCAGAGGTACGGGTCATGTGGAAAGCAGTGCTTTGTAGAAAAACTACACTATTAAAAAAATTCTGTGTTACCTCCTACAGTGTCTCCATATGTTTAAGCTCAATAATACTGTATGACTCATGATGTGCGCTGCTCACTTTCATCAAAGGTGTCAAGCATTCTGGAGTTGACTGTGTATTAAAAAAGACGTCTGCTACAATAATAATGGTTCAGTGTTCTGTTCAGGTCTAAATTGTAACTTTTCATTCATTTATTTTTTTTCAGAACAGTAATTTCATGGTCAATCATGGAACTTTACAGGGTGATAAATGTAAGGGTGTAATGTTCCACATGACTAATCTGTTTTCTCGTTATTTAATTCATGATATGGTAATTCGGTTGCAATTTAGATAAAAGGTGTTGCTACAGTGCTTCTGACTTTTTTGAATTATTTTGTACAAAAAAAAATAAATGAAAAAAAAAAAAACCTAGGTTAAGTCTATGTAATATTCGGAATGAATTTTTTTTTACTCTTGGGATTTTTTTATACTACCTCAAAAAAGTGCCTTTTAGATTAGAAGCCAATTTTGACTGCAATTACTCCAGAAATATCAATCTCACAGCCATGAAATTTGGTGAGCAAATTTTTTCCAACTTCAAAGGGCTCTGACATTAATTGAATTATAATTATAGAAAATATAGCAGGCCAGGGCTGCATTTGTATTGTTAGATGGCAGTGTAGGCTCATTTAAAGGGCCATGAAAACTGATATGCAATTTCGACTACATAAGGTTTTCTTTCATAAAAAATTTCAGGTTGTCTTCATGTTGAAATTTAACAACATACTGTATACGGCTTATTTTGCTTTACAGAAAATACTCCGTATGCAGTAATGTTCAATGCAATAATATAACGACCACTCATTTGGTAAATTGTCTAATCCTACTAGGGTCACAGGGAGGCTGGAGCCTATCTCAACCGCCACTGGGAGAAGAAGGGACACACCCTGAACAGCTCGCCAATCCATGGCAAGGTCATGGACATGGTGGGACTGACACAAGCAAACTCCACACAGAAACAAATCCCAGAACATGCTTGCTGTGAGGCGGACGTGCTAGCCACTATGCCATCATGCCGCCCAATAATATAACAACCAAAGCATATTTTCTAAAATATATTTTTGTCACTTTGCTCAGTGCTCTCTGATTTGGCATAAATCTACCCATAATGAATAAAATATAAATTTTGTAGAATTTGTTGGAGTTTATTACCTTTATCTCTAGGCACCATGTCAAAGAGGGTGAAATGATTGCTTGTTCAAATATGTTGAAAGAAATGCCAAGATTTCTGTGGGATGTACTCATTTTCTATGTCTGTATAATTGTCAAAAAATTCCCGAAATAGTAATTAAGACTTTCGTTGCAGTATTTCAAGAGGTAAGAAAAAAAATGTTTACTCACACACCCACACAGATAATTAGATTTATCTAACATTTTAATCAGCACTTACAGACTGACATGGACGTCTGAGAAACAAAGGAGAGGCTCAGTCGGCATCGGTAAAAGCTGGGAATTGGTGGATTTCAGATACGAGGATATCAAGGACAATATGGACACAAAACATGAAGATATGCTGGAACAAGCTCATTTGCTTTTGTGTGGCATTTTACACGAATTAAGAGTTCGTGCAATCTATCAGGAACAGCCACTCTTCACACTCTACTGACACCAATTGTCACTGGCCAGTAATGAAAAAGCTGAGAATAACACATCTGCTGTTGTATATCCAAAGACAGAAAATGAAACACAGAGAACGACAGCAACAGTGTCATAATCTCGTGCTCCCTCGGTGTTATAGCTTTTCAAAGCGTTTACTGGGCTTGGCTCAAGATCAGATCCCAACCCCCCCCCCCCCCCCCCCCCCCGTACTAAATAACATCGCAAGAGCACATGAAACACATAGGACAGGTGAGACAGGTGAGTCTGGGTTGGGTTTAAAGAGACCCTTTCTTAGCCTTTGGATATTCATGCCTGAAGAAAAAAAAAGTAAACAAGACCCACGTTTCAAAATCATGATTATATAAATCATGTCGGATCAGAAACAGCAGGTTCTTGGCTGGAGTGACTGAAAGGCCCATTGTTAAAAATGCACTGGTCTGAATTAATGCTAAATCCAAGCAGAGGTAACAAAATGCAGAAGAAACAATATACCAAAATAAACAAATAAATAAATAAAGGGCTAATGAGTAACCATGAAGGAAATGTAATGCAGATATTTTTGAAGAGAGACACTGCAGGGACACTGCAATGAAATCAGATTCATACATTGACCCCACAATCAAAACACACCATACCTATAGTCAGAACAAGTCCATATTCCTTATGTAGATTCAATTCTATCTGAGAAGAAGCAACCCAAGAGGCCTTGTAACTGATTTACTATTGTGGTCAAGTAGTGTTTGCTCTCACATTTCATCTTGGTGAAACTGAAATCAAGAAAGTGTTGGTATTAAATTAACAGCGCTTCTTCACTTCTGTTACGGATATCCTCAACTGGATTTGCCATTGATCTGTTTGGTAATTCTCCATGGGCCTGTGCGGCAACCAGACCACATCAACACTTAATAATGAGTGCTTCAGCCAGACTTGATAAGCAATACATGAAGGGTCACTCCTGGTATGTGTTTTTATTTATTTATTTTATTTTTTAATTGGAGCGGAATAAAAAAAAAGATAAAAATCTTCCTCTGACTCACCTTTAAAATGGAGAGACCAACATCATCACTACTAGACTTTCTTTAACTTATTTCTAGATTTGATAGGCACCCAGGAAGCCTTCTGACACGACAGCCTTCACTAATTTTAGGGAAATGCACATTCTTTAAGGAATTCAATAAAACCTGTAATCCTGGTATGTCCTGTAAGACACTGACCACTTCTTTAAATGCGTTACTGCAACAGCGGAAGGAAAGATTTCATGGTTCTTCAATATGATTAGAAGGTAGGAGTGAAATCTCTATAATAGGAACCCTTACAATAATTCCTTTTTCTCTCACTCACTTCCCATTCAACACCCATGATGCTCCAGGCCATGGTTTCTGTTGCACTGTATATTTTTACCTAACAGGGTTGCAGGCATGCTGCCGAACTTGTTCTCTACAACAAACATCTCTATTCACACCGTGAGGCAATAGCCAATTATGTCTTTGGTCTGTGTGAGGAAACCAGAGGAAACCCATGCAAGCCAGGGAGATGATTCAAACTACACAGAAAAGGCCTCATTGACCACAGGACTCAAACCTAGAACTGTCTTGCTGTGAGGTGAGAGTGCTAACCCCTACGCCACCGTGCCCTTAATTGTTTCCATAGTAACAGCTAATAGACAGATTTGTTATTTGAAAAACAGATTGTTGATAAGGTGAATAAAAATACACATCAAATGGAATGTTTTAAGGATGTCCATTTTCTCCGTAACATCATATTAAATGTTTAAATATAAAACTATTAGGTTCATAAGAGAGGAAGAAAGACATCCTGGTGAGAGAACGAGTGTGCAAAGTAGCTGTAATAACACGATAACAGGAACTATATTGTCCCATTGAACTAAGCTGAAATGAACTTGAAACCCGCTTGTTAAATGTCCCACAACATTAAATAAAATTATAAACATTTAAAAAGCATGAAGTTTCATGAATTATCATGAATCTGAGAGGTAAAAAAAATAAAAATACAAAGACACTTCAAAACATGTTGGAAAACATTTTAAAACACGTTGGAGATGAAACGAATATAGTCCTCTCTGGGGCGGCAACACCCTGTCTTGGATTATTTTTCTGCAGTGGCACACCTTGTTGTGTCTTTCATTCCTTACTTATCCGAATGTACGACAATGTCATGTGTGCCGAGTCACATATTTTTTTCTCATTGCCACTTTGATAGCTCAAAATAAAACATTAATTGTAAGAAAGAAAGTTATTACGATGCACTGTGGGATATCCTGGGTAGATTTATGACTGAGCTCTGACACACACAAAATAATTCCATGATTGTCCTGCCACTATGCTCTTGAATCATACCCTAGTTAATACTGGTGTGTATCCCAGCTTTGTGCACACTAATCTAGTTTCATCAACAAAAACACACTGTGGGTGCAGCCACATATTATCCACAACCTTCAGCCGAGGTACAGCTACATCTGAATGGTTACCACTGTATATTATGCCTCTGCGTTACATATTCCACTTTGAAAGTTTTAGCACAGCAAGGACATTTTAATACAATGAAGTTATTTGAGTTTTTCTGATTTAATTTCCTGATGTCTAGATCTATATGTGTTAAACTTAGAACAATGCACCTTTTGTTAAAAACCACTGTTTTTAGTACTGGTTTTGTACCTGACACATGCTATTTACTGTCCAGGCGAGCCCTGTTAAAATGACTGTTTAAAGCACAGGTGGTCAAATCCAGCCTGCCAAGTCATTTTCTGTGGCCCACAAGAGCTTTCATAGAATATGATTATCGTACATTCTTTGCATCGACCATTACCATGAAACCTAATTCATCATCCTTCCACTAGACGGCAGCAGCCTCATTCATTTATTCATTTAATTTCTAAGCCGATTAATCCTAATTAGGGTCGCAGGGAGGCTGGTGCCTATATCAGCCGGGTACACCCTGGACAGCTCACCAGAGCGTTGCAGGGTCAACACACATATATATACACACACACAACTGTTCACACTCACACCTAGGGGCGATTTGGAACAGCCAACTAGCCTACTGTGCATGTTTATGGATTGTGGGAGGAGACCGGAGTAGCCGCAGGAAACCCATACAAGCATGTAAGGACATGCAAACTCCACACAGAAACACCCGTGCCCAGGACTGGAACCCAGGCCTTCTTGCTTTGAGGCGGACGTGCTAACCACTGTGCCACCGCGGCGCCTGGTAGCAGACTATTTCTTGTAAGCAGCTAATCATTCACTCATTGATAATACAACTGAATAAAGGAAAATAGGACTAATATCTATACGAATCCTTTTGCCATGCGGATTTCATGGTTGCGCTTTTAGAATAGATGTTCGGGTGATTATTCGCCCTCGATCACCTTGAAATTTAGTGATGTAGCCCTCAGTAAAAATAAGATTGACACCCCTGGTTTAAAGAATTAATAGAATGAATGTCAATTATTGCTTTGTGCCTTCGGTTTTCACTTGCAAAGACTGTATTGTTAAAAAAAAAAGCATAAACCAACACGGAGCCCAGCGAGATGTCGATAGGAGAAATGCAATCCGTTCTGAATCTGAGAACATTGGGAAAATCGAACAAAGCTTCTGCACAAGCACTGGACATAGCTAATACAACAATTTGGAATGTTCTTAAAAACAAATAGAACCTACACTATACTAACAACTAGACACTACTAGGTCAGCCAAGAAAAACAACCGCAGCTGATGACAGAAACTGTAAAGAAAAGACCCCAAACAACATTGTGATACCAACGACATCCACAGGGCAGAGGTGAAGGTATCACTAGGGACATTTCCAAGAAGACTATATTCCTGAGAGCACAGATATAGAGGACATCCTACAAAGATGCAAACCACTAATCAGGAGTAAGAATCAGAAGGCACAAATGTTGTGGAAACAGGATTAGCATCTGCCGAAGTGATGGAAAGGCTGAAGTGCAGAGACGGAAAGGATCTGCTCATGATCCAAAACATAAGAGCTCGTCCATCATATACGCTGGAGATAGTGTCAAGACTTGGGCTTCATGACTGCTTCTGGAATGGGCTCACTAATATTTATTGATAATGTAACTCATAATGGTAATAAAAGTCTAAAAAAGCATAACGTCTGCCAATTTCCAGCTAAATGCTTCTAGTCTAATTGGAAGGAATTTCATCATGCAGCAAAATAATGACTCAAAATTCACTGCCAACACAACATGGGGGAAAGAATTTTATGCAACCTTAAGAAGAATGCAACACTCTGGAGATGTCACTGGGTTCCTGACTGGGATGGGATCTGCAACCAAATGTGCAGTGTTATTTACTATAAGTTTCTTTAGGACTATTTGCTCCCATGCCTTATACCTCACCTAAACATCTGGTGGTTTGATGTTCCAAGTTCCTAAATACATCTAGATGTACATCTCAAAAATATTTGATCACATTCATGTTTTGCTCTGAAGGTCCTGGGATCGAATCCCGGGCTTGGCAAGGGCATTTGTGTGTGCATGCTCTCCCTGTGCTTGAGTGGGTTTCTTCAGGGTAGCCTGGTCTCCTCCCACAATCCACAGACATGCATATTAGGCAAATTGGCTGTTCTAAATTGCCCCTAGGTGGGAATGTGAACGATTGTGTTTGTGTGTTGGCCCTGCAATGGACTGGCGAGCTGTTTAGGGTGAACCCCACCTTTGCCCAGCATCAAATGTTTAAGGATTAAGTGGTTTAAAAAATGAGTGAATGAATGTTTTTCTCTTAAACGCAAAAATGTCTTTGGTGTAGAGTGAAAAAAAACCAAAACGTAGATATGGCCTTACAATTCCAATATTTTAGAGGGGACTGTATATTATATCTACTCCTCAGAAACAGGTTATAACCTCTGTCTTACTGATTGATTTCACCCTTTTGTTGACTGCTGGGTTTGAACACATTCACAGGACATGTGAAGTTCAGACGTACCGAGATAAAACAAAAGCGATCTTGTTACACTGGTGATATTCTGTTGTTCTGTTAAATACCAGAATTGAAATATTGGAATCACTTCACATGCAGTAAGATGTCCAGGACTGGCTGCATTAAAATGTATTCCAGATGTTGGCTAAAATCATCTACTGATGCTTAGAGAGAGGCTAGCAGCTTTGTTTAATTACAGTTGAGGCATTCGATAATGCTACAATGTCAAGGACAATAAACAATACAGAATGCTGCCATATGACTAAACTTTATTCAGGGATCATTGAATTCGTACACACATTATAATGTAGCACATCCTTAAAAATCAGTGATACAAATAGTGTATAATAAGTAAGGAATAAATCCACACATCCATTATGTGTAACGCTTATCCATCAAGGACATGAGGGAATCTAGAGCCAATGGCAGCGGACTTCATGGGAGAGGTAGGGTCATCATTCAGTCATTTGATGAGCCACTTATTAGGTTTGCGGGAAGTTGGAGCCTATCTCAGCCGACTCTGGGCAAAGGTGGGGAATTTCCTGAACAGCTCGCCAAAGAGCTTATACACACAACCATTCACACTCACAGTCACACCTAGAGACAATTCAGTACAGCCATTTAGCCTAATGTGCATGTCTTTAGACTGTGGGAGGAAACCGGAGTACCCAAATGAAACCCACGCAAGCATGAGAGAACATGCAAACCCCACTCAGAAACACCTGAGCCTGAGACTTGCACCCAGGACCTTCTTGCTATGAGGCGGATGTGCTAAGCACTCAATAATAATCCAGTTCGCTTTATTTAATAATGACAAGTTTTTTATTCATATATCATTAGTTTCATATTAGATAAACTTCAAGACCTGTGATCTGAGTTAGAAATATACCGTCACCCCCGTCAGAGCAGCTGCTGTAGAAAAATTCATTAAAACATTCTGATCAATCAGATTTTAGAACTCAACAGCACTGTGCTATAATTAAAACACATCACATTTAATTCAACAACTGATCTGTCGAGTCACAGACTTTCCACATGCATTCACATGCATTCTTTATCAGCACCGTCAACGAGAGCTAATGGTTCCCGTAGGGGCTGAAAAACCCATGAAACTAAACATATCAATCACCACTGCCTTCCAACAGGCCCATGACCTGGTCGCCACAGCCGTCTTTAATGGGAAAATATTGATTGACTGGCCAGGCCGAAATGACCTAATCAAAATAAATCACCTATATATAACGATCTACGAATTCCCTCAACAAGAATTAAAGCTTTAAAAAGGAATTTAAAACTTTTATAAGTTGGAAAAATGTTGATGATTTTAACCAGTAGACATTGAGAGGACAATAATATACATTCAAATTTATTTTTGGCCTGTACTTATAGACTGATGGTGCGGTCTGACGAACTAAAGAGGCGGCAGGGAAGCGGCGGAGTTTAGATACGAGGACAACATCTACAGTTTCCATGATATCCTGGAACAAACTTAATTTCTCCTCTATGCCATTTAAAAATATTTTGAGCTCTATTAATCCATCAGGAAGATCCACTCTTCCTTTACACTGCGGCAGACATCTCAGTGTTTGGGGAGTTGGCAAAACGTTGGCTGTTTAACATCGGCACAGGCCATACTGAAAATGTTTCCTTTCGGACGCAGTTCAGTAGTCTGGAAGACTATCGAAGTGACCTTCATGTAGAACTACTTGTTACGAAGCCCAAGCTTTCACGCCTGTAAGGATGGCCAATACGGGGTACTCTTTAAAGAAAATGAGCAAGAGAAACACTATATAATGGCACCAGTGTCATGATCTCCCATTCCTGGAACTGTCAAAAATGTCAATTTTCACAATGCTCTGTAAATTTTACATTATACTGTTACATTTTTATACAGTGGTTGTGGTGGCTCAGTGGAAAAGGCTCTGGATTACTGATCCAAGGACTGGCGGTTCAAGCGTCAGTACCACCAGGTTGCCACTGTTGGGCCTTTTAGCACAGCCCTTAACCCTCAATTGCTCAGTTGTATTAAAAAAATACAGTTTACTAAGTTTATTTCTTCACATAATATTTATAATTTTTTTGTCCTCTAGGCATAACTTTAATGTTTTCCTGTACAGTGAGTGAAGTTAAACTGTTTCTGTACACCAACCTGGCTGATAAAGCTAATTCTAATTCTGATTGTTCTTTATAATATGATTATTGGGTTTGGTTTGATGTCAGATCCAGTATATTGGACAGATTAGACATAAAGCCATTCCGTGCAGATACAAGACATGAACAACAAGTAAAGTAATCATCACGAGTCAAACACTGAGACCTCTCAAGCTCAAGTTATGCTAGGTTGGTTAGTTCAGACTGGGGCAAGTAGCTAAAAGAACGCACAGTGTGTAAAGACGCGATGACTTCGCAGTGTGTTCCCTCACAGGAGCAAAGTCCAGAATTCCGAGCTCTGAACAAACAAATGGAACCAAGTAAACATAAAGCATAGACTTAGGGTCAAATTACCATCAAGTACTTGCTCAACTGGGAATTGCAAGATAGAAAGTCCAGGTTCAACAAAAGAGTTAATAGATTTAACCAGAAGCTTGAAGCCTTTTAGAATCAGGAATGTAATTCAGGATTTCCTGACGGGGTTTTCGAAAAGGTTTAATTATTTTTTATAGGTTAAAATTAAAGTAGTAAAAATATCAGAAACCAACATCAGCCATGTACTATTAAAAGATTAATTTCATACTACAAGGTCCTGGGTGTGATTCCTGGGCTCGGGGCGTTTCAGCGTGGGGTTTGCATGTTCTTCCTGTGCTTGCATGGGTTCCCTCTGGGTACTCTGGTTTCCTCCTAGTCCAAAAACACAACTAACTGGCTGTTCCAATTTGCTCCTAGGTGTGAGTGTGAATGGCTGTGTGTGTGTTTTCCCTACGATGGCCCGGCGAGCTGTCCAGGGTGTAACCTGCCCTCACCCAGAGTCGGCTGAGATGGGTGTCAGCCTCCCTGCAACCCAAATTAGGATTAAGCAGCTTGCAAAATGAATGAATGAAAAATTGATTTCATATTCATCTGCTTAAATTCTTTATGGAATCTGGAGCCACTGGCAAATAATTTAATGCTATAGGAGTTCAGCTAACAAAAAACTGGCAACCCGTGAGTTAATGAAATATGTGAAAATTAACAACTGTCCAATTGTACAGCTCCAAGTATTATCTGGAGAGACGGGAAAGGGGGGGGGCACGTTGGTTCAATTCAGTTATGTAGCATGATTCGTAATGTCACATTGGCTTGAAAATCTAACTTTTGTTGATTGTATTTTAACTAATTTTGTATTGTTTAAATCCTGCCCTGAGTTTTTGAAGGGAAACAATGTTCTAAGAAGTAGGTTCCAGTTAATTACACATGTTTAATTCAGTTGTGTAGCTCTTGAATAAACTACCAAGGTATAAAGATTTTGAAGTATGACTCAACTTTCAACGGATCAATGTTTTAAAATTATAGCAAGAAAGCGTAAAAACCTGGAAACCATGATCATATCGTATTGTGTGGTCCTGACACCAATTCAACCGTGACTTTTACTAAACTTTTTATTCAAAAAGTCAAATCTGACTGATTATGACCTTGTTGACAGCATGATACTGCTACATGTCTACAAACAATCTTTTATTTCATCAAAGGAAATCTGGATATTGGTTTATTTCCATTGAACGATACAGTTTGAGCATCACAATGAGACACAATGATTGAATACAGAGGCGGTAATAGTGCCTCCACTTCACAGCTCCAGGGTCTCTGGTTCATGCATGAGCTCGGTTTGTTGTCTATGTGGAGTTACTGCGTATGTTCTGTGCATGTTCCTGCGTCCGTGTGGTTTCCTCCCATAAATAAAACATGTCTGTAGGTGGATTAAATATGATAACTTGCACAAAATGTGTCTTGTCATGCACTGTTTTATTGCTGTAATGCGTATAGTGTTCCTGGACATGCTCTGAATCCACCATGACCCGACAAGGATAAAGTGCTTGCAGGAGACAAATGAATGAAAGATTGAATAAATGCTTGTCTAAAAAGTACAATAATCGCAAAACTACAATAAAAACAAAACACACAAACACAGTGAACGTACCCAAAAAATGTTTCCAATAAACTGTGACGTAAAAGGAAATACTCTGTTTGTTCTGCATCATCTGACTAACAGACTGGTTAAGAAGGTTATGGATGGATTAAAGCTGTATAATACAAACAAATCCATATTACAGACAGGATATAAAAAGGGCAGAGTGGAAATGAGTTGAGAACTGCGAGAGCAACACAGGACGTTCATACACCAGCTACCTTCTCGTGTAGCTTTCAAGGAGAGGAAAACTTTAAGCAGGATTATTAAGACTTCAGAATATGGTTCTATGGAAGTGTTTCGGCCACTTGGAAGAAAATAAATAAATAAATCACACAGCATACCATAATACTAAGCGGTATCATATAATAATGATTTTCTCTTCCATGATTATGAGATAATACAATATGTTATAATAATGACTTACTCACTCACCGAAGAACTTATTCCTATTAGGGTCATGGGGAGGCTGAAGCCCATCCCAGCCGACACTGGGTGAAAGGATGGAACACCCTGCACAGCTCACCAAACCATCGCACACAATCACACTCACAATCATACCTAGTGGCAATCTGGAACAGCCAGTTAGCCTGATATGTATGTCTATGGACTGTGGAGAAAACTGGAGTACCTGGAGGAAGCCCACGCAAGCACAGAGAAAACATGCACACTCCAGTTATAAAGATTTTTTATTTCATAATTAATGAAAGCATTTTCTCCATTATAAATTACTCTCATTATTGAGGCAACAATCATAATGAACTTAAATCATAATTGAGATACTAATTCATGAGATAGGATATCATTATTTTGAGAGAGTAAGTCATTATTATTATGAGAAAGTAAGTCATAATTATGAGATAGTAAGTCATTATTATTATGAGAAAGTAAGTCATAATTATGAGATAGTAAGTCATTATTATTATGAGAAAGTAAGTTATAATTATGACATGGTAAGTCATTATCACTATGAGATAGGATTTCATTACTATGAGAAAGTAAGTCATAATTATGAGAGAGTAAGTCATTATTATTATTATGAGATATTTCATTACTATGAGAAAGTAAGTCATAATTATGAGAGAGTAAGTCATTATTATTATTATGAGATATGATTTCATTACTATGAGAAAGTAAGTCATAATTATGAGATAGTAAGTCATTATTATTATTATTATGAGATAGGAATTCATTACTATGAGAAAGTAAGTCATAATTATGAGATAGTAAGTCATTATTATCATGAGAGATGATTTCATTACTATGAGAGAGTAAGTCATTATTATTATTATTATTATTATTATTATTATTATGAGATAGGGTTCCATTATTATGAGATAGTGTAGTCCAGGGTGTACTCTGCCCTCACCGAGAGTTGACCTGCGATGGGCACCAGCCTCCCCGCGACCCTAATTAGCATTAAACATTTCAGTAAATGAATGAATGAATGAGATAGTACATCATTATTATGAGAAGTTATGCTGATAGTTAGGAGACAGTCCTGATGATGAGATAATATCTCAGTGATGATGAACTCGAGTCTCACTCATGGGGGTGAAATGTTATTATGGTGGTGCAAACAGGCTTCTACATCCAACACACACACACACACACACACACACACATCTCTGTTGATTACTTTGAGGAGGCTGAAGGTAAAGCTTTACACCAACTTGGAGAAATGGAAGATCTCACCAGCTCCATTTACAGCCACCTGAACTGGTTTCCATGAAACACACTGTGTGTTCCTGCACAACAACCAGAGACCACAACAAAGATGCTGGAGTGCTGCTTTCCCCGTGCAGTAGGAGTGTGTGTTTCATTCTGTCCACACACACACACACACACACACACACACACACACACACACACACACACACACACACACACACACAGTACTGACAGCCTGCTGCTGTGATCTCCTGCACGCGCTCGGAGCTTCGGTCGTCCTGCACATGCAGCCGCGATCATCTGAAGGAGACAACCGACTACAAGCCATCAACAGGAGGAAACCTGCAGGTCTGGAGCCCAAGTTACAACCGCACCAGCAAAGGAACCACGGAACGCGCGTTCACACCGCACCAGTCGAGTGGAGTGACGAGCAATGAACCCAGACCCACCTAAAGCAGAAGATCCGCTGCAGACACGCGGCCAGACGCTCACACACACCACCAGAGCCACGAGACGCCGACAGTCGCCCTTTCCACCCGTCAGCCTTCGCAGGAAAAACGCAACACTCCAGTCCTCTCCGATCTCACCATAACTGTATCACACAGAAAGCGCGTCATATTGGCTGGGTTGCCAGATCCTTTAATGAGATATACATAGATGTATTTATGCAGACGACCATTTGCTTTCAATAATTTAAAGAAGCAAACACGTCAACTTAAAAATCAAACACAACTGCATCTATTTATAGTTTGTGTGACAAGCTGCACAGACACGTGAAAATCACATCAGTTGCGAAAATAAACACAATTCCAAATATGATGGATTACTTCCAACTAGGCAACCCAGCTCGCGGGGGATGAATCCGGCGCAACGCAAAACTCTGATTGGATCACAGAGCGCTGACCGGGTTCGTCGCCGAGCAGATGATTGGTTCAGATATCGAGGACAGGGCGAGGCCCCGCCCTTTGTGGTTAAATTTCTTAAGGCAGGCTTCTTGAGTTAAAGTGACCGCAGTGTCGAGACCCAAGTGGGAGGAGTAGCTGCTGTAGTACCTGGTGGGAGAAGAGGATTTTTTTCTGACCAGTTTCAGTCATCACTCCAGTCTCAGGCTCCTGTACCTCCACCTGAAAATTCAGTGTGTTGCACTTTCCAAGATGCTTTTCAGTTCATCGCAGTTGTAAAGGGTCATTGTTTGAGTTACCACAGTTTCCCTGTTAGTATAAACCAGAGTGGCCTTTCTCCTCTGACCTGTATCGCCAACAATGATCATTCCATCCTATATATTTATATAAAACATTCTGCAACATTTTCTCAATTGGCATATTAATTACTACAATGCATATTTACATTTACAGCATTTGGCAAATGCCCTTATCCAGAGCAATTACAGAAGTGCTTTAAAGTCACATACGGTGAATACATTCTGATACTTATTCACTAGGACACAGAGCAAGCATAAGACCTTTCATTCATTTTCTGAACTGCTTAACCCTAATTAGGGTCGCGGGAAGGCTGGCGCCCATCTCAGCCGACTCTGGGCGAGGGCAGAGTACACTAGGCAGCACACGCAGGGCAGAAACACACTGACGGCTATGCAGCCTACTCTCGACCAAAGTCAGCAATGGTTCTTTTACACGCCTCTCACCATAGACAGTGAGGGACATGGCCGGCATTTGATAACCCAGTTAGCTGCACCGGGGGGACAGCAGTGAGAACCCGTTGATAGTGGGGCTTGAACTCCTGACCTTGGGATCAGCAATCCAGCACCTTACCACCAAACCACCACCTTTGTTTTTGTTTTTTGTTTGTTTTTTTTGTTTTTTTGTTTTGGTTTGTATATGTGTGTGTGTGTGTGTGTGTGTGTGTGTGTGTGTGTGTGTGTGTGTGTGTGTGCCATAGTGTTAATCCAAGTACTTCCGAAAAAGGTAGGTTTTCAGTCATCGTTTCAAGACACCCAGTGACTCAGCTGTCTAGATGCATGTTTTTCTTGTGCCTTGGTAGAAGGAGGGACCAGTCTAGCAGTGCTAAAGGATCGGAGAGAACACAGTGCAGTGCGGGGTGTGATAAGTGCTTTGAGGTCGGGTACAGGTCCATTTTTGGCATTGCAGGCTAGCATTAATGTTTTGAATCTAATGCGAGCAGCTACAGGAAGTCATTGGGGAGAGTGTAGCAGTGGAGTGGTGTGGGAAAACTTGGGAAGGTTGAAAACAAGCCACAAGAGCTGCATTCTGAATCAGTTTTAGGGGTCGTATGGCATATCAGCCATATGTTAAAAAATTATACTCATATAATAATCAAACTAGCAATCTAAGGTGCAGTAACTATTCTGTAAGAATTATGTCTGTCCATCCTGCTTCATTTGTTTAAGGCAGTAAAGTGGCTTTTGATGGGATACCGCTCTAGTATTAACTAATTTAAAATAATTTAATTACCAATAAATCATGAAAATGACCCATTCACCCTTAATCAGTGTATCAAATCTGGAGTTTCACATTTGTTTTGCTTTGTGTTTAAATCTTCATAAAGTGATCAGAATTACTAAGAGAAGCACCACAGCCTGTTAGCACTGGAGAGGATACTTTCAAAAGAGAGGCTTTTCAATGACACATTGAGAAGAATAAATGATGTTTATTATAATGGAATTGTTCTGCCAGTACATGGTAGCATCTGCCTCAGTTCAAAGAAGTTGTTATCAGATCGGTGGCCTGCTGAGAGCCCTGGGCATTGGCAACTGCTCTCATCACTTTTATCACAGTTCGGGGACGGTAAAGTTGACATTTTGATCCTAACCAGTGAAGCTGCTGTATATAATCATGCTAAGCTGAGTAGTATAATATCAAGAATCCACACAGGGCAGAATATATTTCACACTCTTATCTTACCTCACTCTAACCAGGGTACCATTTTCTATGCATTTCCTTGCCTGGGATGTCAACTATTCATAATTCCCAGCACACCAAATGTGAAGCAGTGGGGTCAAGCATGGCATTCTTAACAATATGTCTCCTGAGGCTGGAACAGTATTTACCCAGACTGTACGGTAAATTGTGGGAACAGATGGGAGTCCTAGGAGAATGAGAGGAAGTCACAACGTCCCAAACCGTGTGGCCATATGGGCAAGCAGGGATAGAGTGAGAACAGGGGATGAAAGAAAGACAAATGAGTCCTCCTGAGCATTCTAAAGCCCCCTCTCTGTTCTAAAGACTGCTAGTTGGTGGTTTTACATGGGTGACAATGGCTGGCTCTTGTCTCTTTAGAGAGAAGAGTCACAACAAATCAATAGAAGATTACTCTGAGAGATGACCTTTATTTTATGATGGATTTTTTTTTTCCATCTTGATGCCAGTGTTACGAGTCACTAGTGGTTATTTTGCCACTTTAAAACACCAGGATACCTAGTCTATAAACCTAAAATCAGTTTACTCTTCAGGTTGTTGCACATTTTTCCCATGTTTTCATGGATTACCACCAGGTTCTCGCTCCTGGTTGGTGGATTGACTACTCTTAAACTCCCTTACATGTGAATAAATGTCAGAATGTGTGTTCATGGTGCCTTGCTATGCACTAACACCCCATCTAGGGAAGAATGATTGGGAAGAATGGGAACACCAATTTCCAGAATAGGCTCTGGATAAACTGCAACCCTGAGCAGAATAAAGCAGAACTGAAGCTGCGGCATGAGGACTCACTTAATGGTTCCATGAGCATGATATAAATGTTATGCTATGACTTTCACAGACACTAGAGTCCAACCAGATATGCAGGCATTTTATTTTGGAAGATTGGTGTTCTTCCCTTAGTACAATTCCAGACATTACTAGAATCAATGCCAGACCACACTGAAGCTTTTTTGGTGGCAGATGTTTGCCAAACATCTTAGTAAGACACTTGATGCTGTTTGCCTTCTTTTGCCATTTATATGTCACCCCTTCCATCAAAGAAAGGAGCCACCAAAATATTTTTATCGTGCCTTGGCATGAATTCTACAATTCTCAGGTGGCACTGGGCAAAGGTGGGATACACACCTGAACAGCTGGCAAGAGCATCGCAGGGCTAACACACAACTGTTAACACTCACAACCAGGGAAATATGAAACAGCCAATTTGCCTAATGTGATAACATGCAAGCCCCACACAGTGACTTGAGACTTGAACTCAGGACCTTGTGTGAGGTCTCTCTCTCTCTCTCTCTATATGTATGTATGTGTGTGTGCGTGTGTGTATGGAGGGGAGGGGGAATACAATGGAATAGTGGTTAGCATGTGCACCTCACAGCAAGAAGCTCCTGGGCTTGCTTCCCAGGCTCAGGTGTCTCTGTGTGGAGTTAGCCTATTCTGCCTGTTTTAGGAGGTTTTATCCTGGTACTTCGATTTCCTCCCACAGCTAAAAAACATGCACATTAGGCTAACTGGCTGTTCCAAATTGCCCCTAGATATGAGTGTGAGTGTGAATAGTTGTGTGTGTGTTTGGGTGTTTTGCCCTGAATTGGTTCAGCATATTTAAGGTGTACCCTGCCTTCTCCCAGTGTCAGCTAAGATTTAAAACTACCCCCAAAATATGAAATCAGACAAAATTTTAAAAAGATATGAGAAAAATAAAAATATTCAGTTTATACAAAAAGTCAGTTTGGTGCATTAAA
This sequence comes from Neosilurus hyrtlii, assembly GCA_028564935.1. NCBI lineage: Eukaryota > Metazoa > Chordata > Actinopteri > Siluriformes > Plotosidae > Neosilurus > Neosilurus hyrtlii. Next base: position 12,422,682 of record JAOUQZ010000049.1, on the reverse strand, counting down.
CTCATTCTGTGGTGACAGGTAGTAATTATTTACCTAAAAGGGTACAACAGTATGATAGGTGTGTCTGAGCAGTGACTGAATATAATGGTCATGTGATTCACGCATAATATATGCATGTATCTGGCAGCCTTACATGCAGGAAAGAGTCACATGGGTTTCCAGGGTCAAAAACACATGTTGTGTTTGTTTTTTAGTAACATGTGAATGCATGAAGTCTTGATTTAATTAAATATGTCCTCATGCCTTCAGAACCTTTGATTGAATCAATCTGTTTAGAAGTTGTGAAGTGGAAGGAATCAGTATATATTCCTACTATCTAAGCACCATACCACTGTTCTCATCTGTGATGGCTGATAAAACATGAATAAACTTGCTTGGAAGCCCAAAAAATATTTTTCACATGATGTCAGACTCTAAAGCTGGGCACCTCTGCAGAGTCTGTAGAGTTTTGCTTTGCTACTTTCTGCTTTCTGACCTCTTCCTGTGAAACAATCATTTATTCCTTAAAGCCTGGCTGTCCTATTGCCTGATTTGTCTGCACTGGAATCTTTCTTCCACCTGTCCTTTCCCTAAATGTAAAAAAAAAAAAGTTCCTAAAATATAATAATAAGTGAGAAAGCTACGTTAGAATGCTGTTCACTTTAGTATTTAGTCATTCTTTCTGCCACAGCTTGTTGTGTTGGCGTTTTGGCATGTTGGTAACCACAATTCCTACAGAGCCTGAATCATTCTGCTTAACAAGCAATTTGGAAATCAACAGAGTAGAGACTCCCATGAGAAACAATGCAGATACTTTTCTAATTAAAACTACTGAGTGTTTCACTGAAGACAAAACTGGCATCCTGTGTGCAGCATAGTCATAACGAGGAAGCTGTTGGCTGGATCTTTTCACAGCCGCTGATAACAGGAGACAAGTCCGGGACTGCAGACATAGCCTGGGGAGAAAAAAGATTTCAGCTTATAGCTGAAATAACATAACAAAGTCCAGACAGTAACTTTCGAGGGGACAAATGTGGTCGATATAAAACATTTAAACTGTCGTCATAGAGATTTAAGGCTTTCAGTGAATGGTAACCTCAGGGAACGATCAACATTTCAGAAGAGAGCACATTCAGAGACTAGCAAACTCTGCACTATTTATATTTAGTGCAGAACATTAGAACAGTGAGTATAGAAAATAATCACCCCCTTGAAAATATTCACATTTTTTGGTTTGAAGCCTGAAATGAAGACACAGAAAATGTTTTTATAGAAGTATTTACCCAATGCAACTTGCAATAGTAGCCAAGTGAACGATATAATAGCAACAGTCCAGAAAAACAACCCAGAATCATTGAGATGGTTAAAGCATCATCTCCTTCTTAAAGACTCAATGAAGTGTAACTAAGCACTTTCTCTTTTCACTTGGCAGAACTTTTTATGTAACTTCATTTAAGGCTGTGAAGCAAAAAAATGAATATTTTGAATAGGAAGAGTGATTTTCTATATCCGCTGTATGTTAGTAACAAAAATAATTATTCACCACTGTGAGGTGGGTGTTGATGAATGTACTATAGAAATAATGATTCAATTCTGTGGTATACACATTTTAATTGCCACATCCTAAGCGTCTTAGTAGCTGAGCTCTGCGTGGCACTGGAGCACCGTACTGAAGAGAAATCTGTATAGCATCGATCTGATTTTTGTGTGTCATGACCACTGTTTCTGTCCATCCAGCCACCACAACTTTTTTCCAGAGTCCCAAAGAATTCTAAGATACAAGAAAATTTCCAAATAACAAACCATGCCATTGTGCCATGTGATCTTATGACTCAACACACTATATGTAGATCATATTGTATTTATCAATACAGGTACAAAAACAGAGGCTTGGAATCTTACCTTACAACAAGTTTTAATGGGAAGAAAACAAACTGTCTACATTAAACATTAAACCTTAAACACTGTACACATCCGGTGACTAGTACCAGAACGGGTGGCCTGTGGTGAACTAAGAATTATGTTTATTTTAGTTATCGATTGATTGAAGAAAGTTTCACCTGAGATCAACCCTCAGTCATATATCCAACTCATATACCTAGTCATATTGCCCCCTGTTTCATATTACCCCCTTCTCACCTAAATGTAAATTGTAGTTTTACATAGCTTAAAGCCCACGTAATCCAAAAGGCTTTAAACTGTATAGCAGCTTTAATTATCCCTACTACATTTGAGCTAATTAGGCAAAAGCAGTGAATACACTGTACTGCACACAGTAGCAGAATCATAACGCAATACATTGTATGCACCAGCAATTTACTTTACTCATCTAATCACTCTGAGAAAAAAAGCCACCCACATCCTCCAAAAATAGTACATTTGTGTGTGTGTGTGTGTGTGTGTGTGTGTACATGTTTATGAGTCATAATGTCATTCACAATAAATTTGTCCAAAGAAAACATCATACCTTGAAGCAATACACTGTGAACACACAAAGGTGTTTTATCATTTTTTTCTGTCACAATCTGTATCCCACCATTTTATTTATCTGCATCGACGTCTATGACAGATGAGACACTGGCCTTGAGGTGGCCTTGGGGAATTAATTCAGTTTATACAATTCTTTGTGACAAACTCTTACTACCACAGAACCCTGTCACTCCAGTATAACTGTGGTAGACTGGGCTCATTAGATTGACATATCCGATGTCCAGTCACTCAGGGACTGAGCAGGGTTCTGAAAAAAGTGGCAGTATTGTGGATTTCATGAAATAAAACAGGAGCAGCATATATGACAGGAATTAAAGGTAATAGGGCTGAACACAAGGTGCATAAGGATGACTGATGTGTTTATAGAAAAAAGGGTTTAAACTATAGAAGGCATAATAATGAGCAAAGAGTTAGGATGGATCATATTATATGATAATATCTGGTTGAAATAAATTTTTAAAAACTGCTTGGTTCTTGACCATTGAGATTTAAGATCTAAAAAACTCATGAAATATTTTAAGTAAAATTTTCTGTTAAATAGGGAGTAGATATAAATGATCTGTTATCCAGGAACGGTAATATAAAGACATAAGCTTGCTTGCTGCTACTCTCTTCCTCTGTATATTCCCATTTAAACTAATCTTAGCTAGAGGAAACATGACTGAGGTGATTCCCAATAGGAGCAAAGGATACGGTTGACAAACCAATAGAAATATACAAAAGGGAGTCCTTGGCAACCAACGCCTGGAATGTACACTAGCAACCAGCACTCAGATACAAAGCATTGGGTGACAAGGTGATAACATGTATGCCCCTATAATCACAGGATAGGAGACAAGCTATATTGGACCAGAAACCTAAACACTCACATTATGCAAAGAAAGGAAGGAGCCGTGAATACATAGGAAGTGATGAGTGACAAGCGAATCACCTCGCCAAGCAAACTGCTTTGCGATACAAGAAAATTGCAGGTTGCCTAGGTAACCTTCCTGTATGTTTCCCGCTTCTAAATGTTTCAGAGTTAAACCATGAGCCAGTATCTAGCTAATTCACTTATAAATAGCTTGTATTATCTTTAGGTTATAATATGTTGGCTTCTATTAGCTTACATTGTAATAAATAGCTTATTATTATCAGTATTATATAATAGTATAGAGTCTGTTGTGCATCATGGATAGTTAAATGTAAATGCCATCCATTTCAGAAACATAACCCAAGCATTGTGTTTCTAGTTGTTATCCTTGTAAGGCACATGGCCATGCAATGAGCTGGCCTTTTATGTGGTGTTGGCAGAATCATTAAATTCATGTTTCGTGTCTCCCTAAAGAAAATGTTTTGAGAAACTCATAGTGTTTGATGGCATCTGTCAATCAACAGTATATTTGAGCTCTGATTGGAAACTGCTTGAATTGCATCATGTGGTGATCAAGTTCAGCTCAATCTAAGTCCATACCCACCCAAAAATTTTGCCTCTCATCGCTCATTTCACAGGCTCACCTTGACTTTCCTTGTTGCTTCTTGCCCATTGCTTCTTTTGTTTCGACACCCCTTGAGAAAGAATATAAAAACAATTCCACTTCATTCTGGATAAGATCAAGATGAATAAATAAAACACACTGGACCTTAGTTACATAGTGTATAATATTGTAAAAGTGAGTTCCTGTTATAACATACAGTATATAGTAACTATAAACAGCTGTTCCCTTACTTTTTCTTAAAAATAATAAGACAAAAACAAAGCTTGTTTCCAAGAAACTGTAAAATGCAACTTTGTCTGTAGACATTGCCACAGTGGAGAAACACTGCTTTACAAAAAACTGAATCATATTAAAAAATGATGCATTCTCTTTGTTTATTAACACATTTTAAAATGACACTGTTTATTATTTATTTTAGCTTATTTTATTTTAGCTGAGTGTCTGCAAAACCAAACATTCATGTTTTTTTGGCAGAGCCAGTCCTTGGGATTAATTGCAGAGTAAGCATTAACTGCAGAGTCTCTCATTAGTTAAAAGTGTTTATCCTTAAATAAGGAAAGAATTAGAAGTTGCACTGCATGTGCTGAAGGTACTTGCTAGCGTGAAAGGAAATGGCGGTGTCCGCCACATTTGGAGGAGAAGAAATGAGCTTTAATTTGTTTACAATTCGGCCAGCCTTCATAGCTAAACAAATTGCCCCTGGTGCAGTAAGTGCCACCATGCAGACTTTACTACACCCATGTTTTATGGTTTGTGTGAGAGTAAATTATTGAAGCTGAAATTTGAGAAAGCGTGGCCGGATGTACAAACACGGAACAAGGCTGCTGTTTAAACAGTGCTTAATACATCATCAGTCAAGTCCCTCTGAAACAAAGTTTGCCAAACTAGATCAGATCTCATGCTATAAACAAGACGTGGCATAACAGCATTTTTTAAAATTCTTTGCCTCATAGAGTTTGGTTTCCAAACCCCCCTCCTCCATAGAGCATATTGACACTACTTAGTCACTACGCAGCAACATTTCCCATTGCAGTGGTGGTACCTTTATCTTTTATTCTTTTAGTGTGCCCCTGGAAATATTATAGAAGTATTTAAGGTACATAATAAGGATATCACCCCAGCAACAAGAAGCTGCAGTTTAGTTTATTGCAGTTTTTTTAATGAGAAAGCACAGCGACACTTTTTTTGCGCATCTAGCGTTTGTTGAAATAACAATTTGCACGTATTCAGTTATTTATATAGCAGCGTGGTGATGGAGAAGGTAGCACAGCTATTTCACAGCTCTCAGGTTGTTATTATTAGTTGTACATTTGCTTCAGATTGTCTTTCAGTTTCTCCCAAATCAGATCAACTCCGTACGCATAAAATAAATCATCATGAAATTAAACATGATGAAATTAGTTTGTCTAATGTTCATATTACTGCATCAGGACCTGCGTGATTTGTTTTTATTTCTGTATTATATTTGATTTCGGAATGTGTTATCCTAGTTCATTATGTTATTGGGTTGTCTGGCCTTTCATATGTCTTACTGTCAAGTTATATGTGTATCTGTACGTCTATCCATCCATTCAAGATTTTCATTAGCATTAGATAGTATATCTACAACAACAACAATACAGTATATATGATTATTCCTCGACTAAAATTTAAATAGTAAGAAATGTAAGCCTGCATTCACATTAATTCAAATTTAGCAAAGCTGACCCCTGCTAGGGTTGCTCAGAGGCTGATGCCTATAATAGCCATCTCTGGGCAAAGATGGCGTACACCCTGAACAGCTCGCCAGTCCATTACAGTTCCGATACACACAGCCATTCACACTCACACCTAGGGACAATTTAGAACATCCAGTTAGCCTAATGTGCATGTCTTTGGACTGTGGGAGAAAATCAGAGCACCTAGAGGAAACCCACACAAGCGCTGGGAGAACAAGCAGATTCTACACAGAAATGCTCTCATCAAGCCCTAGATTTGAAGGACCTTGTTGCTGTGAGGTCGATGTGCTAACCACTACACTACTATCCCACCCTTTGCATTCATACATTCTGTTAATTGATTCAGGGTCACACTGGGTGAGATATGATTAAACCCGACAAAATGATACATGAGATTTAGGTACAAGGGAAACAGTTCATGTTATACAGATTTTTATGGTGCAGCACTGGACGTTGATCTGCAATCTGGAAACCACTCTGTTACCACATATAAAATGAGCAAAAGTTAACAGGGTAAACTTAAACAATAAAAAAAACAACAAAAAAAAACAAAAACAAACAAACAAAAAAAAATGACACCAAATATCTAGACAACACAATCAAAGCATCGGTGAGTGTAAATGTTGTGTATTGCTGTGGAGGAAGAGCGGAATACTGTAGCAGCCGGGTAATGAAAATGCTACAAAAATTACCCATGAGTCACTGTAAAATTGGTGTGGTGGGACAACCATGCTCTTGTTTTTTTTCCTGCTTGGACACGGGCTTCATAGACACCAGCAGACTTACATGTATGGAATCTCTGACTTTATTGGAAAGAGTGTTTAGAAAGTCATCCTGGCTGTGGTTTACAAAGGACCGGAGTCAAATGACACAGACACACAGGCTGCCTGCAGCGTTGCACTGCGCCCAGTGCTGAGACATTACAAACACACAGCTCTCCAAGATGCACTGCAGGATACCCATCTGAGCCATCGGCCAGTTGGTCTATCCAAAAAAAATGTGTGTGTGTATCTGTCCCAGAATTACTGTTAAGCTTTTCTTGGCAAGGAAATTCATTCTCAAGTGTTCAAGGAATAAAACTTGGAGCAACAGTGCCATCATGTTATATAATCAGCACTAGCTACTAATAAGCAAAGTTATTTCCTCTGACAGTGGTTCTCTCTGAGATACACTTCCGGTGTTTGTTTATGTAGTATACACTGCCCTCAGTAAGCTTAAATAGTGTCGTTTAGCATCGTTGTGTTCACTGACCAAGCAGATTTTCGAGGCTATAAGCACCACTAATGGATAAAATACCTGCCTTTTAAAAAGTAGCTTATAATTTCATTAACTGTATCACACACCATTATAAATATTGACAGAACAGCCATGTGAACTTTCACATATTGCACTTTTTGCTTGTCAAATCAGCAGCCGCAGTATAACAAATCCCTGATGCTCATAAAGTGAGCAAACGCCAGCTCTCATTCATTTAAGGGCCAAAGTGTGGCAGTAATTTCAAGCTAATACTGCAGCTGGCACCAAAACTGCCGTCTGAGCTTTTACAGAGATTTCTCACTCTCCCCTCTTTTCTCTTTCTCTTCCTGCTAAGCACGCAATCAGGCCATTCTTTATCCCGCTGATTCTTTATGCTGCACATTCATAATCCAGCAACAGATTGAAAAGTAATGGGGTGACCCTGAGTTGACATGACAGACAATCGTGGACACAACTGAGGTGCTGCTGTGTTTCCTAAGTCATGAGATGTCTACTGGAAGCGGTGCTGTAGCTAATCCGCTTTCTTAATGCTGAGGGTCATGATGAGGGCAAAGTTTCTTGATTTAATGCTAAAACTTTCCACCAGACTCACAGCTACCAATTTGGAGCTAGCAAAAAGTTTTCTCAACTTTATGGCTGTTATGTCAAGCTTTGTGATTTAAGTACAAGATATGGTTTATATGCAATTCTACACAGTCTGTATTTATAAGAACAATAATATAAGATTTTTTTTTACTGAGCTTCCTTTCATTTTCCTACTGTTTATTTAGTCAACAAAATCATTATGAAAGTATATAGCATTCATACATTTCACACATAATAAGAGTGTGAATAGCTGTTTGATTTTTTTTTTTTGTGTGAGCCTTGTAATAGACTGGCAGCCTGTCCGAGGTGTACCCCACCTCTCGCCCAGTGCCAAATGGAATATGCGCCAGCTCACCCACAGTGGACAAGCGGTATTAAAAAATGAATATTCATATATTCAGCTTATTATTTAAATATATACAGTCATGTTTTGTAGTCACAGAGCTCCCTCTGAATTCCCACCCTCCACAGACACCAGATCCAAGATTATAATATTTATAGTTCTATTCGTTTTTGTAGCCAACAGCATTTGTTTAGCCTAATCATTACAAAATTAAAGTAATGAAATGAAAGTAAGTCACTCTCTCCAAAGATGTTTTAGTATATAATATCTGATTATATAAACAAAACAAACCAAATTAAGATGATTATGGTTTATTATTCCATTTTAAAGCATGATAATGATAACGCCAGTTGCACGAGTGACCATGACAAACTCTGATGATTGTCTGTTGAATTGATTCAAGCATTATCCACTCAGGATAATGTTTTTAATCCCCAATATAATATAATTGATAATGTTGGTTTGTGATTTTCAGCACTAAGAAAGTGTTTTTAAAAATCACAGATCACCAAATCTCCACTTCAGAACCAATAATCAAGGGTGATCATACTAAATCTTCAGTCTAGCATTTAACAAATAGCACTTGATATATATATACTGAAATTGTATTGTATATAGTGGAGCCTTTATTTTGGGGGTTTCAGTTTCGGTATTAATAATAAATCCTTCAATATTATTATTTTTTTATTGGTGACACAGCAGCCTTATTGGGTGTCCTGAGGTGACATGGACACAAGACAATCATCCAAGTCCTGTTCTATGCCTATAGGGCTCCACTCTGGAGCTCCACTATAAAATTAAACTGAATAATCCTTTTCCACTGCACACAATTTAGCAAAACCAAAAGGCATCTTAACTAGATTGCTCGAGGTAATGATATAGGCTCCTCCACAGCCCCACCCAATGTGCCTAATCATACATAACAGATTCACTCTGGAATAGTATTCGACACTTTGCTGTCTTACAGCCCTCCTTTTTTTAAAGCCCAGAGGATTAATGGCCTCAGCCACTGCCTGTGTGGCGAAATATGAGCCCAATTAAGAGTTCTGGAGACTCCATAAATGTGCAAGGTCAGAGATTCTGTACAGTGAAGAGGACAGTAATGTTATCTTCTCCAATAGCACTGCAGTGTTTTAGTGCTTACTCTTTTCCTTCAATGTCTAGTTCTGGGAGAAGTCGCTAAGGTGAGGGGGATTCATCATGGTATGATGAAGCCTATCAATGAGCTACTCCATCAGGCTCAGTTTTACATTTCTCTCTGTCCATATGCTCCAAGGCGAGACCCAGCAGTGTTGCTGATCTACTATCAGTACTTACAAACAGGCAAGAGGTAATCCTAATAAAAGGAAATAGCCAGTGGGAATTGATTTCAGTATGTAAGACTTGTTTACAGCTTTGTTTATTTGATCCCAGCTCCAGGTTGCATTAATTCTGGATATGTTTTGTGGATCATTTTTTAGATTCCACTTCATTGAAGTAAAACACTGGGGCTAGGCTTCCATCCCTGCTTATGAGAATGTTTTCATCAGATTTTCATTAAACCTTGAAGGATTTTTTGGTTCCACAGAGGGATAACCTTGTGAGACTGGTCAGGGTTGAGATGGATCTGGATCCTGTCCCAGGAGACCACCCTGGATGGACAAAAAAAGGTATTTTGCTTAAAAAGAGAATGACTGAACTGCATATTGTTTCCACAATCCTAAGCATTTATATTTTTAGTTCTATTCACTTGTTTATTTATGTTTTTTTTTCTTCTTAACTTGGTCTGGAATACAACGAATGATTATTAGGGCTAAAACTTTAGAACATTCTCAGAACTTTTATCATTTAAAAATGCAAATAAACAAAAAATGCACAGCCCAGCAAAGCCATGGCTTTCCTATGGGAAATGTCTGCAGTTTCCAGAGATAGTCATTTAATGTCAGTTTGACCTCAATGAACTATGACAGAGAATGTGAAAACTTATTTTTAAATGATTCGTGATTGGTGCAGCTATGACTCATACTCTGAGTGTACTGCAACAACAGACGACAAACAGCTTGATACATACAAATATGTTGGTCATATGGTGCAGCTTGAGAATGTGTGTGTGTGTGTGTGTGTGTGTGTGTGTCAGAGAGAGAGAGAGAGAGAGAGAGAGAGAGAGAGAGAGAGAGAGA
>JAOUQZ010000049.1:12395471-12412573 GCA_028564935.1 Neosilurus hyrtlii | reverse complement strand
GTGTGTGTGTGTGTGTGTGTGTGTGTGTGTGTGTGTGTGTGTGTGTGTGTGTGTGTGTGTGTGTGTGTGTTTAATGAAAGGAGACAGAGGCTGATCTCATCTTCATGCTGGCCAGTTGACCAGATCGTAATGACCAGCCATTAAAAATCCTCAAAAACTTAATTTTACAATAAGCCAGGATTAAACTTTACAGTACTGGCACAGTGCTGATGTTTTGTGAAAGTTTGGTGCAAAACTGTATCACAGGATATTACTGTAAATACCACCACTGCAACAGTTTTATTGTTAAATACACATAACAGTTATTTGATGGATAAATATCCATCAGGCCTTAGGCGAATATTTGTTTTAGTATGGACTACATGGGAACATGAGAAAAGCTAAATCCTAGAAATGCTGTTTAAAAATATGAATGAAGCTACACAAAGTGGTCTTTATAGGGTTTTTTTTTTTTTTTTTTTTTTTTTCTCCTTAATTTAGTCCAATTCCCACCCATCAAGTATTGCCTTCCCTATCCTACGACCACCACCAGCCAGGAAAGGGCGTAAACCTGCACATGCCCGCTCCATGACATGCAATGCCCGCCACCCGCTTTTTTCCAACTGCTGCGTATACATATTTTGGGGTGGTCTAACACACTCGGAGGGAATCGCCATCTGCCCCCTTGTTTGAATGAGCTCACAGACGCCCATTATTGGCTGGTGGTAGTGACAGGGAAGTGAGTGTATGCCATGCCTCCCTCCCGTATGAGCTCAGCCAATTAGATTCCAACTTGCAATCTCCGGTTGATAGTCGCGCACCTTGTCGATGGCCTTTATGTTTTTAAAGGTAAAAAGCACTTTATTCAATCTGTGAACAAGTTTCTAAGGATACCAGTGTCAACAAACTGGAACTGGAACTGGGGGGCAGCCATAGCCTAATGGTCAGAGAAATGGCTTGGGGACACTTCCCAAACTAGCAGGAAAAATGTGTGGTGGTGGGGGAGTGAGCTGCACCTTCCCTTCTTTCACCAAGTGCCCTTGAGCAAGGCAACTAATCCCTAACTGCTCTCCCGCCCCAGTGTGTGTGGCAGCCCACAGCTCTGAGTGTGTTTGTGCTCACTTTTTACGTGTGTGAGTGTGTGCTCACTTTGGATGGGTTAAATGCAGAACTCAAAATTTCCTTTGCACAATTAACACAGTATAAAAAAAACAACAAGTGCTTAAGTAAGAAAAATTCTGTGCATACTTAAATGTTTTAATCTGTGTTTAATTTTGAGTGGTTTACACAGCAAGACAAATTTCGAACAGAAGTTTGATGTATTATCTAAATCTTACCTTGGTGTGAGAAGCCACAGTGGAGTTTACTACAGTAAAGCTAGCTTTAGGACGAACCAGACAAAGACATGGAGAGTTTCTACGAAGCTGGTGAACTGGAATTCTTTAGATCCACCTAACTACAACAAACAGCCTGAAGTTTTTAACCTTGTACATGGAATAGAGGCGTCCTGAAAACCAATGGAAAATTCATCACAGACTGTTTCATACTGTATTTGTACTGTGAACCGTGAAGAGTATTTTGAGCTTCATAGAAAATATCAGCTGTTTTGGCAGCAAAATATAACCATGAGGGTTGAATGGCACAGATGATTCCTCCAATGGCAGAACATTTGAGTTCATTTTGAGGTTCGCCTCGATGCCCTCTGTTTCTGAAAGCATAATGAGATTGAGAAATTAACTATTTAAAGTTATACATCTAAGTTAAATTTATTTATAATATATTTTTCTGTTAGCTCTAGATTTACTCTTCTCGGCTCACACTGTTAAATCTGACATACGTGCATGCACACATACCTCAAGATCCACTGTTATCCCCTGAAAATTTTTAAATAAATGCAATAAATTACTATGTTTTTTTTGTTCATGTTCTATAGTATATACTAAAATAATTATTCATCACAGGTTTGGTGAATATATGAAATGAATTTTTTTTGATAATTTTATTTGGTGACATCCACCTTGTCTTTAGCAAATAATTCTTAATTGTCCTAAGGAAGCAAACCAATCAGATTGCACCATTTCCGTGTAGTATGTACTGAATATACAATAACACACACACACACACACACACACACACACACACACACACACAAAAAACAAACAAACAAACAAATAGATAGATAAATAGACAGACAGACAGGCAAATAAATAAATAAATAAACAAACAAACAAACAACTCATGCAAATTAATGAATATTAATTACCTAGAGTAGTTAGGCTAAAATGATCTTTAACTCCAGTTTAAAGTTTCCCTGCTACGTTAAAATATGTGAAGCCATAGTAACCTTAGGATGAAAAATTTAAGGAGAAAGTAAGAAATTTCACTGCTTCAATTAAATTCTTTTGGTGCATAGTTCTACCGTCGAAATAATAATAGTTTATACAGTGGAGAAAATAACTATTTGATCCCCTGCTGATTTTGTAAGGTTTCCCACTTTCTTAGAATTAAATGGTACATTTTTTTGGTAAGTTTATTTTACCAGAGCAAAAAAACACTATATAAAGGCTTTAAATCAATTTGCATTTGATCGAGTGAAATAGGTATTTGATTCCCTTCCAACCAGCAAGAATTCTGGCTCACACAGACCGAATATGTGCCCATGAGGCAAATAAATTAGTCATAACAGCTCCATCATGGGCAAGACCAAGACATCAGGGACAAGACTGTAGACCTGTACAAGCCTGGAATGGGCTACAAGGCCATCAGCACAAAGCTTTGTGAGATGGAGACAGGTAATGCTATGATAATTCGAAAATAGAAGAAATACAAAATTGTCCTTGGTCTGGCATTCCATGCAGGATCTTGTCTCAGGGTAAGGATGATCATGAGAAAGGTTAAGGATTATTAGTGCTACATGGGAGGAGCTTGTTAATGATCTCCATGCAGCTGGGACCACAGTCACCAAGAAAACCATTGGTAACACACTACACCATAATGGATTAAAGTACTGCAATGCCCGCAAGGTCCCTCTGAACAAAAAGGCCCTGAATGATTCCAAAAATGCTTGTGAGAATGTGATGTGATTAGATGAGATCCAAATTAAGTTCTTTGGCATCAGCTTTGATCACCATGTTTGGAGGATGACCTATGACCCCAAGAACACCATCTCCACCATCAAGCACAGAGGAGGAAACATTCTGCTTTGAGGCTGTTTCTCTGCTAAGGTTACAAACTTGAAGGGACAATGAACAGAGGCATGTACCAGATAATCTTGGATGAGAAGCTCCTTCCCTCAGCTATGGATGGGACTTCCAGCATGACAGTGACCCAAAACATACAACCAAGGCGAAGGAGTGGCTCAGTAGGAAGCGCATTAAGGTTATAGAGTGGTCTAGCCAGTCTCCGATCCTTAATCCTATAGAAAAATATGTGTAGAGAGGTAAAGTTTCAAGTTGCTAAGTGGCAGCCTGGAAACCTTGAAGATTTGAAAAGGAGCTGTGAAGGGGAGTTAATCAAAATCCGGAAATGTGTAGAAATCTGGTGACTAACTACAAGGAATATCTGATCTCTGTACTTGACAGCATGCATTTCTCTACCAAATACTTAGTATTTTGCTTGGGAATAAAGTTATTATTTAATTTGATCAAATGCAAAAAAAACCTACCAAAAAAAATTATATACCATTCATCCACTGTATCTACTTTTATTTCTATATTGTAAAACATGTATGGAATGCATAAGACATATTGTAATAATACAGTAATACATACAGTGCAGTGTTATGCAATGAGGCTTTTAAATAATCTTCCTACTATGAATACTTACCCAGAATAACAGATGAGTTCAGGTATCAGAGTGTAACACATTTATATGTCCTATTGTAAATAATAATAATAATAATAATAATAATGTTTTGTCTGGTATTTAGAGAGGGCAGTGGTGGCCTGGTGGTAGGGTGCTGACTTACTGATCCAAAGGTCGGGGGTTCAAACCCCACTATCACAGAGTTGTCACTGCTGTCCCCCCAGTGCAGCTAACTGGATTATCAAAGACCAGCCATGTCTCTCACTGTCTGTGGTGAGAGGCATGGAAAAGAACTTGTAAATAGTAGGCCACTGGGTTGCCATCAATGTGTTTCTGCCCTGTGATGGCCTGGCAAGCTGTCCAGGGTGTACTCTGCCCGCACCCAGAGTCGGCTGAGATGGGCGCCAGCCTCCCTGCAACCCTAATTAGGATTAAGCGGTTCAGAAAAAGAACGTATGGTATTTATAGAAATTATTTTCAGAGTAACTAAAATCAGTCTCTCAGTGATATGGTAGAAGGAATATCCATCTATCTATCCATCTATCTATCTATCTATCTATCTATCTATCTATCAGTTATGATGATGTTATTTGACCACTTTGTTCCTGGTCCTCCTCTTCCTTGCCGAGCTGTGATCTGTACATCAAGTAAAAGGACGAAAGACTACATTTACCCTTCTATTTTAAAGTTATTAATTTAACTGAATGCTAGTTCATCAAAGCTGGTAAATAAAATCAAATGATGGGTTTTAACCACTCATGCTGTAAAAACTCCACAGTTTAGGAGATTTTGTTCATAGTAGGCATAACTTTCACACAACTTAAACTCCCTGATTATCTATAATGACATTTGACATTTCAGTGTCCTGGAAACCTCTGTACATGAAAAAACTAAGAGTGCTACAGTAATAAAACTCTTAAGTATAATTTTTTTCCATGTATAAAGTCGCAAGTAGCACATTCAGATTAATAAGCATATACTTGCTCCCAAATGTTTGACAAGATTGTTCCAACAGAGACAGGATGTAAATAAGTCCAGTGTGATTGACACTTTGGTGTTTGCAGCCACCCACAAAGCTAATCTGTTAACCAAACAAAATGCACACATGGCATTCGCCCACACTGAGCGGGTATCAGCTGATATGTTTGAAATACACAGTCTTAGATAGAAACCAGAGATCAAGTGTGTCTGGAAATGTCAACATGTGGGTTTGGGTCATAATTGCTCTGGCAAAAGGCTTTTAGTTATCTGCAAATCCATGTCTCAATCTTTTCTTTGATGTGGAGCCATCATAAAAAATAATAAACAACCATTACATACCCATGAAAACGGAGCATAAATATAGAAAAAGGTCTGAGTTTATGGTGATTAACTGATTTATTCATTTATTTATTGTTGTCAGATGGGACAAAATGTCAGCGAGAATCAGAAGTACAGGGTCATCGTGTGTTACCTGAGTGGGTTTATTCAGTAAAATCAATGCGATCATATATTCTCATCTCACTTATCAACCGCTTAATCCTACTAGGATCGCGAGGAGGCTGCTGCCTATCTCAGCAGACACTGGATAAAGGCATGATGCACCTAAAACATCTTGCCAGACCATTGCAGGGCCAACACACAACTACTCACACTAACACCTAGGGACAATCTGGAACATCCAATTAGCCTGATGTGCATGTCTTTGGACTGTGGGAAGAATCCAGAGTACCTGGAGGGAACCCACACAAGCACCGGGAAAACATGCACACTCCACACAGAAACGCTTGAGCATGGGAACTGAACCCAAGACCTTTTTGCTGTGATTCAGACATGCTAACCACTACGCCACTGTGCCATCCATGCAATCATATATACAATATAAAAACATTAAAAATTATTAGGATAACAAGATAAAAACATAACTGTTTTGTGGCCCTTGTTGTTCCCTGACTAAAAGAGAGAAAAGATGTTCAGGTGGTCTGAGCTGTGAGAAAGAACAGACTCTGAGTCATATTAGACCAAAAGTAGAACACAAAGGAAAGTAGGCCATATATGTCTGGCTGCATTTGGAAACGGGAGATGGAGTTGAAACACAGAATCCCAAAAAGACTTGCTTGCTGTTATCTCAGATGCATCAGAGCATGAGATGTTGATATACAGAAGACACACACACACACACACACACACACACACACACACACACACACACACAGGCTCTTGCAGCTCTGTTATAAGGGCCCAAAATACTTACAGAACCACAGCATTTTAAATGAAGCGTCTTATCCTGATGTTTGAGAGAGTGAGGAACCAAAAGACATTTACATGTTAAACTCTAATGGCATTAATGGAAAGATAGCTGAGTATAGGTCATTTACTGTAATAAGCTATTTAGTTCATTTATGTAAAATGATTTGGGGTTAGTGGATGTTCTGTTAAGTAGAATCAGAAAAGAATTACTGAAATGTAATATATTGGCTGCAACATATTAAACTAGACTTTAACAATGATTCAGCTCAAATGGACTTGTTCTATTATAAATCTGGGGACAGTGGCAGCTCAGTGGTAAAGGGTCTGGATTAGTGGTTCAAAGGTCAGGGGTTCAAGTCCCACTACCACCAAGCTGCCACTGTTGGGTGCTTTTTGCATGGCCCTTAAGCCTTAATTGCTAGGGTGCATACAAAATTATTAAGAACAATTCAGTCACACTGGATAAAGGCATCTGTAAATGTAATAATCTTTAGGTTATATGGCAATTTTGAGACAGGCTGCTCCCATTTAATTGATTACTAAATATCTCTCATGTTTAAAGAACAACTACTAAAACTTATTTAGTTTTTTAGGCGTAAATTCTTTTTTACGGTACAATACATCTCAGAGAAAATCAACAATGCACAACAGCAACAGGCAAAAAAACAACAACAGGAGGATAAGCTGTATAGATCCCTCAGTGAGTCAGAGGGCTGCTATAGTTGCTGATACTAGGCTTTTCCCAAAGCAAGTCCCTCTGCAGCTCAGGGATTTGTCTAGAACTTGCATGTTGAATAAACAGAAACGCAACAGTAGAGCAGGATGGGTTGTTACTTTGAATTAATCTGAAAAACCACTTTTGAGTTATAGACTTGGCATGTTTGTAGCGCCCCTAGTGCTAGCCCCAAATTTAATTTGTCATTAAAGAACCAGCCCCTCATTTTCCGAACTGCTTACTCTTATTTTGTGGGGAAGCTGTAGCCTATCTCAGCCAACACTGGGCAAAAGTACATCCTGAATAGTTTGCCAGACTATCGCAGGGCCAACACACACATACACAACCATTCACACTCACATTCCCACCTCAGGGCAATATGAACTGTTAATTAGCATAATATGCATGTCTTTGGACCGAAGTACCCAGAGAAATCCCACATAAGCACGGGGAGAACATTCAAAGTCCACACAGAAACACCCGAGCCCAGGAGTTGAACCCAGGACCTTCTTTGCTGTGAGGTGGACATGCTAATCAGTACGGCATGATATACTCTAAACTCTTTTAAGTATGACCTTTTAGATAGACTTTTGAAAGCAGATAAGAAAAAGGCATGAAAAAAAGAACAAACCTAAGGAGGACATGGGACAATTGGTTTTATTCAACACAAAAACTCCATACAGAGATATTTAATTCAAACCCATCAATTTCCCAACCATTTTCCCTCCCAGCTCAGATTGCTCTAATCAGATTTTTGATCGTTGTAATCAGTACCTCACTTTGTAATTCACCTCTTTAGTTTTACAGACATTTTCACGTTGACAGCTATGCTAACTAGCTAACAGCTAACATACCCCTGCACTGAAGTAATCAGCAAACAGTGCAACCATTGTGTTGTGGATATGCAAGCAAGTGTAACACATCTGCTGAACAAATAATATGTGATTTGTTTGGTATGGCATTCTGAATAAACAAATCAAATTTAAGCTCATGGAATTTGCAAAATTCAGGAAAAAAAAGAAAACACATGGTTTAGTGCACACTGGAAGAAAGATAATTATTTCAGTTTCCCAAACCAGAAAACTGCAAATCTTCGCTGCATTTAACCCATTATTTTTAACCACACCAGTAATGAACACAAACAACCACTGGGCACAGGAGCAATGGGCAGCAAACCTACGCCCCAGGGAGCCTTGTCCACATCAGCCATGGATGTTTTGCATGCCAATACTGGGAATCAAACCAGCAACCTTTCAATTACAAGCACACTTCTCCAACCTTTAAGCCATGGCTGCTGCAAACTTGATCTCAAAATTGCCACCAAAACGTAACCTGGATCCAGCCTTACAGCAACCTTACAGCACCAGGCTGGGCGAGACAGAGAGAGGGGATGTGCCCTCTGCCCTACACACTGCTTGCACACCATGTGTGAGAGAAAAAAATTACTTAATAGCCAATCGTCACACTCCATTAAAAAAATCTCTGCTATCCTATATAACTTATCAAGGCATGGACCCCACAAGGGTGTGCTGTGGAATCTGGCACCAAGCAGTTCGCAGCACATTCTGTAATTTTTGTAAGGTGGGACCTCTATGGTTTAGCCTTATTTGTCCAGCACTTTTAATAGATGGGGAATTTGGGCCAATTTTCCTTAAACCATTCCTGAACAGTGTTTGTAGTTTGGCAGCGTGCATCATTCTTGTTGACAGAGGTTACTGCCATTAGGAGACACCATTGTCATAAAGGGATGTACTTGGTCTACAACAATGATTAGGCAGACAGAACAGGTCAAAGTAGCATCCTCATGAATTCTATGACTCAAGGTTTCCCAGCAAAACAATGCCCAGGACATCACACTGCTTCCACTATTTCCAATGTCCAGTTTCAATGTTTACATGCCTATTGTGGGAACTTTCACTGGTGGACAGGGCTTGAGCATGTCCATATTGACTGATCTGCAGCTGCGCAGCCTCATATGCACTCTGTGTTCTGACAGCTTTCTATCATAACCAGCAATAACTCTTTCAACAATCTGTGCTCTTCTGTGGGATCAGACCACACAGGCTAGCCTTCACTCCCCATGCACATCAGTGAGCCCTTGATGCCCGTGAATCTGTTTCTGGTTCACTGGATGTTCTTTCTTCACCACTTTGGTAGCGAGTAACCACTGCATACCGGGAACACCTTACAAGACCTGACCCAGTTATGACATTGTCCAAGGAGTCCAGATCCTTCTGTTTGCCCATTTTTTCCTGCTTCTTTTAGAACTTCTTGTTCACTTACTGTCTAATTTTCCCCACCCTTATGATAGATACCACTGTAATGAGATAATCTCTGTTATACATTTTACCTCGCAGTGATATTACAATTGCTGATTAGTGTATGGTGTAACAAAATTTCTGCAACTTAGTCAGATTTAATGCTGCACCCACACTGACTTGAAAAACTCACGTACACAAGATCAGATACCATGTAAGATTTGATTGTAGCCTTAGCTCGAACTCATTATTCATAAATTCTGAGTTTTGCATGGAAATATCCAAACACAGTTTTTTTTTCTTGTAGGATCATTTCACAAATAAAGCCCACTGTCTTTCCTCTGCACTACGTTTAAGCAGATGTCACCTTGCACTTCTAGCTTACAAATGTCTGGCAGACATATGGGAGTCTTTACAGTGTAAAATGAGTAACGTTCCTCGTCTAACTGAATGTTCCACTACCAATTATCCGAGGTCTCATCCACACAAAACTCAATGACACCAACCAATACATATGTATGTAACGTGTATATTATAAATATATATGTTAGGAGAAGAATATTGCATTTTTAAACTCAGTACAGAGAGAGACAGTGGAGCACTCAGTAGTTAAAACAAAGCTGTTATATTACGATTGGAGTGGAACCTTAACAGAACTGAGCACTGGAGCACATGACAAGGGGCTCTCTGACATGCTCCATCCTCTGTTGCCTCCTGTCAGTGGGCTAAAGAGGAATAGATCCACTTTTCTGGAACGGTGGCTGTACCAATGTCGTTTATCCTGTTAAGCTTCAAAAAATAACAGTGTTTCAATGGAGAGCTTTGGGCTATTGCGTTACTACCAAGGAATTGGATCAATTCAAGGAAAATACTTAACTTTCCACTCTGTCTCTCGTGGGAGCGGTGCAGACCGGGCCAAAATGTGAAAGCCCTACATTCATAACTCCTTCAGACATGTTTATGGTCATACACAGCAAACGCAGATCATATGCAGTGAAAACCTTTGCAGAAAAAGAACAGCACTCTTTTGTTAAAGGAAACAGTGTTCTTGCAAAACACACTACCGCTTTCCTAACTCAGCGGTTAACTATAGCTTATTGTAGCTCCTAAGGTCTGGGGACTTCGTTACTTGCAGCAGCAGCTCTCCTGGCCTCACTATGTCGTGTATTATTGATGGCTCAAGACTGAATCAGAGGAAGGAAAGCAGAAGGAAGGGGAGGTGAAGTGGAAGTAAGCTAAACAAGCTGGCTGCAACACTCTGAAGCTTGCTTTTGTATTAGGTGTCCCAGTTTCAGCACAATGTGGGGATTTATGACAATCTTGAGCTCTAATATACGGTATGTGCAGTATAAGACGGTGGGTGACATGATGAATGTCAATTTCTTTGGGGATGTATGTAACTACAATTTTGTTAATGTTGACCAACACAAGCAGCCTTGAAACCTTGAAAGACTGAAAGTACTGACTACAATTCTTCACATAGCAAGCTAGAAAGCTATGTAAAACAGAAATGTTTCATGAAGTTGTTAGATGATCACAATACCAATAGACAGTAACAGACTACACGAGATCATACAGTAGTGTGCAGTGAAGATTATACACCACCACTTTTGTCTAAAAGGGCTCCTAATAAAAAGAAGTAAAAAATTACTTCTCTACAATATTTTGGTAAAACAATGTATTGAACAATGCTATTGTAGGCAATGAGAACCAAAACCAATTATTCCGACAAGTATATTGAGGTAAAAGTATGACTGATAAACAAAAACAATGAAAATACCTGAATAATACCAAATAAATGAATATTTTTCAGAAAAATTGAAAGGTTTCGCAAATGTATTTTTTTTACTTTTGCATAGCATGAATGAACTTCAAACCATATGGAATGGTTTCACAATTAAAGAAATAAAAAAAATACAGTGATGATTATACCCTTAACAAAATGAAGATAAATCAGAAAGTAGGAAGTACTATTCAAGTATTTATTTCATTTTATTTAATTCATTTAGAATTATCTTTATTTAAAAATTCATCAGATTTCCACACAAGTCCTAAAAGTAGACAAAGAAAATCTAATTAAGCAAATGAGACAAAAATATTACATTTGGTCATTTATTTATTGCAAAATATAATCCAAATTAAATGCAAAATGGATTATAATCCAAAATATAATTACAAAAAATAGTATATGAACTTCCCCCAGTGCAGCTAACTGGGTTATCAAAGGACAGCCATGTCTCTTACTGTCTGTGGTGAGAGGCATGTAAAAGAACCATTGCTTTCATTCGTAAATAGTAGGCCACTGATAGATGGCCTTTCGAGTTGTCCAGGGTGTACTCTGCCCTTGCCCAGAGTCGGCTGAGATGGGCGCCAGCCTCCCCGTGACCCTGATTAGGATTAAGCGGCTCAGAAAATGGATGAATGAATGAGTATATGAACATGATTTCGGATCCAGTTGTGCTCTAATAACTCAATAGTTATTGAGTAATTAGTACTCAATAGAGGGAACTGTTGATCAGTCCTGCACCTTAACTTGGGTGGGATTTCAGTCCATTCTTCTGTATAGAACAGCTTCAACTTTGGGATATTGGGGAGTTTCTTCACACAAACTGCTTATAAAATATAATAGAACATTTTTATTGGATTAAAGTTAAGACTTTGATCTAAAACTTTATATTTATAGTTATTTGATAATTCTTTGGTAGAACAACTTATGTTTGTAAGGTTGTTGTCCTGCTGCATGACCCATTTTTTCTTGAGAATCAGTTCATCGACAGATGTCCTGATATTTTCCCTTTGTATTCACAGGTATAAATCAGAAACTGGCCCATATGCAGCAAAACAGGCCCAAACTGTAAAATTACCACCACCATGTTTCACAGATGATATAAGGTTATTTCCTTTTACCTGCAGTGTTTTCCTTCTTCACACATAAAATTTATCATTTAAACTACATTTTAATCCCATCTATTCACAAAAGTTTCATAGAGTGACCAACTGGCTGGTTTGTCCAAGTGACTCAGACATATACACCATTGATGTCCAGTGTCCTCAAGGTGGACTCATGAACATCATTAGCCAATGTGAGGGGCCTTTAGAAAAATAATCATAATGTTTTGAAATGACTTAATCTAATGGAACTGTTGTGTGAGTAGCTCAGGTGAGGAAACCACACAATATCCTAAATTTGGAGCTGTTCTATAGGTAGGAATAAATTAAATTCATTCCAAGTTAAACTGCAGGATGGATCAACATCTCCAATAAAGTTTAGTTACCATTATTACAGAATGAGGGGGTCTGAAAGCAAAGGTTCACATAATTTTGCCACTTCCAGATATGTAATATTGGTTCTTTTTCTTTATAAACAGTAGACCAAGTGTAATTGTTTTTTCTCCTTGTCCACTTTTAGGACTTGTGTGAAAATCTGATGATGTTTTAAATGATATTTAGGCAGAAAGTTCCAAAGGGTTTACAAACTTTCTAATGTGTTCATGTTGTTACTTACTTTCCCTCACCAGCATTTCTGGGAATTTTCCCCTCCTCTTGAAGTTAATCAGAAACAAAAAATAGAGAGAAATGCAAAGGAAGGAATGCACAGGTGTCAAACTCAAGGCCAAATCCAAACTTATTTTATGTTTCTGGTTCTTTTCATCAACCAACCATTAACGTGATTCGTTATTCATCATCCTTCCACTAGCATTTCAAATAAACAGCTAGTCATTCTTGACTCAAGAAAGATTGTGTGTTGTCAGAAAAGTGAAAAAAGAAAAAGAGGATAAATGCCCAAACTTATAATTTTCCATGCATATTTAATTTGATGCCCTTTGTGAAATGGGTGTTCAGTGATTATTTGGCCCTTGGCGATCGAGAAATTTTGTGATGTGGCCATCAATGAAAATGAGTTTGACACCCCTGATCTATAGTGACAATTTCATCTCTGACTGTTACAAAGTGCTGACATGCTTCCAGAAAATAAGGAAACAAATAAACATGCGAATATAAATTATTGTTAGAGGTGCTCGTATAAAAAAAAATATATATATATCAACAGCTTCTAACCAATCAGAACTGTGATATGAAAGATTATTTTAAAAGAAGTACGATTTAATGTATTAAAGTAATTCCACGCACAATCAGATTAGGATGCATTTAAGTTACCAAAAGATCACATTACTGCTTACATCTTTAGTGGTGTCATTTGTAATCAGTGCAGGATTATACTTCCTTAGTAATTTACCTAGCTCTTTTTATAAGCAGCAGGAGGAAAGAAATTGGAATACAGATCAGAACCATGTGGGAAGCTGAGAGGAAGGTGCATTTAGCAGAGGGATTGTGTGTGTGTGAGAGAAAGAGAGAGACATGTGGGTTTAGAGTGGGAGGTACAGTCACTTCACAAGCGTGTGCACACACACACACATTCATAATGTTGTGTGTGCCAAGGTGAGCAGGGTTAATATGTAGTCATGGAAACTGCAACACTGGAGCTGTGAGACGGTGACGTGCTTCTTAAAAAAATGTAAGCAATAAATAAATAAATAAATAAGAAAACAAGATGAGATGCTGGAAAAGGGATATCCAGTGATACCACTAAAAAAGGCTTCTCTGAAGAACTGTAATCAGACAGAGTACAAGATTAGGTGTTGTATTATATTCACAAGAGAAAAAGATAAGATGTCAGATAAAGAGGTGAGATGAGTATTTCATTAGTTTTAACTTGAAGTAGTTTAGCAGAAGCATCATCAATGTCAACGGATGGGCCACTGTCAGTTTTTATTTTGTTATAGTAGTTGAATTATACAAAGTTGAAGTCTCAAAAAGCTTCCGTTATAAATATAGTACATAAAGCCCCGTCACATAATAACGATTTGCAGAACTCATGCCAACTAATTACAAATTTCTATAAAGCTCTGGCATATGCTGAACTATCGATATTATTCCAGTTTTAAACTTATTCATAACTTATTAGTTACTTATCCAGAACCTATTTAAAACTTATATCGAACTTAGGCCTATCTTCAACATATGTTGATGTATGTAGAAGTATCTGACGTTTTCTGGATGACCACAGAACTTTTACTGAACATCTTTCTAACTTACAGCTCACATATTATGGGTGTACTGGCAGCGTTTAGTGGGATTTAAATATAAAATGGGATTCAAACAAGGAACCGGTCAGTACTCCTCAAGACTCCATGGGGAGCAGATGTCCATGTCATCCAAGAGATGGAGGATCCAGCAAGGCTGAGATGAGAATACCTACTAGCTGTCCTCCAACATCATATAGGCTAGGTCAAGTGATCGATTGTCGGGGACTGCTGTATAAGTTAGACTATCTTTGGTCATAAGTTGCAAACGCTGCCAGCACGCAAGGCATTTGTTGGTATAATATATACGTAGTTTCAAAGTATAAGTATATAGCTAGACCTTACATTCAACTTATGAGTAACTTACAAATAATGTGTGTGAACGATCGCATAACTTACCTACAACTTATGGCCAGCGTATGAGCCATACACTAGCATACACAGATTTTGTGCATGCAATTTTTTTTGATGACCTCACCGTACTACGACTGTAGTACCACTAGCGTACTGTTAACTTGCACAAAACTTACTTTTAACTTATTGACGTAGGCTAAATCGCTATTACGCTGGCTAAATCGTCAATGTGCGACAGGGGCTTAACCTGTTTCAATGGTAATTTATACGCAATACCTAAAAAAAAACAAAAAACAATAAGCCTATTGAACTGTCAGTGGAAAATTCAGGAATAAAAATCTGAGTAAAGAGTCAAAACATAATTGTACATAAAGCAATTATATGAACTTCTGATTTCAAATAAAAGGTATATTAGTGTCTTATTGGTTTAATGTCTTTATGCCTTTTTTGCATGTTTTCTACCTAATGTTGCATGCCATTTCTATATTTTTTATTTTTCTATCACATCTGTCAGCCATGTGATGACTGTGCAGCTTGTGTGTGAATCCTCTGCATCTGAAAACCCGTATCTGCATTTCTGACATATCTCTATTATGCAGAAAAAAGCACAAAGAATTAAAAGATTTACATTTACATCTTATCCAGAGCAACTTACAGAAGTGCTTTAAAGTCATTATCAGTGAATATATGCTTATTCTAAAAGATCAAACCTGTTAACCTATAAATATCCTGCAAATAACTGCATTCAAGAAATAAATTAGAATGCTCATTAAATGGTATTTATTAGGGTATGAGCACAGGAAATGTAAGAACCCTATCGAATCCATTAGAATCTTTTTCTTCAGCATTTCACTACTTTTAGGTGCTTTCCTTGGGCATGAACTCATGAAATTTGGCACATACATTGACCCTTGAGACAGTTACTCAGGGACAAAGGCTTGGCTCTAGGTGTACCCCAGTGTCTCTATAGCACCACCATCTGGCAACATAAAGATAAGCTTTTTCTTAGTAGTAAGCACTGCCGACTCACAGCAAGAAGTTCCTTGGTTTGAGTCCAGTGCTTGTGTGTTTCTGAGTGGAGTTTGCATGGGTTTCCTCCAGGTATTCCAGTTTCCTCCCACAGCCCAAAGGCATGCACATTAGGCTAATTGGCTGTTCCAAATCACCCCAAATGTGAGTGTGAGTGGTTGTATGTGTGTTGGTCCTGCAATGGTCTGGTGAGCTGTTCAGGGTGTTCCCTGTCTTTGCCCAGTGTTGGCTGAGATAGGCTCCAGTCTCCCCACGGCCCTAATTAGGATTAGGCAGCTTAGAAAATAAGTGAGATGACTCATGCACTATTATTATTATTATTAACTAAGGTCTCAGACTACTGCCTTCAAACACTAATGAGGATTGATGCAGACAGATGAGGACATATGAGGTTTTACCTGCTAAAAATTTTTTGTGGATTACAGAACCAATCGGGCTAAAGGCAAACAAGCGCTAAACCTTTTCTGAAATCTCTTCCCTGACACTCTGGCGATAAAGAGCTCATTAAAAAGTCCTGTTATCTGCAGCCTGACACATTTCTCTCGCTGCGCCGGTCCGTCTCTCTGCTGGAGGGCTTTGGAAAGCCCTGATGATTGATTTTCACGGATCAGATTGGTTAAAAGTCAGACATGCCACTGCGGTATCGATCGCCATGTGATGTAATGCTAAACGTTTGGCTTTTAATCCAACAAGTCACTTCGTCTCCTTCACGTTATCATAAACCACGTCACTCACCTCCGAAGAGTCATTCACACCCCGTGCAAAAAACTGCTAAGACCACGGACATCGTTTTAGGAAAGTCTTCACTTATTCCCGCTTTAGGAACCCACGCGGTGTGACGAATGAACCCGGTAATGCGTCTTAACCAGAGAAATTAACTGCTCAAAGGAAAGCTCATGAAGTCTGAACAGAAAGGGATTTAGTGAAGGAAGGGAAAAAATTACCCTCGTTTCCTTTCCTCATTCATTTCATCAATAAGCCATTAAAGGGTTTACTCCGCAGGCGTAATAGAAAATCCGGCAGCACTTTGGCCTGGCACGGCGTGTGTCGCTCAGACGAGAGCATCAGTCATAATAATGTGGAGAGAAAAAGAAATGGAATTTGATTCCGTGCTGCTGATTGTTTTTTAATGAATCCTTGTGTGGAATTATTCATTCTTCACTCATATTTCCACTCGGGTCTTCACCGTGCAGGACACTGATTAACCTTAGCGCTATTAGCGTTGTCTGTGCAGTGATGGTGTTGTCGGTTGAGTTGTTGCGGAACTGTGAAGCAAAAGTAACTGGTTAAAAATTGAATGAAATGAATTTGACGCAACTCCTATTCGATCAGGTGGCATGGTTGTGTAGCGGTTAGCACATATGCCTTACAGTAAGAAGGCCCTGGGTTCGAGTCCCAGGTTGGCGAGGGTGTTTCTGTGTGTAGTTTGCCTGCTTTGTATGTGCCAGAATGGGTCTCCTTGGGGTACTCCAGTTTCCTTCCACAGTCCAAAAACATGCACATTAGGCTAAGTGGCTGTTCCAAATTGCCCCTAGGTGTGAGTGTGAATGAATGTGTGTGTGTGTGTGTGTGTGTGTGTGTGTGTGTGTGTGTGTCTGCACGCATGTGTGTTTATGCTGGACCTGGGATAAACTGGTTAACTGTTTACCC
>JAOUQZ010000049.1:12377628-12395371 GCA_028564935.1 Neosilurus hyrtlii | reverse complement strand
ATATATATATATATATATATAGTTTGTTTGTTTATTTGATTTTTCTTAAAACGTCAGAACCATACAGCTATTCAGTGGCATTTGCAGCTCCATAAGACTGTAAGCCACATTAAAGTCTATAATCCAAAATAAAGAGACACTACAGCTTTGAGCTTGTGCTGGAATGCATGAACTCAGTAAAGTACATGAGTGTAAAGCTGTACCACAGTGGGGTCAATGCCCTAGGGGGCACATTAGATGCTGTGAGTCATGGCAGAATTGCAATCTGATGAAATAGAGAATGTGATCTGCATGAATCACATATGGAAAAGACAGAACATCTGTCTTATGTGCATAAAAAGATTTCTGTTCCCAGTGTGTGCTATAGAGAAAGTTGAATGTAAACTTAGATGATATTTGAGAAGAACAATGTGCATTGGTTTTGAAATCTGCTGATTCTGGGATGGTGGGGGTGGTGGTGGGAGGGGGCAGAATCTGTTAAAGGTTTTTTTCTTAAAGTAAATCGAAACCAGAAATGTAAAAGATAACTGATTAATCAGTTTTTAAGAAATTCATACTGTAGCACTTCCAAAGGAGTAGCAGTAAGATTCAGTGTGACTGATCAGTGAAGTACTGTAAATATTATTTGATACTTCTTTTAATTAACTTTCATGTTAAATAATATCAAAGCTAATTCCATAATTACAATTGACATACAGTGTTACCAAGTGGTACTGAGATTAGGACTAAAAATAGAGGATCTCATTTTACACTGTGTCAACATACCGCCTCCTGGTGGCAGATTTTTATCATTGTTCAACATAAAAACAGCACATAATGCCAAATCCTTCATGAGATTTTCAGTCTGGCTTGAACATCAAAGCACAATGCATAAAGAATGGGCTCTTTGTTGCTTGCTTCACTGAACAATGAAAACAGCTTATCCAAAAACACTAGCAATTCAAATTCCCCATTCAAAGCTCAGGAAATTTGGGTAATGCTGACAAATCTGGGTTTTGTTCTTTGCATTTCAGCTGATATTCACATCTGTAACAAAGCACACTGTTTTAAACCACACAGGATTTGAAAAACAATCAAGCCAAACATGTAAACACTGTCAGGAAGTCTACATTACAACAGACTGTAGTTTAAATACTATTTGGCAGACTTTGATTCACTTCATTACTGCAGCATCTGTCTTCATGATGAGTCTTCAAATTACGATGCCCTGTACATAGGAACAAAATGAAGCACTCATTATAAATAATATTACCGCCTTATTATATTACTCAGTATTTACGCCACTAGAAATTTATCATGTATATACAACACAGGCCTTTCAATTCCTTTTGCTCAAATTCCACCGCAGGACATAATGTTGCCTATGGTGTTATCAGTGTATTTTGGTTGTGACAAACTCTTCAATGCGTTCAAGCCAAAAAATATATTTTATTTAATTTCCTATTCATTTCACTGAACAGCTCGCCAGACTACCACAGGGCCGCCAAAACACTGTCTTGTCTAATAAAGTTTTTTTTTCAAGTTCTGTCAGATGGCTTGGAGCAAACCCCAGGTGTGACTTAATCTGGGCTCTTCTCAGAAGTGTCTGGAGTGATTGTAATGTGCTGAAGGGGTTGGCGATGTCTAGAAAGTTCTGTAAAGTGCTCTGAAACTGTGTTGTCCTTGTTCAATTCTCTACTGACTGTAAGGTTTAATGGAAAGGTTTGGTCTTGGTATTATCCATGTTCTACCATGTTTATTTACACTGAAACTTCTGTTTCAGTAGACTTTACAATTCTCCAGCACATCCCGAAAAAAAAACTTTCAGTAGGGTTAAGGTCAGAACTCTGGGGTGCCAGTTCATATGTGAAAATGATTCCTCGTGCTCCCTGAACCACTCTTTCATTATTTGAGTCGCCATTTTATATCCGTGCCACCAGGGAAGAAAAAGTTCATTGATGTGATAACCTGCTCATTCAGTACATTCAGCTCATCAGCTGATTTCATTTTATTGCTACATTAATGTTGCTGAGCCTCGCATGGGGTGATCAAGGCTACAGTAAATGTACTCCATGAAAATATTACAGTTTATGAATTTTTTTTTTGGCCAGGCAATATATACATATATAAATACACACACACACACATGTGTGTGTATGTATGTATGTATGTATGTATGTATATATAAGTTTATATAATAAAATATAGCTACTGATATTGTTGGGACAGTATTTATTGTGTATCAAATCTTATTTTATTGATTAGTGATCGCTTGACACATATTATTATTCTTACTATTATTAATACCGAGTAAATTAAAAATCTCCTGCTGATGGAAACAAACAGTGGCTAACCTTGAGCAGGATGACCAGTAAAGCAATGAGCAGACCCAAGGCCAGTATTGTGGAGATGATGGCCCAGACAAAGGTGAGATGGCTACAGCTGCATAAACGGCTCAGCATGAAGAACCGGGCTCTCTGCAGACGCTTCACTGTTTGTGGAGGGTAGCGCGCTTTGTTCAGACTCTCCATCCGTAAAGTCTTGATAAGGCAAGCACGTTTGTGACTAAGCTGGTCAAATGTGTGCTTGCCATGGTAACTTCCCATCCCACTGTTTCCTGAAAGAGAGAGAAGAATTTACTCCTTTTTTTTAAATACAAATTTCAAATTTGGTAAACTGTAAAAAGGGCTAAAAGCTTTGGCTACCCTAAAAGCTATAACACTACAAAATTAGAATGTAATTAATGAATAATCATTTAAATGAATGATGAATGTGTGTTTTCTGGTCTCTGTATGAATGGGAGTTTGGTTTGTGCTCTTTGTTTAACAGTAGGTAATGTTTTTTTTTTTTAAAAACAACCTATATATTGAACTATATGTTGAAGCACAAACAGTAAAGTTTCATAGCCTACGTGTTTCCTTGTTAATATATAGAGCTATCAAGTTTAATAATTTTCTGAATCTATTATTTTATTATATTAACTTCATTTTTTTCCTATATAGTTTAAGAAAATTATATTAAAGGTCAGAACACAACTAAAAGCAGTGTTAAGTTCTGCAGGTTGGATGTCCAAGGGTGGAGAAAAAAACAACAAAATTAGTCACATGTGTAGGTCATGTGATCCCCTGGCAGGACATCGTGACAGTGGGATATGGAATCTGGCTGCTGGTGGAGCACTGCTAAGTGGTCTGTCCATTAATAGGCACATGATATATTTATTCCTATTTAGAGGCATGATCACTACGCAGAATGATGGTATATACTATAGAAACATTAAACATAATTTTATGGATAATTTCATAGCATTTTGTTTTGTTTTTTGATTTTGCTGTACTGTATTAATCCTACAAGGAAAATTTTGCCTCGGCACTGAACCCATACAAAGTGAGCACACACACTCGGAGTAGTCGGCTGCCACACACTGCAGCGCCCGGAGAGCAGTTGGGAGTTAGGTGCCTTTCTCAAGGTCACGATTTCTAGATTGACATACCTACTCCTCCGAAGGGTAAGGAGCTGACTGTGTAGTGGATCATTACATCGTTAACCACCACTCCTCCACTGGTCGTCTCATTCAGCATTCGCTTGATCACCTCCACAGGAACAAAAAGAAAATGAAAAGGTTTTCCACTAGACATACCTCGTGTTTATGATGTTATCATCAGCTCAAAGAATTACCTTTTTATCAGAAGAAAAGATGTACAGAGCCAAAGGTTTTTCACGATCATTAATGAAGCGAATGGCCTCAGTGACATCAGTGACAGTGATGATTGGCAGCACGGGTCCAAAGATCTCTTCCTGCATTATTCTGGCATGAGGCAAAACATCCTTCAGAATGGTAGGAGCTAGCAGAGAACAGAAAAGAAACACACACAAATCCATCAAAAAACAAGCTACTAATCCACCAACTCAGCCAACATCATATTTCAACACAAGTCATTCTCATACCAATATAACACTGTGATTTATCGCTCTCTCCCCCAATAGCCACATTGCACCCCTCCATCAGGGCCAGCACACGCTCAAAGTGGTTCTGGTTAATGATGCGGCCGTAGTCTGGAGAAGTTTTAGGGTTCTCACCGTAGAACACCTGGAGTTACCACAAACATTGGATTTTGTATAATCTTTATATTCATGTGCACTGTTCCCATATAAATAATAAATAAACCTGCAACGTCTGGCGAATCTCTTCAATCAGTCTGTTCTGAATGCTGGAGTCACAGAGGATGTAATCTGGCGCAATGCATGTCTGGCCACAGTTAGAGAACTTCCCCCAGGTGATTCGACTGAAGACAAAACAAAAACTGCTGTCAATATGACAATATAGGAAAACATGGAGCCATAATACTTTAATACAGAGTTTACATGCTGTCGGATAAACACTTTGGAACACTCTAAATTTCTAAAAAAAGTTTTTTTTAATCACTACTTTTTATATCTAAAAATATCCTGTGCTCTGGCTTTTCTGTGTGGAGTTTGTGCTCCCTGAGCATGCGTTTTTGGGCTTCCTCCAGGTACTCCGGTTTCCTCCCACAGTCCAAAGACATGCACATTAGGCTAATTAGCTGTTCCAAATATCCCCTAGGTGTGAGTGTGAATGGTTGTGTGAATGGTTGTGTGTTGGTCCTACGAAGGTCTGGCGAACTGTTCAGGGTGTACCCCGCTGTAGTAGTTTTGCTAACACAGCTGATTATGATGAAATGCGCATTTTATTCCATGTGCTATGCATAACTTTTAGTACAGTCATTATATACAGGCACATTGAAGGTCTGAGACTACAGTTCATCGTTTTTCATATACAGTGAGGTGGAGTCATCCTGCAGCCCTTCACCATGGCCACAGAAACAGGTGGTCCAGCAACCAAATAACGATGAAGGTGATCTGTTGGGGGTGACATACTGTGTACAGCTTCAGATGGGTTGTCAGTGATTGTACACCTACAGTTATTGACTGCACAAAGTCTACAAAAGGAACATGTATGGCATACTGTAACATGGTTTACGGTAATAATGGTAGCAGTTGGTGCATTCTAATCAGATGAGTTCGTAAACCATGCATTACCGGCAAGCCACTGCAAGATCACAGTTCTGATCGATATAGCAGGGACTTTTCCCCCCAAGCTCCAGAGTGACTGGTGTGAGGTAATGTGCAGCTGCTTCCATAACCAGTTTCCCCACTGTGCTGTTTCCTGTGTAGAAGATGTGATCGAAACGCTGCTTCAGCAACTCCTGGGTTTCAGGAACTCCTCCTGTCACCACGTGGTACATCTCCTGAAAAGTTCAGAAAACCACTGTATTACATAACAGTCATAAGCTTATGTCGGTTCAGAACCTAGCACAAACCTAAACATGGAGCAGTGAAATGAAGGGAGCCTCTGGTTTGAGCTCTGGCTAAAATGTCCTGTGTTGATCCTGGATATTCATTCATTCACATTTGTTGAACCACTTTATCCTACTAGGATTGCAGGAAGGCTGAAGCCTATCTCAGTTGACTCTGGGGGAAGGTGGGGTAAACCCTGAACAGCTTGTCCTTTCAACGCAGGGTAACACACACACACACACACACACAGAACTGTTCACACTCAGACTTACACCTAGGGGCAATTTGGAATAAATTACCATAGTAACAAGGTGGGCATGGACTGATCACAAACCTGAGGCACTCAGGACAAAAAGATTTCATGTTCTGGTGATTAGATTTTATCATTGCTCAGAGGAGAAGTAGACAGGTGGACACAAATGGGTTTTTTTCCCTTGAGTTCAACAACTCGTGAAAGACAAAATCCAATTTTTAATGACTTTCAGAAATCATTTTGAGATGCACATTTAAAGAAAAATGTACCCTTTACTGTTGTAACTTCAGTGTGTTGCTCATTCTAAATCGGCTCTCACTAGGCAGTGGGGAACATGCAACCTTTTTAGAACTAGCAACATCTTATCTTGTGTCACTGTCACTTTTAGGCTGGAGCCTATCTTAGCCAGCTGTGGGCAAAGGTGGGGTACACCCTGAATGGTTCATCAGACCACTGCAGGGCCAACACTCACACACAACCATTTACACTCAATAGAACAGCCAGTTAACCTAATATGTATGTTTTGTTGGCTGTGGGAGGAAACTGGAGTACCCAGAGAAAACCCATTTAAGCGCAGGGAGAACATGCTCCAACTCCAACACCTGAGCCCAGGACTTCAACCCAGGACCTTCTTGCTTTGAGGCGGATGTGCTAACCTCTACTGCCCAGGGCCAAGAATTAGCAACATGCAAATATGAAGAAAAACAAGCAAAATAAAATCTATTGTACATCATAGTTCCAGTTGACTGAGGTTCTCAGGTTCTGCTTATATTTATTATGCACACTAGGCGGCTGCACTCTATCACTCCATCTGTCTGGGTTCTCCATGTAAAACTATGTTCTAGCAACAGCAGACAATAACGTAGAGTTAGCAACATGATCAGCTGATTTGTATTTTTTTTTATGAACACACCTTCTGAATTATGGAAGGTTGTTGAATGAAGATAAAAAATTACAGTAAGATTGCCAGTTCCACCTAGTGTATCTTTAACAGAAACTGTAAGCTATTGGGAATGTTTTTTTTTTTTTTCTTTTACAGAGGAAGAAGCAAACAACAATTTAAGCACCATCTCCAAAATCTCACTTTCTTATTTATAAAACTTGCATAAAAGCAATAGCACATTCACAATCATACTTATACTGAATATGGACTTCAGCCTTCTGCCTACACTGGATCACAGCAGTGCTTATATTCAGTATAAATGCATTCTCGCTCATGAAATATTACTTAAATGTCAAGCCATCGTATAACTTGTGCTAGCACATCTACCTAGGAGTTGAACATAAGGGAAAAATAAATATGCAAACCATACTTGAATGCGGCAAAGTATGGCATAGAGGGTTATTTGGTGGAGAGGTTGCTGTTGTTTGTCTGTTGAGGTCTAACACCCTCCAAGCCCTAGCAATTATTCAAATCAAATGAAACCCATATTCTATAGTTGTTTTATCATTTATTCAAAATATTCTAAAAGTACACAATCACATTAATATGTGGCAATTATGCAATAATCAGCTTATCTGATGGCAACAGTGCAAATAATTCTCTCACCCCATATCAACAATATAATACCAAGAATGATTTGATGGCTCTCCACTAATCAGAAATGAGAAAATCTCTTAAATGCATAATAACAGCCTTAACCTGCAGTGGAAAGTAGAAACCCCAGGGATCATTGCGAAACAGCATGGGTACAAGCAAATAAAATGAAAATGAATCTTTCCCCTTTTATTGCACTTGATTAACTAACCACCTTGCCATATGCAATAAAATTCTATTATGTTATGGTTAAACAATATCATCATACTGGACAAGCATGTTACATCTTTTGCATGTCTGGTGGGTTTGTTAATGGATTCATGATTTGTCCATCACTACAAAATTAAAACTCACTGGAGCTCACAGACCTGATCCAAATACTGAGGAAGCAGTTCCTTCAGTAGTCGGGCTGAATTCTTACTCAGTTCTGAAGGCTTCACCACAGCAGCATTGCCTTATAAAAGAAAATTTTTTAAATGATTGGACGTTTCTGAACACGAGAGTGAATTTTACTGTATAATGCAAAAAATGACAGTTCTTAGTAAGATACACCTTTTACCAGTTTTTAATTAATTCCTTATGTATTGATTTATTGTAATTCTAAAGCATATTATTGGGTGGCTATTAAGAATATGTTCATTTATCACAGTTAACGTTGTACCTGCTGCAATTGCTCCAATGAGCGGCCCCAAGGTAAGACTAAATGGGTAGTTCCAGGCTCCGATGATCAGCACCACACCCAAAGGTTCAGCTTTAATAAAAACATCGTCGTTCAGGGTGAGGAGGCTTTTTTGAACAGGTGTAGGTCTTGTCCAGTCACCCAGTTCACGTGTAGCCAGCTTGATTTCATTCTCAAGCCCGATGAGTTCCAAAAGTGGCGTGTTGAATTCGCTCTGCAGCCAGAAGGACAATATATACTTCATCTGTCTGCACTCAACACATTTCCTAACATGCAATTCACTATTCTTCTTTTCACAAGATGCATTAAACCATGCATATGCTATTACACCAGCAGTCTTACTTTACAGCATGAAGATAAAGTTCACACCTAACATTGCCTCATTTTTAGTTTTCTGCTTTTTCTGATAATTAAAAACATTTCATTATTTAGAAGTCATATTTGCTCTACAGCATTTTTACATACAGTAGTCCCTCAATTACTAATAGGACCACGGGGAGCCTATCTCAGACGACACTGAGCGAAGGCGGGGTACGCCGTAAACAGCTCTCCAGACTGCACAAGGTCAACACACAACCATTCACAGGCACATGCACACTTAACGCCAATTTGGAACAGCCAATTATCTTAATGCGCATGTAGAACATGCAAACTCAACACAGAAACACCCGAGCCCAGTAATCAAACCCAGGACCTTCTTGCTGTGAGGTGGATGTGCTAACCACTATGCCACCATGCCTCCCCTTTTGTACAGTAGTGTACATGTTAAATAAAAAAAAGACGTGTGACGTATCCAGGTCAATCATCAGTCATTCTTACAAAAATCACCATCTTTTGTAGAAAAACAAGCAGAAAATGAGTAGACGAGGAATACATTTGTGTGTCATGACATTTATTTTGTTCTTATGTTTATTCTTATGTTGTCCAAAAGAGGTTAACATGGACTGAAAGCTAATTCATATTCAGTAGACAATATTTAGGTAGGATTTGAATGTTGCTACGCTTACAATTATAGATAAATAGACAGACAGGTAGACAGATTCATTCATTCATTCATTTTCTAAGCTGCTTAATCCTAATTAGGGTCACGGGGAGGCTGGTGCAAATCTCAGACGACTCTGGGCAAGGGTGGGGAACACCCTGGACAGCTCGCCAGGCCATCGCAGGGCCAACACTCACACAGACTTTCACACTCACACTGAGGGTCGATTTGGAACAGCCAGTTAGCCTAATGTGCATGTTTTTGGACTGTGGGAGGAAACCGGAGTACCCAGAGAAACCCCACACAAGCACGAAGATACAGAAACGCCTGAGCTGGGAATCGAACCCCAGTCTTTTTGCTGTGAGGTGAACATGCTAACCACTATGCCACCGTGCCGCCTCAGGTAGATAGATAAATTATCCAAATATTACGTTTCTTGTACATTGTATGAGCACAAAGAAAACTAGCACTGTACAAAGACTGGTCAGCATTTTGGGAGCTGTTTATCTTCATGTGTGCTCATATATGACAAATGGTAGTACTTTGCCAACGTCAAGCGAAATTTTAAAAATAAATGACCCCAATTATATCTGTCATTTCACTTCATCCCATTTTCTGAGCCGCTTTTCCCCTTATTAGGATTGAAGAAAGACTGTAGTCCATTCCAACCGACTCTTGGCGAAGAGAGGGGGTACACCCTGAACAGCTTGTCTCACCAACACAGGGCAACACAGATATACAAGCAATCACACTCACATTCACATCTAAAGGCAACCGAAAATATCCAGTTAGCCTCATGTGCATGTTTTTGGACTGTGGAGGAAATCCGGTGCACCCGCAGGAAACCCACATAAGCACGGGATAACAAGCAAACAACACAGATATGCCCTCAGCGGGCATGGGGCTTAATCCCAGGGTCTTCCTGTTGTGCAGTGTAAGTGCTAAACACTACACCACATTGTCGCTCATTTCATCTCTCCTATATTCCAAAATTATAAGTTTTTGGCAAAAATATACATCTGACTGACTGATGGCAGGTCCCGTTTGGATATGTACTGTACATCATACCTTAAAAATCTCCACATTTTCAAGTAAAAAGTACAAAAGAGAAGAATATTAATTTATTAACATCAGGATTAATAGTTTCTAAGTGACTGCAAACTGTTCAGTGTTAATACCACGGTAATTCAGTCTAGTGCGGTATCAGTGGTGATGAGAAGCTCGATATACCGTGCAGTTCTTCTCACCCTGTGTAGGTCGTGCATGAGAGCAGCACTGATGTCCTCCTGTCTTTCTCTGATGAGCCGCAGTAAAGCTTGAAGCTGCTCAACTCTGTACTGCAGGACTCTGGACCTACCCATGTTAAAGGCTCTCCTGGCTATATCCACTGCCTGGTTCTCCATGTCTTCAAGACATATTAGTAAAAAATAGCATGGAAAATGTTTTATATATTATACACTATAACACCAGCTCTGGTAAACAAAACAACACCCACTTTACTGACAACACTGCCGTGGGTGGTGTTCAAATCAACACTGATTTCATTCCATACAATCATAAAGTATCATTATATCTTTAAATGGTTTTATAAACTTGCCTATTTCCTAGTAAAAAACAACAATAAAATCAATATTTTCACCTAACTAGTCTTCTATCTTCACTCAGCTAAGCAGGGTACACTCCCAAAAAAACCCCCCACAAAACTAAACAAGCTTTACTTACTTTTTTCCCCAGAAGAATCTGTAATAGTGTTACTGTGTGAGCAGACACCACCTCCAGGGTGGGATAGAAAGAGCAGTAAAGCAGAATGGGGCAGTATTTATGATGTGCTGTACAGAGGGAGGTGCATCTCACATAAAGCTCTTATTGTAGCTCTTACTGAATAATCAGCCATCAATCCCACCATCCAGAGATACAAACTACACACAACAATCCTCATTATTAAACACTTAATTACTTCCTTTTTTATTAGAGAAAACAAAACACTTTCTATCATATGCTGAGCACTGCATGACCTGCATTAACACTTAATCTACCAAATGAATACAGAGTGAACTGACCTTTACACCTATAAGTCCAAAGTGACGTCAGGTAAATTAGATAAATCATTAAACAGTTGAATATATAATTATATAATTCATAATCATACACCATTCATGACTTGTTTATGAAAGTCGAAGAAACTGATATTAAAGTCAGGGTTTTTTTTTATTGTTTATTTTCCAAAGTATTCTGAGTCATAAAGAAATAATATCTTATATCTAACACACTCATTATGAAAATTTGTTACAAATATTCCCAGTGATAATATTTCCCAAAAATATTTATTATAAAATACACATTGTAACAATTCTGTACTTCTATCATGCGTCTATTTTATTAAAAGAAAAATATAAAACGCAATCCAGTTACAATGTGTACTTGAAATGAAATGTAGTGTATAACTGCCTAATGGACATATTATGGGTGCTGGTGGTATAGAGGTTAGAGTGAGGGGGCTCATCAAGAATCCCTGTTGGACCCCCACCATGCTAAGACCCTAGGGCTCGGTCTCAACCACATGTCTTCCTTTGTCCACCCAGCAGTATAAATGGATGCCGACAAAAACACTGGAAGGGTAACCGGCGATGGACTAGTGTCCCATCCAGAAGTTGAATTCCTAGTCATGTCAGGCTACAGAAACCGGGATAAGCTCCAGCCCATTAGGCCCGGGAGTAAACGCCCAACAGATCAGCTGCAATTTTTAAATTCTGTTTAGAAATTGAAATGGCACTGTCCTGTTTTATTCTTTATTGTTAATTCTACAGTGGAGAGATGAAGTTTCAGGAGAAGCGTGGATGGGACTCGGTGTTCCTTTTCAGCATCCTTATCGCAAAAACCTCTGCAAAAAACACCATATTAAAATCAGTTTACATGTAGTACACAACCTGTGGAGACAGAACACTCATGAAACAATGTACCACCAGCAGACGTGTTTCAAAGGTTTATACAGAAAGCCTTGTTTGACTGTGGTTCCCGTCCTACCCCCACCAAGGTAATTACAGCATCAGTCTTCTGGACAGGCAAGAGAAAACTAGTCATGCCTAGACAGTAATTTTCCTATTGTCCATTATCTTCACTCTAGTCTGTGTAGTAGAAGAAGGGTGAGGTGGGGGACAGTTCAGTGAACCGCTGTCAAATGGACAGAGACTCATTGTGGAAATCTTTCCCATGTGGCCACTCTCATGTGCATTGCATCAGGGAGCCTATCTCAGCCAACTCTGGGAAAAGGTGGGTACACCCTGAACAGCTTGTCAGTCCATCATAGGAACAACACACTAACATAACCATTCACACTCACACCTAGGGGCAATTTGGAATATCCAATCAGCCTAATGTTCATGTCTTTGGACTGTGGGAGGAAACTGGAGTGCCTGGAGGAAACCCATGCAAGCATAGTGAGAAGCATTGCTACCCCTAAATCTGACATTAAATTACATTGCAAGCAATTTATGAAGCAGACATCAACATTTATACTTACTTCTTGTTACTTTTCTTCATTAGCGTAAAGCTTTGGATTTTTTCTAAAACACTCGGAACACTAAAACACTACTTGGAAGCAAAGAGGAGCTATAAAGACACTACAGTAATATTACACAGATATTAAATTTCTACAAAGGAAAGGAAAGAATTCATACATTCCACAAACACAACCCAGTCATATAAATAAATCTATTATTTTGTACATCTTTTATAGTAGGAATTTTAGACTTTGTCATTATACATATTCAAGTGGACAGTATACAACAGAGCAGGAATTCTTTTTGTAGTCCTATTGGGAAATAAGCAGCAAACTGTAGGTCTGCTGATCCTCATGGCAGTTACTCTCACTCACTCACTTGCCGAGTGGCTTAATCTTATCAGGGTTGTGGGGAGGTTGGACCCTATGTCAGCCGACACTGAATGCGCAGGCGGAGTACACCCTGAAATTTGAACTGTGTAAGTGTTTTGGGAGTAAACCAGAGTACCTGGAGAAAACCCACACAAGTACGGGGAAAACGTGCAAACTCCTCACAGCCACATCTAGAGGTAAACTGTATATTTTGGCTATTGAAAGGCTCATAATATTATTTTAAGTATCTAATAGTGTTGTAGAGATAGACCTGTATTTTTACCCAAATTGTAATTAAACTGAAGAAAATCACTGTTTCTACACTCGCTGACTTGGTTTCCAGTTCAGTGCCTACTGTGGCTATTTTGTGATGTTTATAAATGAAGAAGTCATAGAGAATTCATTGGGAATTCTATTTCCAAATTATTACCAAAAGTTAATTTGTTACCATGGAAATAGATTTCTAAACATGATAGAAAATCTGACCCAAAAAGATGGGGGAAAAGGGCCCAAGCTTAAAAATCACCAATTTTTTCCTCTAACACAGGTCTACCACTGACATAACACATGCAGGCTTTTTAATTTCTTTAGTTCAGGACAAAGAAATGAAACAAGGGGTAAGAAGGGCAGATGAAGTACCTGTACCACAAAGGCTGCAAGAGCTGTGAGCATAGCAAGTTGCATGAGTTGTCGCCAGCGTTTCACGTACACCTGCTTGATGAGGAGCATTCGCGCCCAGCGTAGTTTCTCTGGCGTGTGAGGTGGGTAGCGCATAAGGTTGAGCCGTTCCATGTTCAGATTTTTAATGAGGCAACTGCGCAAGTGACTCAACTGATCAAAGGTGTGTTTGCCATGGTAGCAACCTGTCCCGCTGTTACCTGTTGGGTTTTGGGGTTTTCATTACAAAACAACCTCAAAACAAATTGGAATTGACTTTTTGGAAAAAAAACAAACAAACAAAAAAAAAAAACATGAAATGTGAAATGGTGAGGAGTCATGAATGCTTACCAACACCACCAAAAGGCAATTCACTGATGGTATAGTGAACAAGACAGTCATTGGCTAATAGAGCTCCACTGGACGTTTCCAACATCATTTTCTTTATCACCTTCAAAATTAAATGTCAGCAGTAAGCCTGAGGGATACAGTATATACTTTGCTACTTAGTAAAATCAAGTTTACTTACCTTCT
The DNA here is from genome assembly GCA_028564935.1 of Neosilurus hyrtlii. NCBI lineage: Eukaryota > Metazoa > Chordata > Actinopteri > Siluriformes > Plotosidae > Neosilurus > Neosilurus hyrtlii. The sequence goes on along the minus strand of JAOUQZ010000049.1, from coordinate 12,381,563 downwards.
TATTAGAAGAGAAGACATATATTGCCAAAGGCTTCTCTCTTTCATTAATGAACTGGATGGCTTCGTTCAGTCCATTTACAGGAACGATGGGCAGTACAGGACCAAAGACCTCCTCCTGCATCACCTTTGAGTGCGGAGTTACATCTTTTAACACGGTAGGAGCTGAAGTGCAAAGTTATGCTTAACACTCTGTATAAAGCAACAATTTATATGAATATTTATCACCTTTATACAGAAAACCCATACCAATGTAGCACTGGGATTCATCATGTTCTCCCCCTATAGCCACTGTGCTGCCCTCCATGAGCGCAATAACCCTCTTGAAATGCCGCTGATTGATGATGCGTCCATAGTCTGTGAAGGTCTTGGGGTCCGTTGTATAAAATTCCTGCCAAAGAAATGTTTTAAATGTCAGAGTTGGAAAAATCATAGGTTTACCATCAATCCCACTGTGCAAGTAAAATCTCTGGGTGGAGGGAGGTGGGGTGCCCTAACCACTACACCTCTGACCCCATACATTTTTGAATATATTTATAAATATATATAGACAACTAGTTTCAATATATTTAACTGCAAGGTTATTATCTGTCCTGTACTAAGACGAAGTGATAAATAGCTGTTTCGTGCTTCACTTCATTTTCGGATTTGAGAAAGAAAGAAAGAGAGAATGAATGAATGAACTTTTTGAATGTTGGGTAACCACGAATTAAAACCAAATTTCCCAAACATGATATCTGCTTATCCTTATTGCTGAGGCCAATCATTTCTCCACTCCTGAATGTGTACCAGGGGACCTTATTCGCAAAAAAATATATTAATGGTAGTCAACAGTGAGACACAAATAATTTCTTGATCCCATTATAACTGCGCTGTTTTCCAAGTCAAAATCTGTATTACAACAGTAACCACTCAGTGAACTACATCTCGTCCTGCACTATGTATCACCAACACGCCATCTCTGCGGTATATTTCATCTCTTTCTTCCACAGTGAGGAAAAGAGTATTAAAAAAGAGATGAAAATTACTACAGGTCTGTTCATCAGCTGCAGCTCCATGGAAATTCATGAGGTCACGTTTCATTTGTGGTTCTACTAAAGTATATTCACAGTTTTACAACATACTGCAACTCTTAATTTAAAACATAATGTTTGAACAGGTAAACATCCTGTGTGTAATTCATAGCATCAAAAAATAAAAATAATATTTATCTTGCCATTTACCAAGGTACAATATTCACATTAATTTTTATGGTTTTCTTTTTCATTTTTCTAAAAGCTGGACAAATACTAATATATTAATAATAATAATAATAATAACAACAACTAAAAGCTCTCAGAGAGCACAAACCTCCACCAAGGAAGAACAATCTCTCTGTGCTTCACCAAAAACTAATCCTTTGTTCCTTGAACCATTCTCTACCTTGCCTAAAATTTTCAGGAAAATCCATTTCTAAAAATTTAGGTTTTTTGTAAAGTTCACAGACAAACAAACAAATGTCGGCAAAAACATAACCTTCTTGGTGGAGGAAATAATAATAATAATGATGCTGATTATTATATATATAATATAAAAATATATAAAATAAAAAAGTACGTCATCAGCAGCAGACACTAATTAGGTTACATTAAATTTACTAACCCTCATTTCCCCTGTTAAGAGGCTTTCATTTCTTATTTCGCTTAAAATTAAACTAAGAAAACAGGCTGTCTTAAAAATCCTTTACGGAGAGGAACCAGATCTCCATGTCCAGTTTAGTTCCTTAAATTAGCATCTCTTTGAAATGAATTTCCTCAAACTCTGGATACTTTCTGACCGGAGCTCAAATGCATTATTTGTTCCAAGCTGAAACAACCGAGCTTCTGAAACTTGTTTTAAATCTGGCAAAGTGAAAAATAAGAAGCGTAATGCACCCTCTGCAGGGTAGAGATAAGGCATACTCATACAAGATTTTGAATAAAGAGAAAAAATAGAGAAAAATATAGCTTTAAATCAATATGCAAATCCATCATTTTACCCACAGGACCAGATCTACTAAGATCCCAATCAGTGTGTAGTAATTTGCGTGCACAATCTAGAATGTTGCGTGTGGGGTGGAACCGCAGTTTGCGGGTGATTTACTAAGAGTGATAGCGTAAATGACAAGAAGTACAAACGTGTTGGAGACACATCCATTTAAATAAGGGTTTTACATGTTTCATGTTTTCACAATGGCGAGTTTGGAGCTCAAAATGAAATTGGACCTTACAGAATTCGAGGTGTTAAGTGATGAAGCCAACAAACACTAAACAATAAAAACACTATTTCGCACCTTTGCAAGACGCAATCCTTAGTGCGCACTGTTAGTAAATCAGTTTGTACATTTTTTTTGCGTGTACAATGAGTTTGCACACGTTTTTATACACACAAACCTTTAGTAGATCCGGCCCTATATGTACTAACCTGAATGCATTTTCCAATCTCTTCCAGCACTTTGTCTTGAATGCTCGGTTCACAAAGGATGTAATCAGGAGCTATGCAGGTCTGACCACAATTAAGATACTTTCCCCATGTTATGCGTCTGAAAACATGAAAAACAAAATGCACAAGAAGAACAAAAACAGAGTGCTGTTTAGAGAATCACTCTTCTTTTGTCATTCTTTATATATTCCTACTTACTGCATTCCGTTACTGAATACCTAGACGTGTACACTGATGATAAAGATACATCTATCTATCGATTAACCCTCCTCTCAGGAAGTGTGGGGCTACTCAGGGTCCCTGCAGCTTTCTGCTGTTGAAATGTAATGACTTTTCAAAGCCATGATTACAGACCCACTGATGACTCCTTAGTGACTGTCAGACACCATGTACATGTTCTAAGGATGCTGTTTTTAATCAATATTTATATCAATATTTTATACTGTAAAATTTCCAAAGCATATCACTGCATAAAAATCTAAATGCAATGCCATTTACAAAAGTCTCAACACACATGATTAATCTAAACTATGGTCTAATAAATGTTTGGTACATCTCGAACTGCCATGGTTAGTTTCCAATTTAATGAAACTTAGTGACAAACTACAAACGTAATGACTTTTGAGGGTCTTAAAAATTAGTTTTTGAACTCTAAATGTGAAATTAAAGGCAAGTCTTCCAAACACTCCTGGAGGCAGTGGTGGCCTGGTGGTATACAACCGCTTAATCCTAATTAGGGTCGCGGGGAGGCTAGCGCCCATCTCAGCCGACTCTGGGCGTGAGCAGAGGCCTTCACTGGGCAAAAACATACAATCCTTTTCACAGAGATGATGAGCCATGTAACACTGATAATGTAACTATAAAGGCCTGTGTGAGTCAGTTATCATGGATTTTGGCTAGAAATCTTCTTCACACACATTTTTCCTTCGCTCCTGTACAGAATGTGTAACATAAAGCTCACCTACAGGCTATTCGGAGGTCACAGTCTTTATCAATATAGCAGGGACTTTTCCCCCCAAGCTCCAGAGTGACTGGTGTGAGGTAATGTGCAGCTGCTTCCATAACCAGTTTCCCCACTGTGCTGTTTCCTGTGTAGAAGATGTGATCGAAACGCTGCTTCAGCAACTCCTGGGTTTCAGGAACTCCTCCCGTCACCACATGGTACATCTCCTGAAAACATTAACACGTTGTAGCTGAAATCATGAAATATCAGGGCAATATATTCCAGTTCCTAATCATGTATGTTTATGCAGTATGGTCTTCGAAGCAGGATTTTCAGAATATTATGAAATCTGTGACCACACTGGAAATTTAAAACTGCAAACAAACAGAAAGTGCATGATATTTATGATTCCGCACTATTTATAGCAGGGGTCTCAAACTCAATTTACCCGGGGGCCACTGGAGGCAGTCTGGGTGAGGCTGGGCCGCATCAGGTTTTCCACAAGAAAAGCTTTGTTTTTAAATTTTCAATCTTC
>JAOUQZ010000049.1:12315038-12343136 GCA_028564935.1 Neosilurus hyrtlii | reverse complement strand
GTATGTGTATATATATATATATATATATATATATATATATGTGTGTGTGTGTGCGTGTGCGCCAGTGATACTGTATATATGTGTGTGTGTGTGTGTGTGTGTGTGTGTGTGTTGCACTTCTAAACTGCGTTAAAGGCCAGTTTAAGAAAACACCTGAAAGCACTGTATGTGTAGTCTGCTTTCCCCTGTACATGTGTTAATAAGAACCTCCTCGTGTTCTAGAGCTGCACTGGCACTGATTCTGTCTCCATTGTGTTCTTTGTTATAATTTTGTGCTTTGTATGTTTTATTCTCAGACTTTACTTTCACAAATCTTTATTGTACAGAAGGGGAAAAAACTACAGAAAGGTATTCTTCTTGCTTCTTTTTTAATATCCTACTGAAATCCATGCACAGTTCTGTAGTCTGTAGATGTCATGGCATTTTCAGGCTCTGAGCACCATGTAAACGTGAAGTTCCTTAGAAGTGTGCTGCAGACAGTAAGTTGTACCTGTGGAAAGTAGGAATGTATATCCCCTGTTCTTGAACTAACTAACCTATCTTGACTAGTATCGTATAATACAGCTAGTGCAATTTAAACCTCAGTGCTCCTCTTTTTTTTTATTGACACAATATTGTCATTGGTTCACCAACATCTTTGGTGTGGACTCAGAAGCCCACTCAGGTTCATCAGAGCCACCTGCAGCACCGCTCTCTGCATTCTGCATTGTAACATGGTCATTGTTCATTTTGCATGGACATGAAATATAGATTTTATAACTTGGGACTTGTTACAGGACAACCAATAAGAACAGTAGTTCAATCCGGTGTATTAATAAAATCATTTCTATCTAATTATAACTGTAAATTTTAACTGCCTCTTTTTATGGGTGGGGTCACAATGTGGTCTGTTGATGTCATGGTGTACATCCAGGTGACTGCCAATGATTCAGCAGTTCCAGCAGTCATTCAGGTTCATTAATAACCTCCTGACTAGATGAGTAGAAAAAAGTAAAGTAGAATTTTAAAATAAATAGATGGGGTTTATTAAAGGAACACTCCACAGTTTCTATCCATCACATCTTTTATGTTCAGTATCAATATTAAATTCAGAATATCAATGTGAAGTTTATAAGTGTAATGCACTCAGAGATTTTAGTTTTTGCCAGACACTAGGTATGTTGATGGTATTCAGATTTTGTGGTTTAATAATTTAAAGCATAATCTCCCATGAGTCATTTGTGCCATATTAAAGTGTACTGCCCGCACACAGCCGCACTGATCCTAACTCTACCAACTGGATCATTTCGAAAAACACAAAAAAAAATTTATTTTATATTTTATATTGCTGCCATCGTCCACATCAGCGATACATAACAGCCAATCAGCACCAATATAGTGATGCAGCAGCCTCATTGGTTTTTCCTGTGGCACAAACAAGGCACAACCCTCCAGCTCAGGTTCCATGCCTGTGTGGCTCTGTGCAGGAGCTCTGCTATTACTTACTGTTGTTTATTGTACTGTATTGTTGATTTCATTTCCGTATTACTTGGCATTTACAAGCTTGTTCTAGTACCTATGACACTAAAGATATCTCATTTTTAAAAGAATTGTTAGTTCATTTCAAATAGTGAATATATCAGTTTTGCTCAGTTGCCCTCCATTTCCCACAATCCTTTCTTCATCAATAGTAAAACCACTGCTGCTGGTGGCTGTTGCTCTCCTGCTCTGCTCTTAGACATGTTTCCTTCACAATCTCCAGCAGCTGCCTCACCTGATGTTCGTCTCTGGTTTCACTGTTCAGGATGTGATACCTGTATCCACACTTCTCAAGGATCGTCTGCAGATGTTTCCCGCTCTTTTTTACGTGTTCTTCAATGCTCTTTCCTCTCAGCTCATCAGCCCAAGTAAAGAGCACTACAGTGAGATTCCACACATAACCGAGGAGGCTCATGTGTTCTTCCACAGCCTTGCGGTCCCGGTTACTGAAAGTATCCACTGGGATGACAAGCAGGAAGCCCTGAGGTCTGGGAAGCCATAACCTCACACTGCGCAGTATTTCCTGTCTCACTAGTGCCACATTAGTAAAACCAAAACTGCTCCAGCCAGGGGTATCTACGACAGTCAGTCGCACTTCGTTGACCCAGCCATTTCTTTTTACACACTGTCTGGTTTTCTGGCCAGATTCAAAAACCCTTGTTCCAAAGATTGTATTTCCTGCTGAGCTCTTGCCTGAATTTCTCCTTCCAAGTAGCACAAGTGCCAGAGATGAGATGCACGGATCGCCACCTGTGGGAAGTTAAGATTACTGTAGCTATACTTTTGTACTGATTAGGTGATTTAAGTAATATTTGCTCAGTAACAGACACATTATATTTGTGAAGTCCTGGGAAAACCAGCCAAATGTCAAACCAGCATCAAATTCTGGCAACAGCCTCAATTAGGGGCAAGAATTCTTTCAATCTGGTCAACTTTAAAAAACTTGGACTTTTTCTACCAACGACAGACAGACTGGTCAATGAGTATTAGGACAGGCACTCCTGTGAAACTTTATTTCTGTCTAGAAATTCAGGTTTTTCTGCGGCCTCCTTTTCAGTTTTTCTTGGAAACTGAAATACTGGAAAAGTATCCTGTGCTGCAAACATTTTAGAACATTCCTTATCAGTTATAGCACGGTGGCTTGTTGGTTGGTGGCTAACATGTCACAGCAAGAAGGTCCGGGTTCGAGTCCTGTGCTCGACGAGGACATTTCTGTGTGGAATTTGCTTGTTCTTCCTGTGCTTGTGTGGGTTTCCTCCAGGTACTCCGGTTTCCTCCCACAGACCAATACATGCACGTTAGGATAACTGGCTGTTCCAAATCGCCCCTAGGTTTGAGTGCGAGTGTGAATGGTAGGGTGTGTGTAGGACCTGTAAGGAACCGGCGAGCCGCTCAGGGTGCACTCCGCCTGAGATAGGCTCCAGCCTCCCCATGACCCTAACAGGATTTTAGTGAGCTCTGTCTCAGCATTTCCTGTCACTGGTGATAGCCGGTTAAAAACTGTATTTTAATATCACATTATGTAATGGATAATCAAAGTCGAAAAGAACCATAACCATTTCAACCAGCACCAGGAGGGTTTCTGTTCATATTGGTAATTTATTATTACATTTTCTTTCCTGTGATAAATAAACACTATTTCTGTGAACTCCTGATAATCCCACACAATGTTGCACTAGTAGCAGTCATTCTGAAACGGTCTCCATTTCAGCAGTCAGTGTTTTGGACAGCTGGTAAGGGGATCAAGCCAAGCTGGATTTTTCAGCAGTGAATTTTTAGTTGAACTTCTCAATCCAAACCCATGAGTATCAATATAGAGTTGAATAATAATAATAATAATAACTTACCATTTGCTGGTCTGTTTCTAACTTCCATCCTTGAGGCTTCAACTAAGAATGCTGATTTCTTGTTTCCCACCAAGTCATCAACATTCTATTACCATATTTCCTCCTCCACACCCAGTGACCAGCGAGCGAACTCTGTGCGTCAGACCTGGTTACAAAGTTCACTTCTTTGGTAGCTGTAATCTTATGTTGGGATTCAATAAAAACCTTCAAGCACAGTTGAACATGACTTTGTACAATAATTGTAAATATTAAGAATCGTTTATCACCGAAACTGCTTTAACAGGGTGAGACAATGAAAAGTGTAAACGTGTGTGAGCCTGGTGAAGGCGGATGATGCTTATACAGTGTTGTCTGTATAAAATCTGACGTCATTTTTCTGTTATCGTCTAAGAGCAGATGCTGTTTTCTGCCTTTCTGCCTGGAGCAGCAGAAAACATTCTTCTGTTATTTATTTCAAATTAATCAGCCATTACATAACCATCCAGCAGAGTTCAAGGTCTGAATAAATATAGACACACAGCTTAGGACTTTCTCTAAAATTTATTTCATATATACTTTGACCGCCACTGTTAAAAAGTGACACGTGAGCATAAATAGTATCCATTCTCTTTCTCCTGTTAATTTAACTGAAAACAGTAACAGGTCATTTTCAGCACCACAGTATAGTACATTCTCTATATTGCATCATATATAAAAATATACAGATAGTGTATTTCCCCCCAAAAACCTTCTTTCTGTGTTGTTCAATGGCATGATAATCAAAGATAAACCAATCTGTATGATCAGGACTGCTGAGTGAACTAGAACCAGCTCAACTCGGCAGTCCCCTCATTCACAGCATTTGAGTATCAGATCAGTAGCAGCCACGCTGAATAAAAACACACCACGGCCACGCGGCGTGCTCCCCACATCACACACCTTCCACAAACTTTTTTTTTTTTGCCCTTTTCAGGCCTCAGGAGAGTAAGAGGAGGGAGAGAATGGAGTGGATTAGCAATTAGGAGAAAAATGACAGGTGAAACAATTCAAAAAACCAAGTCACTGAATAAAAAGCAGAGGTGTGTGCCAAACCCAGGAGCTCAGATAAGTGCTGCATCTTTGAGGTTGTAAATCTTGTCTCCCTCAGCAGAGGGAGTCTCACACCAGCTTCCCCATGAGTGTCGGGATTACAATATAAAATGATTTAATTCACCAGAAAACACTTCTATGTTAAACCAGTCTGTATACTGAGGCAATCTTGTACAAGGCGCAGACGGGACCAGAGTTCTGTTGCAGTGCATAGCGAGAGACTTGTGAGACGGAGTCACAAGGGTTTTAATACCCTACGGTGTCTCCCAAAGAGCTGCCCTCAGACACACACACACACTCACACAGTCACACACATACATGGAGGCATCTGACAACTCCAGACCTCCCCAATGAAAATGAACAGGACACAGCAGCAGAGTGCCAGTAAGGACGGTACATTTAATTCTGTCAGGTGTCCAGCAGAGGGCGACAGTGTCTTCTTTCTGTGACGAGTGCTTTGTGAGGATGATGATCCCCGGGGTCGTGGGCTCACTCCTTCTATTTCCTGTGAGCCCTCACAATCCGGATTGCTCATAGAACAGAACGTACGCATCACTGCTGCGCACCTGACTGGACGACATTGGCGATACTCTGTAAGAGAACAGAGTCTGGTCAGAGCGTGTGCACTTCCAAAAGTCTTATGGATCATACCTGTCTTATCTACATGGCTTAAAATGATACATGTAGCTTACTAGATACTGTGGTGGCTGTTTCCAATTCAGTATTCTGTCATCATTTTACTAGCTACAACATTGTGAACCCAAAAAATGTAGAGGTGATAGAATGATTATAATAAAATGATCCTTCAGGGTCTATTCGATCCTGTGATATCCAGTGAGCCTGAGGCGAATAGCTGTTTTGGTAAATACTGCACAGGAATGGTGTGAACTGACTGGTGGACTACCGTGGAATTAAAATACATTATCAAGTTTATGACACTGAAAACTACAAGCGTTCATGGCTTGCCAGTCGTCACTCTGAGCAGGTGACATCATCATTAGCATGCTTTAAAAAAACCCTCTCACTTACTCATTTGCTAAACCACTTACTCTTACTAGGGTTGCGGGGAGGCTGAAGCCTATCTCAGCCAGCACTGGGCGAAGGCGGAATACTCCTTGAACAGCTCATCATGCCATTGCAGGGCAACACACACAAAAACCATTCACAGCCAATTAGCCTAATGTGCATATTTTTAGACCGTGGGAGGAAACTGGAATACCCAGGGGAAACCTCACACAGGCAAACTCCACACAAAAATGCCCAAAGCTGGTACTCAAACCCAGGACCTCCTTGCTCTGAGGCGGACATGCTAAGCAATACACCACATATGCCCAAAAATAAACTATAAAAACTTATTTACTTTTGGGGGGGTTTTGTGTTCTATATGGAGACACAGCAGAGACATTATCCACCTCACAAACTCAGAAATATGCCTCATGCCGTCCCAAAATATGCAAATTACGCGATTTCACCGTCACACTTTTCAAGGCAACACAGGACTTTTCCTAAACGGAATGCGATCCAGAAAACATTATGATGGAATGCGTGTGACTGTTGTCATGGTTTGAAAATGTAAAAATGATGGCTAATCAGATATTGCACCTAGGTGTGAGTGTGAATGCTTTGGTGTCTGGTGTTGTGCTGTGATGGTTGACAGGCTGTTCAGGGTGTACCCCACTTTTGCTCTTGCCTCCTTGTGACTTTAATAAAGAATGGTTCAGAAAACAAAACAAAAAAAAGTTCCGTTGTAGTATATACTGAAACAATGATACACCCCAGGCTTGATGTTTCAATGATGCCTACCTCGTCTTCACCGAATAATTCTTATTTATTTTATTCTGTAGCTTTAAAATAACCATAAAATTCATTATGTGAATGTGCATTTTGCAGTCATTCAATAATAACTGCCTGAATGCTGAACGTCTCTAATAAAAGCATTCCTCATGTCAACCGAGGGAGTTTTTCCTTGCCACTGTCGCTGTGGGCTTGCTCATTGAGGATGTGCAGGGTTTAACTGTTTAAATTCTTTACCAAATTTGTTTTACTAAGTAAAGTTGCTTTGCGACAATGTCAATTATAAACAGCGCTATACAAATAAACCTGAATTGTTGTTATTGTGAATAAACATGGAACCAAAACAACATGTAAACCAGGTGAATAAATCATACAAACACAGACTATTCATTAGTGAATACTTCACTCACTCATTTGCCAAACTGCCTATTCTTATTAGGGTCGCAGGGAGGACGAAGCCTATCTCAGCTGACACTGGGCAAACGTGGGGTATACCCTGAACAGTTTGCCAGACCATCGCAGGGCCAACAGACACACAACAATTTTTACTAGTGAATCTGTATCTTTAAGAAATAATTTCATGGCATGTTTATGCAACACAGTAACAAACACTGCATTTTTTACTCTCTGGTGTCTGTGTTTGTTTTCCGATCCATTAACAATAAAATTGTTGTATTAAATATCACCAGTGGATATAAATGAGGCTCGAATACATGTACAGACCCATCCAAAAATGTACTAATGAGAATGAAAAAGGGATTTTTTTTTCACCAAGTAACAGAGAATGTGAGTAGGAGTGAGGTTAAAGCCCAGAATGGATGTTAGAAGCAAAGCAGCAGCAGATGTAGAAATCCGAATCTAAATGAACTCTAGCTTTTCTAATACATGTGTGTGGAATGAGTACCTGGAGTCGTTAAATGTGTACCATTCTCCTGAGTCAGGATTGCAGCAGTATGCTGTGTAATGCCCTCCCATGGTAGTGCCTGAGTGATTGGACACTGCGTACAGGCTATACACTGCACTACCTAGAGACAAAGTCAGACATGTAAGAATACTGATGTGTTACTACCTACACTATACACCCAGCACAGCACAACAGAAAATGATGATATCGTCTGCACTCTTATTCCTATATTTTACCCATCATGCCTCAGATGGTTATTGTGCTGTGTAATTTTAACATTGTCCGTTTCAATCAGTCCCTCAGGGGGCTGTGAAGCATCGCGACGAGGTCTTTTAGTCTGGTATTTATTTTGAAATCGCAACCTAGCATGTTATTTATTGTGAAGTTCATAAACTTATCATGTTTCATTTGACTTGAGTGGGTTTCATCCAAACATTAAAAAAAAGTAAATAATATACATGTAAAACTATAAATAATGTTCAGTTGGACCCATTGGGTTCTGTCAAAGTGAATTTCGGGAATAAAAGACCCTTTTAGCACTAAAAAATAACAAAAATATGATTTTAATAATAAGCTTATGATATACTCACGAAATAAAACAAGGTCCATCAAATTTTACATTCTTTGGTCCCTGGTTCCCAAATGTTTTTTCAGTAAATAAGAAGTCTTCTGAAACCCTACAACTCAGTACGCCTACAGCATTTTTATACTGTTCTGTATTACATACAGTATACACAAGGGTGAACTAAATGAGAAATTGTTGTTATAGGAACCTTTTTGTAGGTTTAAAATGTAACAAAACTAACTGCTTCTGTCAGAGGCAAACTCCCTGAGGTCCAGGTCCTTCATGGGGAAGTTGACAAAAGTGGACAGTTTGCTGGATCGAACACGAGCTTCTGAGAAACGCTTCAGATCTGAAAGTGTGAATCAAGGGAAAACTTCCATCCAGTCCATCAGACAATAAGCATGAGAAAGTGGTGACACAATATACAATAAACTATATACACACACACGCATACAAGTGAAACTCGAAAAATCTGAATATTGTATATAAGAATAAAATAAAATTTCTGTATACAAGAATAAAAGTTCATTTATTTCAGTAATTCAACTTAAAAGGTGAAACTAATATATTGTATAGACTCATTACATGCAAAGTAAAATATTTCAAGTCTTTATTTGTTATAATTTTGATGATTGCGGCTTACAGCTTATGAAAACCCCAAATCCAAAATCTCAGAAAATTTGAATATTACATGAAATCAATAAAAAAAGGATTTTAAATACAGAAATGTCAGCCCTCTGAAAAGTATAATCATACATATGTACTCAGTACTTGGTTTGGGCCACTTTTGCATGAGTTAATGTCTCAATGCGGCGTGACATGGATGCTATCAGCTTGTGGCGCTGCTGAGGTGTTATAAAAGACCAGGATGCTTCAATAGCGGCCTTCAGCTCTTCTGCATTGTCCGGTCTCATGTCTCTCATCTTTCTCTTGGCAATGCCTCATAGATTCTCTATGGGGTTCAGGTCAGGCAAGTTTGCTGGCCAACCCAGCACAGTGATCCCACAGACATTGTACCAAGTTTCGTTACTTTTGGCAGTGTGGGCAGGTGCCAAGTCCTGCTGGAAAATGAAAGCAGCATCTGCATAAAGCGTGTCTGCTGAAAGAAGCATGAAGTGCTCTAATGTGTCCTGGTAGATGGCTACACTTAATAAAGCACAATGGACCAACACCAGCAGATTGTATGCCTCTTTTTTCCTCTCCAGGCTGTGGCCAACCCTGCTGCTTGTGCACCTTTGTCTTCCACTTAACTTTCTATTAATGTGCTTTGATACAGCACTTTGAGAACATCTAACTTCTATTTCAATTATCTTTTGAGACTTTCCCTCCGTGTGGAGGGGGTCAGTGATGGTTTTCTGCACAACTGTCAGGTCTGCAGTCCTCCCCATGGTTGTGAATTCTACTGAACCAGACTGAGATACCATTTAAAGGATCAGGAACCCTTTGCAGGTGTTTTGGATTAATTAGCTGATTAGAGTTTGACACTTTGTGCCAACAATATTGAACCTTTTCACAATATTCTCATTTTCTGAGATTTTGGATTTTCATAAGCTGTAAGCCATAATCATTAAAATTATAACAAAGGCTTGAAATATTTCACTGTGCATGTAATGAGTATATATTAGTTTCACCTTTCAAGTTGAATTACTTTTTGCATGGTATTCCAATTTTTCGAGTTTCACCTACATATATACACACACACACACCACCAGGATATATTTTTAATATTTATTATATACACATCTAATGGTTGTGAGCACTGAGTGGCCACTTTACTACTAGCTTGTTATCAGCTCCTTAACTGTGAGTACAGTAAAACAAAATGGTGTAGGAATTTTGGCAAAACAGGAAATGAATACAGAAGAACACATATGAAAACTGTGTGTGTGTGTGTGTGTGTGTGTATATATATATATATTATACACACACACTCTGTGTGCACAATTATTAGGCAAGTTGTATTTTTGAGGATTAATTGTTATTGTACAACTATACAGGGCTCTTGGTCAATCCAAAATGCAACGAAATGAAAAACAAAGACTTCCCCCATCTCACTTGTTTTCACCTGTTAAAGTGGGAAGAACAAAATGTAAAGAAAAATGTAAATTTACAAATAAACATTTCTGAAATTAACAAAACAAAAACCTCAGTGACCAATATAGCCCCGCCCCTTCATTTCGATAACAGTCACAAGCCTTCCATTCACAGAGTCTGCATCCTGCTAAAATAATTTTTACAATTTTTGACTTTTCAGAGTCAGTTAAATCTCTTTTTTGGCCCATTTTTCCTGAGGAGAAAAATCTGCCTAATAATTATGCACACCTTAATATAGGGTGTTGATCCCCTTAGGCCACACCCTCCCTCGTTACACAAATACACATCACCTGATATGTATTAAATCCAATAAGCATTTATGTTTATACAGCTTGGAGTTGGAAAAAATGATGATATGGTCAAAATGAAACAGTGAACAGACAGTTCTCGAAGTTGATGTGTTAAAAGCAGGAAAAATGAGCAAGCTTAAAGCATTATTCTTACAGGACATGACAAGCAACAAGCGACATACCTGCCGCTGAGTGACATGCGACTTCACCTGGCAAGTGAGGCAAATCGCTTCATCTCTTAGCTCTCATTGCCATGGTAACTCCCTCACATGTTTCCCACTTCAAAATCTTTCCAAGTGAAACTGTGAGTAGCACCATTCTTCCCTACACCTTCCCCAAACCTGAGAGTTATCATTAATATCTTATATTGTTTAAGTAAATTTTAAATCATATTATCATCATATATTGATTATTATTATTGTTATTATTATTATTATCACACAGCGAGTATAAAACTGCTCCTGTCATCATGAACAGTTGACTCTCTTCACCATCTCTGCTCTCTTGTTGAGAAAAAGCACCATAACATCACTGCTGCCTGGCATCAGCACAGAGAGAATCATAGGCTTGTTCAGGAGCTCCATTGAGATGGAGTGCACTTTCAGCAGTACTTTATTTTGAACTGCACACAGTTTGTATCTACTGATTTATTTATTTTTATTAAAATTTAGCTGTTACCATGAGTCAGTAGGGCAACACGTAAGCAAACCATGTGCTCGAGTTACTATCCAACCATATAATGTACATTTCGTGTAGCTCTAAATAAACTTACGTAAATATAAACTCACAGGAAATCCCAACTGTTTTTAAAACTGGGACCCAGGCATCACAAATCAGGTTATTATCCTTGTAAAATTTCTGTGTGCGGTCATAATGTACAGGATATTTACACACGGCTATAATAAGCTGCTCTTCCATGTTGATGTGAGTGGGACATTTAAACTCGTGTTCATTCCATACAAAAACATTATGACAAACTCCGTGTTTGGAAACACCTGCCATTCAACAGTATCTTTAAGGTGTGACTGGTGACCGCTCAACCCGTGTCGTGTAAAAGTTAAGCTGAGTTGAACACCCGCCCACTTCTTGCCGCCTCTCTTTGCGTCTATCATGTGCGATAGTTGATTTGCATGGTCGCTGGCCGCTTGTCACTTCATGTGTGAACAAGGCTTAAGGATCTTAGTGATTCTGACAAGGGCCACATTGTGATCATAAACGACTGGGTCGATTCATCTCTACACAGTGGGTCTTGTGGGGTGTTTGTTGTATGCAGTGGTAAGTATCTACAAAAGGTGCCCCAAGGACAACCAGAGAGCTAGCAAGAGTGTCATGGGTACCCAAAGCTCCCTGATGCATGTGAGGCGTGAAGGCAAGTATGTCTGGTCTGATCTCACAGAAGAGCTTCTGTAGCCCAAACTGCTGAAACTGTTTATGCTGGTTACAACAGAAGGGTGTCAGACCACACAGTGTACTGCAGCTTGCTGTGTGTGAGGCTGCCTAGCTGCAGACTAGACAGGTGGTGTTATGGCTGATTAGTGTATATAAACGTCTAGTAGCTCTTACCTGATACCTCTGAAAAGTAATGATACTTAAAAGCTTAAAGACTGAAATCAAACCTGCCGTCTTAATGTCCTTTCATATAGTGAATAATTAAACATTTAAAGCCATCACATTTTAACATAATCTTCCATCAAATACAAAATGTCTTTTGCTTACCACTAAATGGTATCTGATCATTAACTACGTCACCATGCAGGCCCAGACAGGAGGAAAATAACATTAAGCAGTAATATGCTATCATGTTTCATCTCTCGCTCTCCCAGGCCTAAGCTAACAGAGTCAAAACGCTTTCACTCAGAAATATGTCATATATTGGGGCACTCCTTTCCACCGTGTCATCATTTTAAACAATAAATCCTGTAAAAAAAAAACAGTAAAAGGATACGTAGCACTAAGATTTTAGGAAACTTCTGAATTGTGAACTTCTTTGTACATTTTCTTCTGGCTTTACATCTGTAGCATGTCTGCGGAGACCGAAGAAAGATGATCTTCAGAAGCACTGATTACTTAATTCTGGATAAATAGGAAAATATCAAAAGAAGCAGGCAGGATATAACCAAAGCAGACGCACCGGTTTCTCATCTCCGTCCAGCACATCTTCCTTAGTGAAGAGTCGCATGCAGTCCATCAGACTGACCTCTCCGTAGCCCTTCTGGGTGCAATACACACTGTCATACATCACTTACTTCCTCTCATTTTACGTTACAGAGAGCACTGCACTAGCGTGTGTGTGTGTAAGTAAGTTGCTGAGCTGAACTGACCTTGGAGATTGGTAAGGAAAGATCCCAGAAGGGATCAAACACAGTGGAACAGTAGCCACATTCAGTGCAGGTCAAAGAGCTCTTCAGCTGCCCTACAAACAAGTCTGAACACATACAAATATTTATTAATCACAACAGACACAAATGACAAATGACACGTATTAGCTCACTCACACTCCCTCATTTGCTGAACCGTTTAATCGTAGCAGGGTCGCGGGAAGGCTGGAGCCTATCTCAGCTGACACTGGGCAAAGGCGTGGTACACCCTAGACAGCTCGCCAGACCATCACAGGGCCAACACACACACACACACACACACACACATTGTGGAACACAATTTGGAGCCAATTAGTCTTAAGTGTATTTGGACTGTGGGAGAAAACCGGACTACCCGGAAGGAGCCAACACAGGCACGGAGAGAACATGCAAACTCCACACAGAAACACCTGAGCACAGGACTCGAGCCCAGGACCTTTTTGTTGTGAGGTGGATGGCCTGACCACTACACCACTATTCCGCTCTACATGTACTAACTGCGATACTATTTTGAAATGAATTTTGTTTATACAGTAAACCAGGGAGGCGTCCAGTATGAATGGCTCTACAAATCTGTAATACAACAGTTTGGTGGTTGCTCTGCTTTAACACACCAAAGCATGTATATATGAGTGCAACACTCATATAAACATACCTACAATTTTACTGTCCTCTCTCTCCAGGTATTTGCTCCACATCTTTTTCCCTTTCTCTTCATCACTAAGGGAGGAAACTCAGAGTTAGTCACAGACACTGTCAGTATAACAAGTCACCATGTAATAATGATACTGTATATACCCAACCTGAAAGTTTGACTGGACTCACTTTGCTGTGGCGAACCCCTTTTATGTTTTTTCATTAAAAATGTGTATGTAGCCATGTAGAGGACAAATTTTTGTTTTTAAGAAAACACATTTATAAGAGAAATCTAAAAAAATCATAAAACAAATCATACAAATCTAAAACAAATGGTGAAAATGACAGTACAGAATTTTACACAGAAGTATTTCAGTTAGAACAAGATTATTTCAATTTCGAATGAAGATTATTACAGATTTTGTTTCCCTAACATTCTCTACAGTGGAAAGACTAGGGCTAAACCCCCACTGGCTGATCTTAAAATGATCTAAAAGATTAATAGTCGGCTTCAGTTTGTGATGGGCTGTCCTGCTTCAGGGCATCAGCAAGAAATGACAGCTCTAATATGCTTTGAAGTCTTTTTGGTGCTTAGCGTTATACCCATTCTTTGCTACATATCAAATTCTGAATTTGATTCCTGACCCATTTGATCCCAGCTTGGCTGCTCACTCCAGCTTCAGTGAGCTCAAACCACTCAGTGATGATAAATTATCCAAAGCCATATGTGCACATACTTACAGCAAATGGTCAAAGTCCTCTGTGGTGGCACGTGGCCGTACTGTAACCCTGTTCACCTCATTGTGCAGCCCATCGAGCAGGAAGCGCAGAAACTCCTGAGCATCTTGTTGGCTGGAGAACACACAGTATTCCTTTCAGTACTGGCTACGTAACAGAACTAACAAAGAGACTACGGAACTGTACACCAACATATTTGTGGACGGAAGTTTCCTTCCTAGTGTTCTGGTTCAAAGCAGAACTTAAGTATCTGATCCAACTTACTTGTAGCCGACAAATCTGGGCGCGTATCTCTGGATCTGAGTTTTGAACTCGGAAGGGCTGACGGCGTCGCTGGTTGACGACGTCCACATTGTCTGAATGAGCTTGGCAAATTCTGTGATGGAAGATATGAAGAACTGCTGTAAGAATGAACAGGACTTGAGAAACACACAGAAATCCTAGAAGTGCTCTTACCCTTCATCAGTGCAGTGTTTGTGCGGTTGTTGTTGTTGAGGTCATGGCGGTGGGAGTTGTGCAGACAGTAGTCTCGCAAACTGCGTGTGTTGCTCAGACACTGAAGGATGGAGTTCATAAAGCACTGCAAAAACAGATGCAAAACAGGATCCTAAACATTACTACATTATTAGTCATAGCTCGAAGGCTCGGTCCACTATAAACTGGATGAGCACTTGGAGTACCAGCTCAGTCTAGTTTTCGTGAAGGGTCTAATGATTTATTTTTGGACAGCCTGATTACTGTTGCCTGGCAAAAGCAACCTAAATGAATTTCCAAGGCAATGAGATAGCATGAAAAATAAGCTGTGGAGTGGAGAGATGGAAAGGAGTGTGAAAGTGATCTCGAAACACTTTTTGGATTTGCCTGGAACAGATGATGAAGGTTTGACAGATTAAACACGACAAAGATATTCTGTTCCCTACCACTAATTCATATGATCCCTTTTTAAGAATTGAGATTAAGACATATAACCATGTGGTTTCTAAAAATACTGAGAGAAAAACCTTGTGGTACTTACCGTATTGCCAAGATTCTTTAATCCCACCAGCCCTTGGGCGGCCTTGGAGTTCTGTGAATATATATATATAAAAAACAGTGGATTATTTATTAATTTATGACTTTTATCTATTACTCTATTTATATTTTATGCAGATTAAAATCCACATCTATTTTTTCTCTGTTTCAATTATCCACAATATAATGTCCAAGTAAGAAGCACTGAGAGTGCACCAACAGGCACAACTGGATTATGGTGAGGAATGTGGTGATTAGCCTGAAAAAGAAACTTGAAAAAGAAACTTGGAATAGAGATAATGAAATGTCTCCCCCTTGTGGAAGTCTAATGAACATTTATTCACATATTATTTGCACTTATTGACCTTAATGTATTTTTTTAAACAAAATGTAATGGGTTTTTACTCGTACCAAACCCGACTTTATACAAGAAATTCATCAAAATCTATGCATAAGTTTTTAAGTTAAATTACACACAAATACAAAAAAAACCCAAACAGATTACTAAACAAACCACCAGGGGAAAGCTTGTCCTCCTGTCATAGGTAAAAACATTATTCATTATCTACAGTGTTTTTTTGCCCAGGTTGTCAGTGAGCTGGAGTCAATCCCAGCTGACAGTGAACGAGATGTGGAGTTCACCTTGATGTTCCAAGCAGTTTCTAAGTCGCTATATGATTTTTGTAGACTTCACTCAACATATCTGGACTGACACATTTGCTGAAAGTAAAGGTTCTGGATCCTGACATTTCGGACAGCCTGTAGACTAAATGAGAGGCTGGTTTTGCAGAAATTGCACATTAATGAAGCAGACAGGGCTGGCATTTGAAATTGTGCTATTTTTCCAGAGCATTCAAGCAGAGAAGAAGAAACACAATCTACTTGGAGCTTCAACTTAATTGAGCAGCAAGGAGACCAGGATAGAGTTTATAGGCCTCAGGTAGAGTTGACCACACCGTTAACACACAGCAGCCAGACACCCCACAGGGTAGTGAATGGCTCTCGTAGCATTTGTTATAATACTGGGGAACGTGATGGAATAGCAGCTTAGTGGGAAAGCTTCTACCAGCTATCCCTTTACTAATACTAATAGCAAGAAAAAAATAACTTCATTCATTAATTCAGGATTATCTAAATCCTAATTTCTCTACAATCTTTGGAACACGTTAAGATCCTTTGTACTTAGGTAGACACCGAAGCTCTTGCTGTTTCTTTAAACAGTGACGTGTAGTCTCACAACACTGAGACTAGAAACTGGCTTGTTGTGTCATTTTGAAAGCAGACACTTCAGCTGGATTTGTTGTACTCTGCTCAGTTATATCATTCATGCCAAATATAGAGTCCTCTTTTCTTTGCACAGTGGACGATCTGTTGTACTCTGCAACACTGATGGCATAACATCAGCTGGTTGGTGACAGATTTCTCAGCTGGGAGCCTATTTTTACAGCCACCAAGGGTACATTTGAGCACACACTATGTTGCACAGAGGTCTCTGCTGTCTTAACAGACTACAAGTGTAGTGTCATTTATTGTATTGTAAATCTACTTTAAAATTAACTATGATGTGATATGTGAACTGGGCGGCATGGGGCATAATGGTTAGCACATCCGCCTCACAGCAAGAGGGTCCTGGGTTTGATTCCCAGGCTCAGGTGTTTCTGTGTGGAGTTTGCCTGTTCTCCCCGTGCCTGCCATGGTTTCCTCTGGGAACTCCGGGTTCTTCCCACAGTCCAAAGACATGCACTTTACACTAACTGGCTGTTCCAAATTGACCCTAGGTGTGGATGTAAGTCTGAATGGTTGTGTGTTGCCCCATGATGGTCTGGTGAGCTGTTCCTTTGCTCAGTGTCGGCCGAGATAAGCACCAGCCTCCCCGTGACCCTAATACGATTAAGCAGTTCAGCAAATGAGTGAGTGTGTGAGTGAGTGATATGTGAGCTTGACTTAGTATTACTGTAGTTTGAATTTTTAATAACAATTTAATGATTCACTGTCCAAATGTATCATGCAACTGAAATTAAGTGAAGGTACTAGTTTTTTAATTTCTTCAGCTAACACTAATACTAAGAAGAAGAAAAAACTTGAATGTAATTACAATGTAAGGCATTCAAAATATAATTTTTAGTAATGGCATTACCACTACTACTATTACTACTACTACACTTACTACAGCAATAATAATATTAATATTAATAACAACAACAACAATAATTTATTCATTCATTGAATGGCTGAAATTGGCGCCAGCCTCGCCACGACCCTAATTAGGATTATGTTGCTTAGAAAATGAATGAATGAATGAATTTCAAGGTATTTCAGAAAGGACAAATAAAAATGTTGACTCAAAAAACTCACTATAATAAAATTTCTTCCGGCATCTGGTTATTGCTCCTGCAGCTACATTTAAACCAAAAGCCTAAGTGCAAGTGCAGTGACTGAACAACGACGACAGGTACTGCACTGTTTTTGATGTATTCCCCATTTCTGTTTTGGTCTGTATTCTTGCATCTTAAAACTGCAGAAGAGAAACTTGTCCATAACTCATCCATGTAGCAAAGTAAAGAAACAACCTAAGTAATCCCTTCTCTAAATGTGGAAAGACATCAGTAGAAATAAGACAAGTGCTACCACTTACAAAAAGCTCATGTGCACTCATAAAGCTGTCATATGCAACATAACTAGGGATTTTAAGGAGATTAATAATGTTAGAGTTGATGTAAATAAATGGGTCATAATAATATGAAGAGCTTGAATTCAAAAACAGATAAGTGCAACTGTTTTAATTATGATTTATTTACATTTATTTTAATTTATTTTAAAGCTACTAAAAAAAGTTTTTGAAGCTACTGGAAAAAGGTTTTTTTTGTAAAGCTACTTAAAAAATATTTAAAACAATGGCATGTATCTGTTTTCGAACTCAAACTCTTCATATATATGATTTTGCACCTATGCACCTAATAGGCAGGGAGATTCAGGTTAAATGAAAACCAAAGTTGTATTATTATTTTCTAACTAATCTTCTGTTGGACAGCTAGTCTGGATATAAAACATTCCCTATACTATGGCTGAAGTGATTAGCGGTACAAGAACTAGTTAACATGTGTCATTTTAGTGAGATTTC
This sequence comes from Neosilurus hyrtlii, assembly GCA_028564935.1. NCBI lineage: Eukaryota > Metazoa > Chordata > Actinopteri > Siluriformes > Plotosidae > Neosilurus > Neosilurus hyrtlii. Next base: position 12,325,193 of record JAOUQZ010000049.1, on the reverse strand, counting down.
TGAATATATCATTATTTACATATTTCTGTGGCCATTAAGTCTTGAACAGCTAACAGAACTACACAAAACACTGTACCACATATAAAGAACAGCAATGACAGCATCATGATATGGGAATGCTATATTTAATAGCAAAAACAACTAAAGATACATATTTGCAGGACAGTGCACATGTGATTAATTGTTTTTTTTCCACAGTGTTTGAAAAAAGGTTTCACTCCCTATCACCTTTTGGATGAGCAATAAATATTATATGACAATGTACAGGTCAGCGATTCTCTAACATCAATGACCCACTGACATTCTGGCACACATAGGCACACAACACACTCTGCTATTAAATATTAAACAGTCAGTGTTCACAATGAGTTGGTGGTCTCCATATCTTAGCGATCTAGGAGCAGCTTGACCACTTTTCTCCTCTAAAGCACGCCTGTGTTCTTTGCCTTTTCTCCAAAGACTCTTATTATAAAATAAAATAAGTAAGACCAGTGTGGCAGAGTGGTAAGCACATCCTCCTCCTCACAAGAAAGTCCTGGGTTTCAGTCCCCGGCTTGGTGAGGGTGGGTTTCTGTGTGCGATATATATGTTCTCCTCGTGCTTGCGTGGGTTTTCTCCAGGTTGTCCGGTTTTCTCCCATAATCTAAAGACATGCACATTAGGCTAATCAGCTGTTCTAAATTGTCCTTGGTAAAGGGTTGGGTGTGTGTTGGCATGCGATGGACTGGCGAGCTGTTCAGGGTGTACCTCACCTTTGGCCAAAGTCGGCTGAGATAGGCTCCAGCCTCCCTGGTAGAATAAAGCAGCAAATGAATGAATAACTGTAAGTAATGCTTGTGATTCATAAACTGAAGTGCACTGTAGTGTTCTAAAGGGTGTTTTGGCTTGTTATTACCTTGGCAAGCGGCACTTCCGCTGCCACATACTGTTTCCAGTGCTCCCTGTTGACCAGCCAAATCATGCAAAACCCTGGTCACAGGGCCTGGATTGCTTAGAAACCTCAGTCTGCAAAGCTCTTACATTGCATCTGGTATAAAAAGTGCTTAAAGGGCCACATTGATTATGCAGGCAGTTTGAAAGAAGCACAGCTGTGGTTGCCAGACAGTACATTTTGGCTTTATTTTATAAATGCCAGGAAATAGGTTTGAATTGCCTTTTGGTAACCGAATACTATAATAAAAAAAAGTGGTACTGACCTGGTTTAAAACTGTACAGGAGCATATCTATATCATGTGATATGGTGAAACTGGCTGTTTCAAATTGCCCCTTAGTGTGAGTGTGAGTGCGAATGGTTGTGTGTGTGTATTGGCCCTATTTATCCCTGTTTGCCAAAACTGTTTAGGGTGTACCCATTCTATGTGCTCCCTTAATCCGTAATTCACAAACCCTGGAAATATACAATAGAAACACTGCCTTCATCCTAAATCTATGACTTACATGAAGATTCCTACAGTGGCTTGCTGAGAAAAAGGTGGTTATAAACTCCAAATGAGATTCCCCCTTCCTCCAAAAACTTCATACTGAGCTGGCAGAACATCTTAGAGAGCTGGAGAACACCATGTTCTGTCCTTCCTGTTTCAGCCAGCTGCTTATAAACAAGGCGCACTCACTCACTACCAGTCACCCTGCCAGCACCCCTAGGGGCCAGAACAGAGGACCAAAGAAGCTTAACACAGAGAGGGCACATTCACAATCACAAAGCAATGGATTACCTCACAATGTCTCAAATCTGCTGTTAATCCTAAAGATTAATGCTACATATTACAGAATAACAATAACCTGTTTATTAGATACTGTATTCTAAGATAAATAAATGGGAAGTTATGTGACATGACTAAAAAAATGCAGCCAATGATGATGCTGTGTACACACAGTAAAAAACGCAAACTGGAGGTGAGAAAGATGGAAATTTAAAAGTATGGACATGAAATTCAACCTACTGAAAAGCAGTCACAGCTGGGATTTGATGTTGGCAAACACATAAGCCTGGTACCAGCCTTCAGTAAAGATGCAGTTGACCAGTTCTTTGCGGACTTCGAAAACACAGCCGCCGATTATGACTGGCCGAAGAATGCATGGCCATCTCTACTATGAAGTGTGTTGACAGGCAAAAGCAGAGAGGTGCTCACTTCACTTTCGTCATAAGACAGGAAGGACTACAAAGTGCTCAAAGCCAAAATCCTCAAAGGCTATGAGCTGGTACTAGAGGCTTACCGCCAAAAATTCAGGAACTATCGCAAACCAGATGATTATACTTACATGCAGTTTGGCCGTGACAAGGAAATACTGTTCAACAGCTGGTGCAGATCAAGTAAAGTTGACAGCCTCGACAAAATGAAGCAAGTGCTACTGCTTGAAGAAACGACATCAAAACATCAAAGAAATTGTCTTTCACCTTCTTCTGCCGGCCTACGACTGCCTTTTCTCCGACTAACCGTCCTTCAATTTATTATTAATTGCTATATTCATTGGCTCAGTTATAATATATTGGTAAATCAACTTCCTTTGCCTGACTTGGTTTGTTCCGAACACTTCTGGAACCCGCGACAGTCCGTCACAGTCTGTAACAGGCACATCCTGTACCTATGGTAACATAACTAGCACATGTATATCTACTATGACAAAACCCAGCCGAAAGAACATATATCTATTGTGATCTAGTGATGATGTCAGAGACTGTTATATTGGCTATATTAGCGTGAAGACTACGGACTACGCTAGAACCCTGTTAACCATGAACATTCCACCAAGCATATTGCCGTAAGACCCAAGACCCTTCACACCATGGTCTTCCACCTTCTTCTGCTGGCCTCTGACTGCCTCTCCTCTGACTAACCTTCCTTCAATTTATTGTCAATTGCCATATTCATTGGCTCAATTGAAATAAATTGGTAAACCAACTTCCTTTGCCTGACCTGGTTTGTTCCAAACATTTCTGGAACTCGCGCCAGTCCGTCACAAATTGGGGGTTCGTCCGGATTTTGCAATTTTGTTTGTATTGAGCCATTGATTATAGCACCATGACCGGGCTAGCAGACCTTATCAAAAATCCTACTCTAGAGGGTTTGGAGACCTTTCAATTAGAGGACTTAAAGAAGCTTTTGTTGAAAAAGGTTTGCTGCCAGGGGTACAAGAGCAGTACAAGACTACAGTGGAACCCAAAGCACCTTAGAGAAAACTGTAAAAGAGGAAGATGAACTGGCACAAGACTCTGATGATCACTCAGACTCTGACTCTGACCAACAAAGCACCTCATGGGCAGTAAAGGGAGGAGATAGAGAACTTTGGACCAAAGAATTCGAAATTCCAAAGTATCAGTAAAATCACTTCTTCTAATGAATCCCTTCTGAAGACTCCCCACCACACTCAATACACATTACTGATAAACTGCAAATATCTATATTTTATTTATGCCATATCTAAAAACGAGCATACTAACAGAAAAAGATGTTATAAACATTTCATTTGGATTAAACTACTGACTTGAGTTTCTATTAATGGATATAATGCGGGACAGTGGCATAGTGGTTAGTACATCAGCCTCACAACATAAAAGGTCCTGCCCAAAATGTATTAATCAATTCTATTGTAGGCAGTGAGAACCAAAAAATCATTCCGACAAGTATACTGAGGTAAAAGCATGGGTAATAAACAAAAACACTGAAAATACCAATTTTTCAGAAAAACTGAAAGGTGTCACAAATTTTACTTTTGCATATCATAAATGAACCATATGGAATGGTTTATCGAGTAAAAAAATAAAAAAATACAGTAGTGTGCAGTGATGATTATACACTTTACAAAATGAATATAAATCAGAAACCAAGTACTATTCAAGTATTTATTTCATGTAATATTGGATCAGGGGGCAGTGATGGCCTGGTGGTATGGTGCTGGATTACTGATCCCAAGGTCGGGGGTTCAAGCCCCACTATCAACAGGTTCTCACTGCTCACTTTTAGACAAAAGTGGTGGTGTATAATCTTCACTGCACACTACTGTATATACCTACCAATTTGCATACTCACTGACATTATTTATGCCAACTGGCCTTTATGGTTTATTTTCACAATGTGGCCAAAAGGGTGTGACCACATGACCTTCACACCCATGTGTACATTTGAGTTGCTATTCACTGCAACTAAGGGAGCCAAACCAGTTCGAGCATTACAAAATAAAGACATGGTCTACCAAGGGTGGAGTGGAAAACTCAAGTGGCCTAGACACTGAATTCACCATACTTGGGATAAACTGAAGCGTCAACTTCACCCCTGGCCTCTTGGCCCAGAAAAGTGGCTGACTTCACTATTGCTCTTGTAGCTAAATGAGCACAAATCCCAATCTGAAATCTAGTGAAATGACTTCCCAGAAAAGTGGAGGTTATTATAGCAGCCCAAAATAAGGACTAACTCTATAAAAAGATGAGACAATTTTTCTTTAATTTTTTTGTACAAAAGTACTAAATACAGGGATATCAATGTCTGTTCTACTAGCGCATTATATACAAACCATATTAGCGAGTCCTTGTGACACATTCAAATTCAGAAGACATTTGATGATTTAACAAATTCACATGTTATCCAACAACCATTCTTTCATAACTACCTCATAGTAAAATTTCCATGTGGTCAGGCAAGTGACATGAGTAATATTCCACAACATATCCTGCATCTGACAAAAACACTATACTGTCTTGTGCATGACGTGTTGCTATGTGTGCTGTTGGAAAAGGAAACTTCCCAGAATCTGACAGCTGCGACACAGCCGTTACTCAGAAGCATTGTGACTAAGGGCAGCCTAAAACATGCCCAACAGCAACGATGATGTATTGGTCAACAGACACCAGGCTAACAATCCAGAGGTCTCATTTATAAAACTGAGGGTAGTGTCCTACTAAAAGTGTACTTGCACCAAAACCCCAAAATTTACATACACCCAAACATATTCAGATTACACACACCTTTAAGCAATCTTCACTTTATAAATCCCAGAGTGCCTACAAGTGTGTGTACCTGAAATCCCATCCTGTACACACCCTTTTTAACCATAAATGGTAAATGCAGATCACCTCATGAATGCAGCTGGCATATAAAAACCTAGCATGCTATTGTTCTGTTGTTTTTATTGTTGTTGTTGTTGTTGTTGTTGTTGTTGTAAATAAGGACTGCAGGTAAGAAAAAAACTAAATTAAAGGAGATAGAAACCCTTATAGGGGAGGTGTATGCCTAAAAACACACACTATTTGGAGGCCACAGCAGCAGGATCACTAACAAAAGGAAGCAGAGTGAGTGGCAACATGTTACTGCCACTGTCAACGGGATTGGTGGTATAGAGCGCACGGTGGCAGAACTTTAAAAAAGTGGTCTGATCTAAACCTACACTACTTCTTTATCGACATGTTTGTAATTTGTTGCTTGAGTGTAAAAGGATGATTTGCTTGGATGTTGTCATGTGTATTAAATGTGTGAAAAAGAAGCTCATTCATTAAAAGTAGATGTAATTAAAGCCAGACCAGTGCGCGGCTACAACTGGAGGCAGGGCAAGTGCACTAAAGTGCCATGGTCCAGCATTACGTACTTGGCTCACTGCAGTATTTATAAATTTACAGCAATTAGACTGATTAAAAACACCTTGAATAATCTGCAGGATTATTTATTTGGAAATATATAAAACGTTTCTTATCTTGATGTTAAAAAATTATTATTTTTATATTATCTAGTAGAAGCTTGCCAGTATTTTAGGTAATTTTCTCGCCAGTGCAACAACTTCTACAGCATGTTCCTTGATAGCCATGATTGACAATTTCTTGACCGTCCTCCCCAATGACATGCTGCGACGTGACCAACGACAATTGACCAGTGTAAATTATAACACTGATCTGGGCATTATTGCTACACCATTTGACATCTGGAGCTATAAACTTTAAACAGCACAGAGCTCCAATAATACTTAATGTGAATGTCAAGAGGAGCTGAGCACCGGTACTACAGTATAAGTTGATGGGAATTTGAGTCATTGCACGGTATAATGTTTAAATATTAAATATAGGAAATGTCTTCTACAGCAGTGATTTTCAAACTTTTTGTGAAGCTGAACTTCTTTAACTGTCCAAAAGATTACACAGACTCTCTAAGTGTAGATTTATGTCATGAACATTGAACATATCAATTTTTATTCCTGAAAGTTCCACTAATAAAACACATTAGGTCTAAGCAGTTGGATGGACCCCTAAATATCATAAATTTGTTTAATGTGTGCTATCACTGTATAAATATAAAAAAAGAGAGACCCTGGGACTTCATGGATCCCTAGGATCTCTGAAACCTAGTGAGAACCAATACTGGATACTGTACAAGCAGGAATTAATAATATTAAAGTTTCAGAACAGAACCAGATCAATGAAAAATATTTGTATTATGGTTGTATAATATCAGTGAATATAAGTCACAGCACATAAATCAACTCCTGGTTAATACTTTAAATCAGATCTGCACCAGAGATTTTCCCCAGCACACACTTATACCTTGACTTGATTAATCAGGAGTCCCACGACGGTAGACACAAGCACAGAGCCGGACATAGCTGAACTCTTCCGCCGCAGCTCGTGTGCTTTCATAAATGGAAATAAAGAGACGGAATGCTCAGCGGTCACAGTCACCGTGTACGACTGGCGCATTCTGTCCTTCAAACAAAACAAGCTGCAAATGCTAAGCACTGAGAGCTTTCTTTTACTCCTTCCTCAGTTCCTTCCTCCGGTGCTCATGTAGAGAAATAGAGCTCAGTAGACTGGAGGAACGATGGCACAGGTGGTGAATAGGACAATCACTACTGATCCAGAAAAAGAACTCCACGATAATACAAATAAAAAGGGGAAAATATCCTTCAAAGCTCAGCGAGGAACAACTCATGTGTGGCTTCCCACATTTCCAGCTGCTATATTTACAGTTGCAGGTTTTTCCGCTAAAGTGATCACTCGTGTCAATGTAGTGTGTGTGTGAGTCTCTCTCACTCTCTCTCCTTCTCTCTCTTTTACACACACACACACACACACACACACACACACACACACACACACACACACATACACACAACATCCTCCTTTTAATAAGCATCTAAAACATAGATTGCAGAGACATGCAGACCAATCTCCAGGCAACCCAAAAAAAAAAAAAAGATAAACAATGGCATTTAAAGATCACTAATATTTCCAAACAGATCTAACAACTTACAAATGCTAACCATTATACAATGCCATTTTTAAATAAGGGAAAATGCTAATGATTCTGGGATAAATATGGCACAAAAAAGGGGTTACTAGACACCCTAGGGAACCATCTAACCATATAATTAGCTACGAATAACACTGCAGTGGTGAGGGCGATGAAAGTAGGACAATATGTCCATTTCTTAGGTTCGGGACTGTGCCAAAAGTTGCAACATGTTGCACGCTGTTAGTAGACAGGTGTGACCACATGGGTGTCATGCCAATTGTGACCTAAATTCATTTCCATGAGGCTAACTCTTCCTGTGTCGCTGGTCGGGGGCAGCTACTCCTGATATTTGATGTGAGGCTATAATCTGATATTAATTAGTAGTTTGAGAATAAATTTATTTGGGTTTTGATTTTTTTTTTGTCTTATAAATTCATTTCTATATTTACTGCCAGTAATACTGCTTTCAGTTTAAGAATCCAAAATCAACAGAAATATTCATCAGGTCATCTAGTATCAACCTGCAAAGTCTCGTGCAATTCTGGTCAGTAATAATGGAGGAGCAAGACTTTGAAATTTCATTACTGTGATGTCATGATTCTACATCCAGGTCGAAAGTAAAAAACCTGACCCCACAGAAGTGTTGGCATTGTCGCGTAGTGTACTGACCAATTGTGTCCATGTATCATGGATCAGTTTGAGAATCCAAAATTGGGCTCCATGGAATTCTAGCTATTTTTCACAATAACAAGTCTACCAAGTTTCATGTGATTCTGATTCATTAATAACAGAGGAGTAGGACTTTTAGAGCCAAATGTCCACAACAACAACACCAACAACAAGGTGACAAAGAGCCTGACACCAGATACCTCCGGTGTAAAAAAATAAGTAAATAATCTACCTCATTAATGAATAATTTAAAAAGAAATTTGAACATTTTTCTACAAAAAACCCATCCCTAATGAGCGAGCCTGCGGCAACGGAAATCACGAGAGAAATCACTGAGTCACTCAAATCAAAGAGTCACTGTGTAATCAACTTATGATTGTCACTGATAGAAAGTACGAACATATAACAGTCTGTGCGGGAAAGAAATCAGCCCCATTCTCACTCCTTCATAGCATACAGTGCTTATGACCTTTACTGGTGCTGTTGTGCTTGATTCCATAAAAGCCCAAAATAATCTATATTTGTTAAAAACAAATAAGACACACACTACATTGTGTGTCTTATTACAGTGTCTTCTTATCTTTGAATGATCTTATTATCTTTATTATCTTCTAGCCCATTTATACGAGCCACCCCAGCCCCAGGTGATTTAAATAACTGATCTACTACGTACATTACCATAAATGTAATGTTAATAATTGACCTTTCATTTCACACCACAAAACAAATCAGATATTCTACAAACACAACATTATCCAAATTAGATATATTTAAATAATTAGGTGCTGCCTTTATTTAGAGCAGCTAAAAACCATATCTAATAAAGCACAAGAAGATGGTGGTCATAATGCTCCAGGAAAGTACACAAGAAACACAACTTTAAGAAGAATGGTACTGCAGTCCTCACATACATGGATGATGGCTTATGACCATTTCCAATTCATCCAAGAAGCAGATCATTAGGCTGTTATGTAAGAGATAATGTACAGTAGGGTGGTCGTATTGTAAAAAAATAGTTCCCGATAGAGTGATTGCAGGACGTACACAAAACAGAGAAATAAATGCATTAATTAAAACTAAATATCAATATATTAATTAAAAAGTTATTTTAGAAAGAGTAAGGGTGGGGGGAGACGAGGGAGAGAGAGGGAGAGAGGGAAAGTGAGAGGGAGAGAGGGGGGAGAGAGGGGGAGAGGAAAAGTGAGAGAGGGAGAGAGGGGGGGAGGAGAGGGGAGAGGGGGGGGGAGAGAGAGGGAGGGGGGGGCGAGAGACAGAGAGAGGGAGGGAGGGGAGAGGGGAGAGAGAGGGAAAGTGAGAGAGAGAGAAGGAGAGAGAGGTAGAGAGAGAGGGAGACAGAGAGAGAGAGAGAGAAAGAGACAGTGAGAGAGAGAGACAGAGGGGGAGAAAGAGGGGGGGAGGGGGGAAAGAGGGAAAATGAGAGAGAGAGAGAGAAGGAGAAGGAGAGAGAGAGAGAGAGAGAGAGGGAAAGTGGGAGAGAGAGAGAGGGAGACACAGAGGGAGAGAGAGAGAGGGAAAGGAGGGGAAAGAGAAAGAGAGAGAGGAGTGAGGGGGGGGAGGAAGAAAGAGACAGAGAGAGAGAGAGAGAGAGAGACAGAGAGACAGAGAGAGAGAGAGAGAGAGAGAGAGAAGGAGCTTGCCAACATTTCTACTGATTCTTTGGAAGATATTAGTGCAATAACTCATGAAGCTCTTATGGGAGGCTCCAGATTTAGGGAGTGCCTAAGTATTGATTTAAAAATTATTCTATGGCTTCTGCTAATGAGGTGGTCGGGAGAAACACTCTGTTATTCACAAATAACAGACCATAGAATAGTAAAATCAACCGAGTAAAATCAAGTATTCAACAAAGCTGAGAACTAAAGCATTTTAGTATATCTTACATGGCAACGATGCTGATTGGTTCGCTATCTTGAAACTGTACATTATCCACCTCGCAAACTCAGGAGAATCACATGATTTGTCATGGTAAGTAATTATGAAATCCTAGAAATTTAGTAAAATACCATCCCAAAAAGTTACGAAGTAACCTACCAGAATGCCCTTCATGTCTGTCAAGGTAAAAAACACTGAAAAAAGAAAACCTTTTAAAAGAAGTTGTAATGAAGCATGACACTCTAAAATAAACCACAACAATCTCCTTTAAGTTTACTGATTTTATATTCTCATGTACTTCCCATGCAACAACAACAACAACAACAACAACAACAACAACAACAACAACAACAACAACAACAACAACAACAACAACAACAAC
>JAOUQZ010000049.1:12303817-12314370 GCA_028564935.1 Neosilurus hyrtlii | reverse complement strand
GTGTGTGTGTGTGTGTGTGTGTGTGTGTGTGTGTGTGTGTGTGTGTGTGTGTGTGTGTGTGTGTGTGTGCACGCAGTTGTGCTTTTGCTTGCATGCAAGATTGTTTTCACCACTGATATTCCCTGGAAAATTTGAATCGCCTGATCCCTTTCATTTGAGTCACGTTATTATTTTCCATTACTGTGACCAACATTCAAGGCTGCATTTATAAGTTGTAAGTGATTTATTTGTTAGTGGAGAACATGACTAATGCTCATGTTCATCATAAAAATACCCTGGATATCTAAAACCCATGTAGCATTGTTTTCTAGGTATGTGTTTTCTAAAGGGAGTGCCTTTCTGAAAATCTGGAGAAAACCTGCATGGACACGGGGGCACCATGCAAAATCATAAACAAAGTGGACCTACTAGGGTCGTCTATCTCTGGCCAAAGGTGGGGTACACCCTGAACAGCTTATCAGTCCATCACAAGGACAAGACACACACAACTATTCAAACTCACACTCATACCAAGGGGCAATTTGACACAGCCCATTAGCCTAATGTGCATGTCTTTGCACTGTAGGAGGAAACCAGGGTACCTGGATGAAACCCATGCAAGGGAGGGGGGGGTGCAAACATTACACAGAAACATCCTTTCAGGGACTCAAACTCAGGACCTTCTTTCTGTGAGGCAGACATGCTAACCACTACGCCACTGTGCCGCCCACCACATAATCAATAAATTTACATTTTTTAAGCTTCGTTAATTAACACAATGCTTCTGACAAACACATGATACAGCACCAGAGGCACTTCCTGTTTCTCTGCTAAAGAATTCCTCTTCTGCTGTCCCTCCACTGCCTCTAGGATCTCACGACTGATGAGAATTAAATGTCCTGGGCTGTAATAGCTGAACTGATCCCCTTAATATTAAGGCGCTTTAATCTCTAATGATGAAGATAATGTTAGTGAAGATAATCTTGACATTGTGGAGATGTGCTTTAAGAATTCACTAAAACAATCTGCACCAGCCTTTGGCCACAAACATACAACAAGAAAACAAATCCCTTTACATCCCCAAAACTGGCTGAATGTTGAAATTGGTACTGGAAAAATATACTTCTCATTTTAGGCATCGTGAAACTTTCAATACGCAGACGGGCAAGAATCTGACAGGAAAGCTCTGTTAATGTTCCAATACTAACTCAGACACTCAGTCTACTGCAATACCACAAAGTATGTTGTTACTGGAAAAGTGGTATTTGCTTCTTACATCTACAGTGCTGCAGTTTGAATTCAAGAGGCCCTGGTTTTCGATTTACTTGTATCAGAATGACTACAGAAACGCATCACTTGTAGGGTCAGAAATGTGATGTGAAATGTGACCTATTTAAAACATGACTTACTTTGGACAAATTCTTTAATTATGCTTATGAAAACACAAGAAAACCCTTTCCTACTGTCAACAATCAGTTAATTCTTCTTTTCTGCATAAGTTGTGTAACAGCCTGGTTCAGTGCATTACAAGCGACTTGAACGGAATAGATATTCACAACATTAGCAGTTGAAATAAAATGAGTTGCACTTAGATACGGCTTCTAAAACTACAGACTAATCTGTGCAATCCAGACAATTGATATTGAAGTAATGCAGACACTGCTCTAAATTTAGCTTGGTTTCCTTGAAGCGAATGAACTGAACAACTAGGATAATAACTGAGGAGTTCGTTCTGTGCCAAAAATGTTCAATACAATTACAACATCAGCAAGCTGGCTATCGAAAGTAAAAGTCTAAGCCTAACCAATGCAACCACAAAGAGCAAGATGAGAGAAATATTGTGAGTGTGTGTGTGTGCGCGCGCGCGCATCTTCATTTCAGGCTACGAGGCAATATGAATATTTTGAAAGGGGTTGATTCTAACTCTCTATAAAAACAGGTTGCCTTTTTACAAATTGGTTACAATTAAAAGGCTTATTGGTTTTTGGTGTAAGGTTAGTGTTCATTTCAGTTTAAGATTAAGCTTCTTTATGAGATTAAGCGTTAAGCTTTTGGAGAGATAATTCGAAATTAACAAGCAATTGAACAGAATTAAATAAACAAGTTATTAAAATTAGGGAATTAAAACCAGGCATTCAGGGTCATGATGTGCCAGGAAAGAAGAGCAGAGGGCACATGCGCTCTCTCCATTTCTCTCACCTGCCTGCTCTGGGAGTCCGACCCCAGGCTGCTTTTTTGGTGGAGAGTTTGAGATATGACCATTTTAATTTTTATTTATGTACATGTAAAACTGCAATAAAAGCTTTTTTTTTTATTATATCCACAGCCACTGGATATAAGAAATCGCATTCTCTGATTGGCTACTCATGTACCGTGAGGAAAGAAAATGATTTGATTTGCCGCACCAACAAAATAAAAGAAAACTCCAAAAACAAAGAAACAAAATCAGGAATGAAAGTATTAGATGGTAAGAACATATATATTTGAAATGTTTGCCAGTTTGTTTAGGTATATTAAGCCTATGAGGCATGGAGCTATTATACAAACTAGTATTTTATATATTTAAAACAGCACAATACTATATTTTTATGTTATAGTGCACAGGTGTTGAACTCCCCCCAAAAAAGCCCACGGGTCAAATCCAGTCATCCGATTAATTTTATGTCGCCCGCAAGAGCTTTTACAGTATATGATTATCATACATTATTTGCATCAACTATTACCATGAAATGTAATTCACACACCTCCCAAGTGACACGCATCTGGCGCGTCAGGCCCGCAAATTGACTACAAAAGCCGCTGATCCGCCAGCATATTGAAAAACCCGCCTGTCAGAGCTTGTCCAAAAATACGGAGCCCGTAAAAAGACACAAAAGGAAATAAAAATATTGGTTTCTTGAGCACATGAGAAAGAGGTGCGCAAGAGAAAGTGTAAGCTAAGTATATAAATGGAAATACGTGACTTAATTGAGCTGTATTTTAACCTTGGACTCCCCTACAAAGACACTGCAGCCTTGCTTGTCCACCGTCACCGTTATGTTATCTCTGGATGACACTTAAAGCGGGTTTTGGAGACTTGTAGACTGTTTCGGCACTGGGGACACACCAGCTTGGATCAGTCACCTGATCACCTGATAACATAACTGCACTCTTTATAGGCGAGTCCAAGGTGTATAGTCGAATGATAAAAAATGATCAAAGCTTTAAAATAATATATAATTTATAAAATGTCAAGCATTCATTAAGTTTACTAAACGCAAGGAAGTTTCCGTGCTACATGCAAATAAAACGATACTTCATTGCAGAAGATAGTAGTGTTTGTCCCTTTATGAACAAAATTAAGTGATGATTCTGTTTAACTGAAATTGTGTAGACTTATGAATTAAAGTAAATTTCTGCACATATAAAAGCTGGTATGATTTTGCCTCCCAAAATGCACCAGAAGTTATAATTTACCGGCAATTTAACAAAAAAAACTGAATACACTCTCCCCGTGCTTCACGCACCTCTGGCCCTGGCTATGCTGTCGAGCTGCCGCTTCATTATGACCAGAATCAGATTGCTTGGAACTTGGGACCTATGGAGCCAACCTATTTTAAGTTAACAGCTAGCCAATCATGAATCAGGAAAGATTGCAAGCTAGATTGTCACCGTCAAGCATTGTTAGAAAAATAATAAATAATAAATAAATAATAATCAGGCCATGCAGATTGTATGAACATGATTTTTTGAATTGACGTTGCCCTCGATGACTTAGAAATTTGGACTGTGGGAGGAAACTCATCCGAGTATGTGAAGAACACAGAAACGTCCTCGCTGAGCCCGACACTTGAACACAGGACCATCTTGGTGTGAGGCAAACGTACTAACCACAACATCACCGCCACATTTATCAACACATTCATCAATTACTCTGTGAATGGTGAGATGCATTTTTTTATGAATCAAGAGTGAACCCTGTTGTATGATGATTTCTGCACTCAGATCTTTCAATGCTAGATTAATAAATGAAAGCCGATGAGGAGCAATATAAAATCCAAGTTCACAAGAAAAGCCACTTGGTCCCAGTAGTACTGTTTCCTTACTTTATTTCCTTATTTTGCATTGGGGAACAACCCTAACATTTTGTTGTCAAAAAATTCCATGGGCTTTAAGTTTTGAAGTTTGGAACAAAGAGTGAATTGTGAAAATATCAGAAATAGCAATATTTACAGCTGAACACATCATCCAGGTCATTCCACCATATGATGCGTCACTTCAAATTCAAAGATGTGTTTACTTTTTACTTAAATTTTTATTAAATCACAGCAAACTGTAAAGTGCACTCTGTCATAGTCCTTTTTCACTTCCTACTGAAAATCTAGTGGAAAGTCACCAACTGTCACCAAAACTCCATTAAAGTTTACACTCTGTAACACTTCAGTGTCATATTATCGGAGCAGTGACTCAACATTCTTTCCACATGAAAGCGTTCTGCAGGATCCATTTGTTCTCACTCTTTGGAATCATTATCGGTTGGTTTTAGCACGTAAAGCACTGTGTAGAAGTGCTATTGTGGTATTAATGTATCTTTATATTAGCCCTAAAAAGCTCTGCTATCCAGTAAATTTTCAGGTTTTTAAAAAAAAAAAAAAAGTACCTCCAACAGGCAAAAATACAGCAGTGAGATTTTGACAATCTCGCATTTCCTTGCCCTCAAATGATGACTGAGCACTGAATCTGCACTCATGTTTTTATAACAATATACAACTCCAACAAGACAATACGCCACTGATTTCAAACTGAGAATGCATGAAAGCTTACCGGTCTCACTGACTCCTCCCTGAGAGGCGAACTAGAACGTCCAATGGAGGTGGAGAAACGGCTGGTGCTGCCACTGCTCAGTGCATCCTGTGTTGAGCTGCGTGACATCCCATAGCCGGAGCGCAAGCTGCTGCTGCTGTAGGACTCGGTGACATCACTTGTCCGGCTCCTATATGCCTGTTTCAGGCTGCTGCTGCTGCTGGAAGTGTCACTGAGGGCCAGTGAGGACAAATCCCGAGTCAGGTCGCTCTGACTAACTGACTTTCTTCGGTTTAGGGAGACGCTGGATGACATGGGAGAGGTGGAGAGGTAGCTGGTCTGTGCCGGCGAGTAGCCATAGGATGAATAAGCCGAGCCGCCATTCAGTCCTGAACTGTAGCCCTTTAAGGGCGTGCGACTCAGGCTCTCACTGCGTCGGCCACTCAGCAGGTCAGTGCGAGGGATAGGACGGCCGCGCTCAGACTCAGAGCTGTAATTCCGCGTGCGACTGCTGCTTGAGTTTAGGTAGCTAGAGGAGTATGCCATCGAGGGGGTTTTGTAGGAAAGCTTGTCACGATCATAAGTCCCGAGCAATGGTGTCAAGGAGGGGCTGTATGAGCTATAGTGGTTGCTATAGGAGGAGCCAGCATAGCGCTTGGCCGTGGAGGAGACACGGGACATGCTGAGAGCTCGGAGAGAGGAGACACAGTGACAGGCCGCATCGACTGAAAAACAAGAATAATGATTGCCCTTCAATTTGAAAGCATTAATATTTTACAATAATGAATAGCACTAACATCTACAAGAGGGGAGTCCAATCTTATCAACAAAGGGCAAGTGTGGGTGCCGTTTTTTATTCCAACCAAGCAGAAGGCACACCTTCCACCTTTTAGACCACTGATCTCAAAAAAGACTGAATCGCAAATCAGTGTTTCATTTACGGAGCCAGATGGAGGGGATCTTGGGAAGACCACCTTGCTAATAGACCTTAATATGGAGTAGTACGATTGGAAGCAAACACAGCTCAAAAAAGTTTTTTCCGCTGAAGGCCAGAGTATCTTGAATTCACATAGCTTTACCAATAATTCACTGATACTTATAATTAATTAAAAAAAAAAAAACCAAAACCAAACAAAAAAAGGCAGCTCTGCATAGCTTGAATTTGACTCGGATGTAATTATTTCTATTTCCTCATCTTTTCAAGCCATCTGAGTTTAACTTTCTACAAATAGAATGTTCTCACCAAGATGGCAGGACTCAGGCTTCACTTTTTGCTGTGTGCAAACATAATGCACAATACAGTATTTTTTTTTTCAGAGTGGTGTTTAAACAGGTGGAAAGTGTGGCTCCTGCATGGTTGGAATGAAAACCTGCATCCAAGCCGGCCCTTTGTGGATAAGATTGGACAACCCTGATCTACAACAACAACAGTCATCATCATCAACATTACCAACATTATTATTATTTTTATTACTAAAAACAAAACAAACAACAAGAACAACGATGATAAATGCTGTGAAGCGAAAGCAGCGAGTTGAACAGCAACACTAATTATGCTTTCCCGCTTGACTCGATTTATGTGCACGGCGCGATTATAAGTAGGTTGAGCTCACTTTGGTTGGGCTCAGTGGTGGCGCATGCTTGACGCGATTATAAGAAGGTTGAGCTCACTTTGGTTGGGCTCGGTGGTGGCACATGTGCAGCGTGATTATAAGAAGGTTGAGCTCACTTTGGTTGGGCTCGGTGGTGCCGCATGCTT
This sequence comes from Neosilurus hyrtlii, assembly GCA_028564935.1. Lineage (NCBI taxonomy): Eukaryota > Metazoa > Chordata > Actinopteri > Siluriformes > Plotosidae > Neosilurus > Neosilurus hyrtlii. The sequence continues at coordinate 12,307,850 of JAOUQZ010000049.1, read as the reverse complement.
GACGCGATTATAAGAAGGTTGAGCTCACTTTGGTTGGGTTCGGTGGTGGTGCATGCGAATCTTAATTATAAGAAGGTTGAGCCCACTGAGGCTGGGCTCGGTGGTGGCGCATGCGCGGCGCGATTATAAGGTTGAGCTCACTTTGGTTGGGCTCGGTGGTGGCGCATGCGCGGCGCGATTAATAAGAAGGTTGAGCTCACTTTGGTTCGGTTTGGTGTTGGTGCATGCGCGACGCGATTATAAGAAGGATGAGCCCACTGTGGTTGGGCTTGGTGGTGGTGCATGCGCGGTGCGATTATAAAAAGGTTGAGCTCACTTTGGTTCGGTTTGTGGTGGTGCTTGTGCGGCACGATTATAAGAAGGCTGAGCTCACTTTGGTTCGGTTTGTGGTGGTGCTTGTGCGGCGCGTTTATAAGAAGGTTGAGCTCACTTTGGTTCGGTTTGGTGGTGGTGCTTGCGCGGCGCGATTATAAGAAGGTTGAGCCCACTGTGGCTGGGCTTGGTGGTGGTGCATGCAGGGTGCGATTATAAGAAGGTTGAGCTCACTTTGGTTCGGTTTGTGGTGGTGCTTGTGCGGCGCGATTATAAGAAGGCTGAGCTCACTTTGGTTTGGTTTGTGGTGGTGCTTGCGCGGCGCGATTATAAGAAGGTTGAGCTCACTTTGGTTTGGTTTGGTGGTGGTGCTTGCGCGGCGCGATTATAAGAAGGTTGAGCCCACTGTGGCTGGGCTCGGTGGTGGTGCATGCGCGGTGCGATTATAAGAAGGTTGAGCTCACTTTGGTTCCGTTTGGAGGTGGTGCATGCGCAGCACGATTATAAGAAGGTTGAGCTCACTTTGGTTGGGCTCGATGGTGGCGCATGCGCGGCGCTATTATAAGAAGGTTGAGCTCACTTTGGAAACTATACCACAGGCTATAAATACTGGATACCTTGATGTATTGAGAGTACTGAGCTCTTAAAACTATTTAATTATGGATGAGAAAAATCACATGGCTATATTAAACATGGCATGCATGATATATGTGTGTGAACATGGCAATGTGAGGCTTTGTTCCTCCCACATTCTTCTAGTTAGGTCCGATCTGTGACTCTGGCCTGTGCACTGTTGACTCTGCTCTTTGCCTGTGTGTGTGTGTGTGTGTGTGTGTGTGTGTGTGTGTAACATGAGAGTCTCCTGAGCAGGGCAGTACGCTAAGGCGGCACGGCACCTTCTCATGGAGAGTCAGGCTCTTGTTCAGGAGCCACTGCAGTATCTGAATAAATAAAAGTATCTGGTGTTGTCGATCCGTGTTAGGTTCTGAAGGGTTCCTATTTCTTTAACTGCTCTCCTTTAGCCCCTTTGCTTTTGCTCTTTCTTACTCACTCAGTGAAATGCGTCCATATTTGCTCTCTTCCTCTCTCTGCCTCTCTTTCCGCGTATGCCACAGAGCCATCAATAATTCAGCACTTAGTTCTGAGGTAGGTAGCACTACAGGCTGACCAAAGCACATGGTATATTAACACTAGAAAAAAAAATCCTCATTACATTCAATCCCCGTTCCCTTAGTGTCCAAAGAAACAAAACCTAACGGACAACAAGCAGCACTGTGGTCAGTGTCTAAGGAAGGTTTCCTAGCAAAACTATCCTAAACAGACACAAACTTATTAGCTTTTTTTTTTTTATTATGATTATATTCTCTGGCCCCTAATACAAATGCAGTATGCCACTCCTGTTCTATAGCACGGTGCTAATATATTGAACAAACTTCTATTAATTATAGGCCAAAGTGCTGTTTATTGCATAAACATATTCATTCACTCCAATAACTGCTTTATCCTGGTCAGGGTCATTGTGGATCTGGAGCTTATTCTGGGAATGTACATCACCCTGTGTATATACACATCTCTGTACAGTAGGGTACACTATCCAAACACTTAATCCCACACAGGGGCAATTAAGAGCAGTCAGTTTGGTAAGGAGGAAACTACAAAGAAGCTAGAGGACACCCTTACAGACTGTACCCCAGGAAACCCAGCAAAATAATTTAGGAATTTTTACATGCTCCAAATGTTGTTTAAGGACATTTTTAACCAATTTTTGAGCATGCCGTACTTTAAAAACAACAACAACACTACCACTACCACGAACAACAACAACAGACAGCCTAGACTTTAATAGCTGTGCTTCGTACTTATAAAAATGGCATAAAGCCATGCGAATGAGATTTTGTTGTTGTGTTCATGCTCACATGCTTCATACAGGCAACCAAATAAATAAAGAAAATGGCAGGATATATATATTGTGCACTGCTGTCGGCACTGACTGCACTTGCACTTCATTGAAAATGTTCTTGTTTAGTCTGGTTTGTCTTCTTGAGGAGAAATACATTTTCCACTACCACTGAAATGACAGTTAGTTATTTTATAGCTGTTTCTTTACTAAAAATAAATGCAAACATTTTCTGAGTTCCAATTTTAGGCAGTTCCTGAACCATTCAAACAATGCAGCTGGATATTATAAAGAACATTACACAAAGGTAATCTAAACAGTACTTTAAAGCAGAGGCATCAATTTCCTGGGTCATAACCATGTCAAATATAGATCAACATAAATCCCACTTCAGTGCATACTAAATGCAAGCATCTACACACTAAAGTAATGAAGTCACAGAAATACTAACCCAACAGAGCTCACTCAAACAACATGAGGAGTTTAATCATGTCATGTCACAGACCTGGAGGTGTTTTTTCGGACCATAAACACTGCTCATGGTCAGCATGTTCAGTACTTAAACCAAAACCCTCAGGCGTGTCTATATTTACCCCGGAATATGAGTAGATAAGGGCTTGTGGTGTCCAATATGGCCAAAGTGACGCCTAAGTTGAACTACGAGTCCCTTCTCAGCTAAACTCAGCCTATTCACAACACCCACGATGCTTAAAATGTGTACAATTTAGTGCATTTTTCTCCTTCTAGCTTCAATGTTAGTGCAAATAAAAACAGTACATACCATATGAAGCACTGGTTCAACAAAAAAATGCTATTAAAATTATATTCATATTAGATGCATAACTCAAATGACTAGTATTCACTCAGAAACCTTTGCAACAGCTGGATGCACATATATCATTATTTTATAGAATAATTTTTATTTACTAATATATTGTTTACATAAGATATTTATTCTTTGTTTATTCTTTGTGATCAGTTCTGGTGAAGGAGACAGGTGGTAGGTTTCGGTGAAGGGGTACCTGCTGTACGTTGAGCTGTTCTCAGTTCCAGCCAGTGGAAAAACAGAGGGTGCCGCTTGTCATATGTCCCATCCACCTTTTAGTGCTCAAACCTGGGGAATTAAACTACAACAATACAACACGCAAACATTTAGCAAAAGACATGTTATGAAGTCCATGATACAAGGTAAATCTGCAGTAACACTACAAATGCAAGTTATATCAATATAAACTCTCTGTATAATGTGACAGATTAGCACAATTCATGTTGACAAGTTTGCTGGAATAGTAATAGGAAAAATATTTCTAACGGTACTCAAAAAACAAATAGTAGATTTTAAGATACGGTACAAAGTGCAGCAATACTATACAGACTGGCTTTGTGGCTCACCAGTGTTGCATTGTGTAGTTAGACGGTGTGTGGCTGTAGACGCTGTTGCCCAGAGTGAGAAGACCAAGAGGATTGCATGTGCACAGTGATCCAGAATGCCAGAGATCATGTTACCCTGATGGTAAATATAGCTGTTGCCTACGGCCTCACTCGGTCAGTCAACACTTAGTGGCATTCCAATCAGCTCTTAAAGGACAAGCATTGATACTTCTTATGAGCAGGTGGGTGCTAAACTAATTCTTTCTCGCACATTCTTGATACAGTAAAAACAAGATCCATTCTTTTACCATTGTTGTTGCCCATCCATCACGTCAGTCCTTACCCAAGATTCTTTACCTGCAGATGTGCGTGTGTGTGTGTGTGTGTGTGTGTGTGTGTAGATTTCTCAGGAGAGAGAAAGAGAGAGAGAGAGAGACAGAGAGAGACGTCATC
>JAOUQZ010000049.1:12278604-12298386 GCA_028564935.1 Neosilurus hyrtlii | reverse complement strand
TGGGCGCCAGCCTCCCCGCGACCCTAATTAGGAATAAGCGGTTCAGAAGATGAATGAATGAATGAATGAATGAATAATTAAATGTGATGTAACACAATGTCAATCATGCCTCTGTCCCAATTTTTGTTACGTATATTGCAGGCAAGCCTGACTGTTGCCTGAAGTCAGCTGGGATTGAGTCCACCTTCCCTGTGACCCTAAGGATAAGCAGTACAGATAATGAATGAATATTGCAGACATCAAATACAAAAGTTGTTTATGCTTCTTTGGCGGTCATGTTTGTAGGCCACTGTCGTTTTAAAACAACGTGAATTCAGGCACATTCTGACATGGTGGTATAGAATGGGGATTTTATACAATACAGAAATTCTCCCCAGGACACATACGCCACACCCTTCTATACCCATAAAATAACTTTGAACTTTACAGTAACCATGGACCAGGATAATTAAACTGGTAATCATGTCCTTTTGAGGGAGATCACCCCGGATTAGATAAGACCATAAAATTATGTGCACTGTCTCTAGATCTCCCAGACACGTGTGTATGTCACTTTTAGGGCAGGTTAGGCTACATACTGTACAACAGAATATAAAGCCATATTGCTATTCATTTTTAATTGGACATTTGTTGTCTACAGTGAGAACATTCATGCACATATTTACACAGCTACATGTTACATGTGACAAGACAAAAGCCATTTACCTTGAATATATTGTAAGTATGATCAAACCCTGCACTCCGTTGAGTTCTAATGTGCAAACACTCTTGCTCATCTTCAATCCCATAAGGATAATCCAATAATGAAGTTACTGGCAACAAATTAAAAATCTGTGAAATACATAATTTAACCTATGATTATTCTGGGATAATATACAGTGGGGTTAAAAACATATTTTGTGATGTTTGTATGTATGATTACAATAATATATATATATATATATATATATATATATATATATATATATATTTAGATTTAATATGCAATAACTGGAAATAAAGCACATTATTCTTATGCTACTTTACTGACACAACACTTTGCAGTGATTAAAACATTCACCTTACAGCGAGAAGCTTCTGGTTTTGAGTTCTGGGCTAGTTGAGGGTGTTTTTGTTTGCCGTTTGCATGTTCTCCCCGTGCTTGTGCAGGTTTCCTCCTGGTACTATGGTTTCCTCCCACAGTCCAAATACATGTACATTAGACTTATTGGCTGTTCCAAATTGCCCCTAGCTGTGAGTATGAATAGTTGTGTGTGTTGACCCTTGGATGTATAGGCAAGCTGTTCATGGTGTATCCTGTAAATAAGCTGAGATAGGCTCTAGGCTTCCCTTGACAATAGTAGGATTAGACAGTTTGGTCAAGTGAATGAAAGTCCAATCTTTATACAGTTTTCCCCCTTAATTAGTCTCATTAATAGGTCTTTTTATTATGACCACACATCTGTTTATTTACAATCCTGTGCACTGCACTGTGCATAGGTTATAATAATGTGTTAGATAGTTCTTAATGGTATAATAACTTATTTAATAGTTCTTAGCTCTTAACCTTAGTAACTTAATCTTATCATAATCCTCCTTACTAAGTAATCCTCCTAGTTGTTTTGTTTGCTTGATGCAGGCCAATAATTTGACTTTTCTGAAACCCTAATATATTTTCCATGACCATGGACAAGAAAACCCTTGATGCCTACACTGATATCAGTTTTTTAATCTTACAGTGACAGAAGTGCACAATAATGCACAATAATGCAATATCTGTTCTTTCCAACAGAAGCTAACATTCTACTTTCAACAGCAGTTATTTTGGAAGCTGGATAAATAATTCATCATGCATTGATTCATTTGCCAGACTACTTAATACTACTGGGTCATGAGAAAGCTGGAGCCTATCTCAGCTGACACTCGGCAAAGGCGGGCTATATCCTGAACATCTAGACCATCACAGGACCAACATTCACACAACCATTCACACTCACATCTAGGGGCAATTTGGTATAGTTGATTTGCCTAATGTGCATGTCTGTGGACTGTGAGAGGAAACCAGTTAACCTGGAGGAAAGCCAGGCAAGCACAGGCAGAACAAGCAATTCTTTCTAAAAAAAAAAAATATCCTTGCCGAGCTTTGGGACTCGAACCCAGGACCCTCTTGCTGTGAGGTAGACATGCTAGATTCTCCTGGGAGATTCAAAACTGTATGAGCAAAAGACTCTACAAATCTTAACTTCACCCTTTGAGTGTTTAGACGATCTCCTGTTTCCAAGATGAACAGACTCTGATCCACAACACTAAGGCCACACAGTGAACCAGGTTGAGCTGAGAGCTCAAGAGTATTCTTTTCACCAGGGACTGCCGTTGAGCTTAAGAACTGTAGTGAAACCTGGAGTCCATGATCATAAAAATATAAGGCAGGTATAGCAATTTCATGGCTAACCACAAACCAATACATTGCGTTTAAAATGTTTAAAGTTTAGTGCTCTAACATCACCTTATTACTGAAACATTTTTCCACATCAAAATCCCGGTGAGCAGCAATAACATTTTCACTGGGCAGGACAGAATACACTACAACCTGTATTAATGGTGCGAACTTAGGAATAACAGACAGTTTGAAGGAGATTTTTCCTTTTCTGACATCTGCAGAGTCTTTCACCTCAACTTTTTCAAACCCATAATGGACTATGGCTCCTTTAGATAAGACCTGAACCAGAAAGTCAAAATATATGATGATCACTGTACAATTAATTACATTTAGAAGTACTGGAATGTAAGTAATGCAGGTAGCTTGTGTTTGCTCTCCCAAATAACTTTCAACGTTACTGCATATAGTTAATACTTACAATGTATATAATATCAATGCTGTTTTTTCCACTTGTTTCCCCAACAATATGGTAGTTAACAGTTATGGGAATTTCAGCACCACACTTAATTGGTTCCTCTGTGCTCTCTATTGACAGTTCACTGAATACTGGACTGTAAGGTGTGGCAGGTTGGAGCAGTTGTACACGTACATAATCAGCTGAAAAGTGTGGTGTTTTGTATGCTTGGTATACATCCACTGGATGAACATCTGCCTAGATAACAGTGAAACAAGAAAGTTTGCTTTAATTTATCATTAAGTTGTACTGAAATATACTGAATTTAAAACTTTGTGAGTGCTTACATGTAATATAATGTCTGTTGCAGGATGTTCAGGAGATGCAATGGAGAAATCTGCCAATCCATTTTGATCTGAAGTAAGGTTAAGCAGTAACTTTTTTGACCACCGTTCGCCTTCTAAAAGGTACACCTTCTTGTTAGGAATTGGTGTTCCATTGAAGTTAGTAACGTTAATCTGTTGATTAGGGATGAAGAATTGATGAAATTTATTGCACATGTCAAAACATTACAAATGTGATTAGTTATTATAGTTATTATTAAACTATTATATGTTAATAAGTGTAGTTTTAAAAACAAGCAAATCGTACCCTTCCTTCTATGGCTCTCCCCCGTTCAAAAGTTTTTGGCAAGGTCACAAGTTTCACTTCACCGACTCGGTAAGTGAGGGGAATGATTACAGATTTTACAATAGAAATTTCTAAAACAAACAAAATATATAAATAAAGGTGTTTAATTTCAAGTTATTTTTAATAAATTGAAACAGCAAACATAACTTTAAATGTGACTTTTTAAAGTGCTTATTCCATCATTCAGAAGAGATCTATTTCTGATTCACCTGTTCCTTCCTCTGTCAGTGTAACAGTGGCGTTAAGTTCATTCTTGAAATTGTGTTTTGACTCTGAATTTATGAATGTTGATACATTCAAAATAAGGAAGGCACAACCTGTCTGATAAATCTATTGGGACAACACAACAAATAAGGAGTGAGAACAATTTCAGTAAAGGGAAAAAAAAATGCTACCCTTATATTGTTTTATTTACGCACCTCCACACTTCTAACAAGGCATGGTGGTATCAGTGGGGTGCCTTCTTCAGAAGAATACTGCCAAAACGTACGGCACACTTGCACTAGTGCGGCACCAGGTACTGGCTGTCCATAGGTGTACCTTAGAAAGGCACAAGCAAAGATGTTTGCTTTGGACAGTGATTTTTATTTTATATTCAAATGGCTGTCAGGGCTGCTGTTCTTAAATTAGCGTACATTTTTTAAATATATGATTTGCCAAAAATACTTAATCCTTCTGATATATGGACTCTGTGATCAGAAGTTTTAGCTTGGCATGTCCAGTTATGTATTTCTTTTCTGGCAAAAAAGGTCCCATCATTGATATGGGACAAATTATGGCAACAAATTATAATTATTTCTTATAGGGTTAAATGCTTATTTCTTGCTAAATCAATGACTTGACCTATGTTGTGCCAGGAAAGAAACACATGTTTAACTGCCCTTGCAGAGCTAGAAATTCTGATCACAAAACTCTTATATCAGTAGGACTACTGTACAGGACAGACTATAACGCAGCATGAAGCGTTAGTATTGTGTGTGTGGTTTCAGCATGTGCTAAGCCTTTATTTCCTGTTTGTTTGTATTTCCTGTACATGACCTGTTTCTGCCTGCTTGTTTCTGATCCATGCCTAGCCTGTCACATTACCTGTTTTGTGATCTTTTATGACCCTAGCCTGCCTGAGCTCTGACCATGAATTCAGTTTTACTTGTGATGTTCTGTTAAACAAATCCCTTGACCCACTGCACATTTCTTGTTTGTGGCTTTGGACTGGGTGATTTTGGTTATCTCTGCATGGTAAATTAATTACAAACCTTTTTTTATGTTATGTATCATATGACACAATGCAATAATAGTATGCAATAATTAAGAAACATAATGTACAAAGTCTTTGAGGACCTCCTTTTTTATACTATGTCTAAATACATATATTATATATATATATTTATATATATATATATATATATATATATATATATATATATATATATATTCAGTAGAAATTGTTGAATACTTTAATACAAATTTTTCACCCTCTTTAATATGCTGTGGTGCATACAGAGACGGTTTTTAATCAATACTTAATACTTAATCTGAAACACCTGAATGTAATTTTATGGACAAGGACTGAAAATTTACTTTGAATAACATCTTGACTGCTTCATTTCAAATTGTGACATATTTATACATATGTGACATTGGCAAATATGTATAAATATTAATACTTATTCATCAATTTATTTTATGAACCACTTTATCCTTTATAAGGACAAAGTTTAAATAAATAAATAAACCATTTTTAAAACATGTAAAATATTAGTAAAATATAGAAGTAAAATAGTAAAATATTTCTATTCAATCATCTGTTATGTAAAATGTGAAAAATATGGCATATTTTGTTCCACTGCTGGGGTTTCACTCACTTTCCACAAATCTCCATCTTTAGTTCCTCCTCACCGATGCTGTGTTCTTTTGGTGATTTTACTATGATCTCAAACTTGGGCAAAACTAAAAGTAAAATATATTTTTCTCACAGTAAATATGCCAGTTACATTTGTATCAAAAACACTCTTTTAGTTGTGTAACTTACCATATTTCTGCACCTTAAAATAGTGTGAGATTAACCTATCTTCGATTTTAGCATTCAATGAATAATGTCCCTGTGGAGCCTCAGCATTTAACTCATGAGAAAGCTGCAGTATCAGGCCTGTTGAGGACACATTTGTCCACTGACCAATCCTGTTAAGATTATTATCCTGTTTATTTCAGAAAAATAATAAAGAGATACTAAACAATGTGAACAAATAATAAAATGAACTAATTTTAATAAATAAAGTAAGAAAAAAATGAAATGACAGTTTTTATTTACTTACCTCAAGAGTCACTGTGTTGTACTGTAAAGGAAAATAGGACAGTGAATTGTTCTAAGAAACTACCAAATTACCATAGATATCACCATGCATAATTGCAGTTTGGTGGTGCTGGAGCTCGAATCACCAACATTTCAACTTTAGCCACCATTGTCCTAAGCCATTAACTCCCTTCTTTTACACTTGTAATGTAAAAATGTATGGAATAATGTGTTGTAGTTAAAACTTGCCTTTTTGCACTCACCTATTATACTTAGAATCTAGTAAGTATTCAAAACTTACCCTTTGCTCAAGGGGAATAAAATTAGAATCCATTGTGACAATTCTGAAATTCACTGTTGAAAAAATGTTAGAGAAATGTGGTGTTTTGAAGTTCACAACCAGTAACAAATAATCCTTTACTAAATAGTTCAATTACATATTAAGAATTGCAGAAATCAAATACCTGTTTGGCCTGGAAGGTAGATTGGTTTATCAGTCTGAATAAATACTAATGTGTTGTAGGATTTAAATTTCACCTTCCTTTTTTCTGTCAGCTTAAAATGTTCACCTTTGACTTCTACTTTAATTTCCTGCACTGAATCCCCTTTAACCTGTGGAGCCTGTGAAAATGTACTTCCTGTTATACCACATAAATCATAAATACTACTACTACTACTACTACTACCGGTAATAATAATAATAATAATAATAATAATAATAATGATGATTTCTGACCTTAAAATGAGAGCAGTTGTGAATCTCCTTTTCCACTCTTTGTTGTAAAAGAGTTTTGATCTGGTTGTTGTGAACCAAATAAATGTTCATTTGCAGTGTCTCGTTAGGCATCAGAACACTCATACAAAATTTGGCATTAGATCCAGACTCTATTACTGAAGGAAATGTCACAGCAAAATATCTAAAGACAAAAACAGTATATTCTGATGCTCACAAGCTAATTTCCATTTAGACACTTTTTGCCAGCAAACAATGTTCTGCATGGAAAATCTAAGCATCCCTATTCACAGCATACAGCGATGCAGTGTATGTTTTGACAGCTTTGTGTTATAGCCAATTTTAACCTTTTAATTTTTTCTAGCAGTGTTTTGGCAACAATAGCTCTACCATGGAAACGAACCAGACATACACATGTTGATAAGCCTTAGGTACTCATGACACTGTCTCTGGTTGTTGTACTTTGAATCCTTTTTATTAGGCACTGACCACTGGAAACAGCACACAAAACCTGCTGTTTTGGAGATGCTCTGTCCCAGACACTTACTGTGGAAATCATAATTCAGCCCTTTTCAAAGTTCTTATAATTGCCCATTCGACTGCTTCCAATGCATCAGCTTCAAGAACTGACTGTTCAGCTGCGGCCTCATATCTCTCCCCCATCACAGGTGCCATTGTACAAAGATAATTAACGTTATTTACTTCAACTGTCAGTAGTGATAATGTTATGGAGTATATCAGTGTCCATGTAAAAAATTAATAGACCGCGTAATGTTGAAGGTTTCATTTCTAACACATGCACATGCACACATAGACATACTTTAAGATGACCTGTGGACCTAAAAGAGAAGATTTTTGTATTACAAGCCCCTTGTATCTATTAAGTGATGAGATTTCAGAGTAAAATATAGTCCTTACGGTCCTGAGGTTTGTCCATAAGCAGAATAAATGAGGAAAAAGGCTAAGAGTAGCCCTATCCCAGCATGGACCTGGCTGACCACCATGATGAAGTCTACTGCAAACGCTGATTTTTGATTTGTTTTTAAAGTGTCACAACCCAAAAGAAATCCATGGGTTGTTATCCTTTCACTAATGATTAACCATATTGGGCAACATATTGTTGCCATATTTTGGAAATTTTACCAATGAAAAGTTTGGTGATATAATGTGACAATATGATGTGACATCTACAAACATAAACAAACTAATACAGTTGGTTATTGTTTTTATTAATGGCCAATAGACAAAGTTTCTTGCTGAAATAAGCGTGCATAATTGTCTATAAATGAAGTTTGAAATATACTTATGTAGCATATGCAGTAGTAAACATATTACAGTAACTGCTATTTTCCTGGTCTTCAAAGAAAGGAATCTTTAAAAAATGAATAAAAGTCACAGCTTTTTTCCTCCTTTGCTGCTGAATCTTTCCCCTGACAGTCATACAGTGCAGAAATAATTTATAGTATTACCTAAATATAAACTTGTCATAAAATCTTCACAAACTGTCCATCCATCCATCCATCCATCCATCCATTTTCTATACCACTTATCTGTCAGGATCACTGGTGAGCTGGAGGCAAACCTAACGTTCAGGTGGGAGGCAGGGTACATCCTAGGCACATCATCAAACTGCCTCAGCGCTGACACAGATGAACACAAATTAACACTTATTTTCATTTGTAGTAGTGAGTTCTAATCATAATGTCTGTGGACTGCATGAGGAAAGCAGAGCACCTAGAGGAAATAGGGGATGAAATGGAGAGAATGTACCACTGGGCCATTCTGTTTAAAAGGCTCAAAACAAAATAAAATTTTAATGCCAACGCTTGTTTAATTACTTGTCTTGAATGAAAGTATAATTTTGTTTTGAAATATGTTCAGTATTTTTGTCATGAATCATTGTACTTTGACATAAGTAAACATCATACACTGTTTACTTACAGTAAATATACAGACACTAACCTGTTTTTTTTGTAAACACTTTCAACAAACATTATGCCATTACAGCCTTGAACATTGTGCAGTTTGTTCAAGAAAAGGTCAATCAGGTAAAAAAAAATAAACATAAAAAGTAATTACACAAAAATTGTAAACATTTTTTGCCAATATTAAATCAGGGGCACATTTTTAAATATATATCATTTAGCAGGTGGTACGATTTTGTCTTTTCTCATTAAATTATACCAATCCTTGGTTAAAAAACTGTCCTTGACTTATTCACACTTCTGCAAACTAACATTTGTCATTATAGCTGAATCAGACAGGGTACACAGTTTTGGCTTAGTTGAGACATGTTGAACTTTAAACTAAATCAGTGGTCTGGTGATAAAATTAAAAGACAAGTGGTCTACGAAAAATTCTGAAATCTGACTTATGGTCAAGTAAGATATTAAAATGCTCCTACAAGGCGATCTGTATGTGTAACATGTGATGTATATCTGTTCAATACAAATATTTTCCTTCTGAAACACAAATCACTTTTTGCCACAGACAGCAAATAATATAAGTAAGTCTTCCATGGAAGATATGTTGCCTGCATTGTGAAGGGTTCAAAAGGAGATTTGCATTTACAGTTACCCTAATGAAAGCTACTTCCTCATGATTACATTAGTTGTAATGTTGAGTGGGGTGCATGGGATGTCAGGGAAGGGCAATACCTCTGGGGGGCTTCCATGTCCTTTTCAGGGTAGCTCATCCTACACTGGCTCCCACCTGTTTACATTTACAGCTGGTATTATCCAGAGCGACTTACATTTTTCTCTCATTTATACACTTGAGCAATTAAGGGTTAAGGGCTTTGCTCAGGGGCCCATCAGTGGCAGCTTGGTTAAAATCGCCAACCTTGATCAGTATCAAGAGCCTTATCTATTGAGCCACCTCTGTCCACATTCGGCTCTCACCTGTGGCTCCTAGAAGCTGTAGCATGAGAAGTGGTCACACCCTAGAACACTACTTTGGCAGGCAGGCCAAACCAGTTGAGGGTAGCTGGTTGGAACACATACCCTCCAATGAGTCAGGCAGGACTAATCCAAGCATGTGAAGACTGGAGCAGGTGGAGTGAATGGAAAAAGTTAGATGAGATTCAATGATCACAAAGGTGGCAAGAGCAAGGTGTGGTGGAGCACTCAGAGCCTGTCAAGACACAGAAGATACTGTAGTCATCCACTGCAGCCAAAGAAGTCCCTGGTAGTAACGATCTTTTGTACCATTGAAATCTGACTTTCAAGGCCAAGAGAATTGGATTGCCCCAGTGCAACGGCTTTCCCACTCTCTTCTACTGCTTTTTTCAAAGTCCTGCACTAATGGAGAAGGGCTGAAACAGGATGAGCTAACCACTGGGAGTTGTAGATCATGGAATTCAACCAAACTCTGCACATAGGCAAGAGTAGCTCTCTCTCTGACCTCAGGATGTCAGAGATGTATGGTATTCTTTCAGGTGACTGAATAGCCATATTAAGGACAGCGCTGCATACTCACAAATGAGAGAGGAGACTAGAAAAGGTGTCTCAAAAATTGTTTGTCCCTCCACCCATGGTCACTTTACTGCGACTGGCAGAGTAACTCCTCAAGCAGTTGAAATACAAAGAAGAACAAACAAGTTCAAGAGTTTTGGTGCATGGAATGTAGGAAGCCTAATAGGCAGGGACACATCAACAAGTCCTGAGAGAAGCACAGCTCTCATAGCAAGTAAATTGGTGTGCTACAACATTGATATCACTGCCCTCAGCAAGACCAGGCTAGCTGACAAAGGATTCGTCACTGAAGGGTGACTATACCTTTTTCTGGAAAAGCAAGGTGAGGACAGAATGCATGGGGTCGACAATCCAGTCCACACTAATCAAGCAGCTCCCCAACCTACCCAGCTCTATAAATGTGTATAAGTCTGATGAAGCACTGCTTCCCACTCAATGACACCTGTCATGTCACAGTCATCAGTGCCTATGCTCTGCCTAAGACTCTGACTAGCAGTGACAAGGCAAAGGAAACCCTCTACCACATGGCATATACAAAATGAACTCCAATGGCTAACTAAGCAGTAAATTACATAAAGATCACCAACACCCTGTTCAGAAAAGCAGTCAAGTATGATCAGGGTAGATCGCTGCTGTTCATTGCAGGCAAGACAATGGCATGCATCCATCTCAACCACCTGATCACTGTTTCCTGCTTGAGGCATAGTGTGGATTCTGCCCTGTTCGAAGCACTGTTGACATGACCTTCAAGAAAAGTGCACAGAACAAAATATGAACTTGTTGATTTGACCAACACATTTGACACTGTCAATAAAGAGGCCTTCTGTACAATTTTACAGAAGCTGGGCTTCAACAGAAAATTCATAGCCTGTGAAAAAAGATGCATTCGATCAGATGCATTTGAAATAGCCAATGGTGTGGAGCAAGGCTCAATTTTGGCTCCCATGCTGTTCAACCTCTTCTTTGCCTGCATTTTCATCCATACTCTCAGACATATTTGCATGGGGTATATCTGAAACACAGAATGGACAGGTCTCTCTTTGACTTGTGCTGCCTGAATGCCCAGACAAAAACAGTTAAAAAGATGACTCTGGAAGCACTCTTTGCTGACAACTGTGCCCTCATGGCCTACACAGAATCTGCCCTGCAGCATATCATTGACAAGTTTGCTGAGGCATGCCATCTGTTTGGGCCCTTGACCTGGATATAAACACCCATATGTAATTTATACAACAGCTCCAACCAACACATTAACAGCAAAGTAACTAACTACAACTGAAATATTGCAGTATAAAGATATTTATTGTGCTTCCTAAAAAGGTATCAAAGAGAAGTTGTTCAAATTATGCCTGTACCATCGCATTCGTTTCAGTGTATGACCTTTGTTTACGATTACATGCTGCCCCTCTGATCGTCATTGCTCTGTGCATCACCACTGTCTGCCTTGCCCTCCTTGATTGCAAATCTTCTGTGTAAAATGTATCTTTGGATTTGTCTGCCTAATCCTCATTAAAACTTTGAGCCAATGATTCAAGATTCAAGCCTGTGAACTCTTTGCTACATAGAAGGACACTGGTGAATGTGTGAAGAGGACTTATGTACTGTGAGTTGATGAATGGTACAGTAAACACCTGTGATTGATTAGTACTCAGGCGAACTTGGTTTTGTTAATCATTTTTCATGTAAATTTTTTTCTGAGTCTCCTTTAGGCTATTTTGTAGATTGTTTATATTCTGTTATTCATTATTAAGTAGAAATATTATTGAATGGGTTTCACGTTACTGGTCACATGTATTTGAACCTGTGTTGTTGAAAATTAGTGTAGCCTAAAAGTGTAGTGTTGGGTTAATATTTCCCGGGTGGAATTCCCAAGGTGGTGTAATCTGTTTAGTTACCTTACCTCAATGCCACATGAAGAACAGACTTTAACAGATACCAGTTCTTTAAATTAAACTGCCTATTGATTTACACCTGAATTGTACACCGTATTAAAAACTCAGACTATTCAACCTATAATGACTTGTCATATTTTGCTTACTGGGGAACAAAACTTCTTTAACTGAATTACTCTTCCCACAAAGCTTCACAATTCCTTGACACTGGATAGCTCTCTGATGTTCAACTCTGTACTTGTCTTCTCTGGGTCATGTTTCATACCGCAAGCGATAACAGATAACCCAAAAAGTCCATCTCAGTTGGGTAAAACTTTTCTAGATTCAGTGTAACACCTGCGTTCTGGAGTCTTGGCAGCACAGAGTGAATTGTTTTGTCATGCTCCCAATGTGACATGCCCCATATGAGCACATTATTTTGGTACACTGTACCTAGCACAGACAAAATCAAATAGTAGTCTATTAAAATAGTCAAATGGCATAATGAAAGTAGTGTATCTGTAGCTGACTCCTTTGATAGTGGAATTGCCCAGAAGCCCATGCTGGCATAGAAATTGCTGAACACCAATGTTCCTGCTAACACCCCAAACTGAGTCTGTGCAGCTGAGGGTAGAATTAATTTCTTTCTGTACACTATTTTATTTAGTTTATTGAGGTCCACACTCAGTTTGTAGAGTTGTTGTTCTTAAGTACTGGCACCACAAACCTCACAGCATTCCATAGGATTTCTTCACTTGTTCTCACTAAGCCTACTGGGTGATACCCTTGACCTGGATATAAACACCTATATATATAATAGTATTTATACTATTTATAATAATAACAACTATTTATAATAATATACCAACACATTAACAGCAGAATAATTTACCACAACAGAAATATTGCAATATAAAGATATTTATTGTGCTTCCTAAAATTATAGAACACAAGGCATCAAAGAGAAGTTCAAATTATGCCTGTACCATCACACTGTGATAATCTTCAATACAACAGCAACAGAAGGCATTTGAAGGGTTTTATTTTTTTTTTTTAATTAATTATTAACTAAAAAATCATACAGCAGATAAAAAAAGGATTTCTGCATCTTCCATCTGAAATGTGAAAATCTACACGCAGTGGGAGGTGTAATCCGTCTCAGATTGGTCACCTGAATAAAACATTTAAAATAAGTAAATCATAGCAATACATTTACAACAACTGATTAAATAATGCAACTCGGGAAAATCTTACTTGGTTGGTAGTAATCATAAACTTTGATAACTGCTGGCTTGAGATTCTTTACAGGAAGAACCTGCTTAATGTGTAGCTCAAACATGGCAGACAAATACCTTGGGAGCTGTTAGAGATACATCACACATCATATTGGAACACACTACATCAGATCTATTATTTATTTGGAATTTTAAGCATACATGTTTTTTTGGAGTGGCTATAGAGATTGATTGTGTAATATAATGATTAATGTTATACAGTTTACTTGTGCACTGGAGCCCAGTGAGGACTCCATATCCCAAAATTCCTCAGAACATATGAACATGGTCACCCCCACACTACACCCCAAACCCAACAACGAGCTTACCCAAGTACTAATCAGTCACAAATGTTTCCTGGTGCAGTCCTCAGTGTGTTGTGTTTGATCGATTGACCGCTATCTGCCTTGCATTTATAAGTCTGTAATGTGTCTTTGGAGCTGTCTGTTTAATCTTTGAAACTAAAATCATTAAACCATTGACCTAATGAATCAAGCTTTGAACAAGCTGCAGCCCCTGAACTCTTGCCACATAGCAGCAGGACACTGGTGAATGTGTGAAGAGGGCTTATATACTGTGAGCTGAAGAGTGGAACAGTAAACACCTGTGATTGATTAGTACTCAAGCGGCCCTGAGTTTGTGTGTTGTTGTGAGCTGTTATTTGAGGTGGCCATGTTTGTATGTTGTGAGGAATCATAAGATATGAAGTCTTTACCTGGTCCCGGCATGGATGTAACAATAGACTTATTCTTAAACTATGTTTTCCTTTTACCTTTTCGATGTACATGATAATATGATCATCTTTAGAATCAACCCGTTCCACGAAAAATTTTCTTCTCAGCTAAAAATAAATAAAGAAATAAAAAAATCATAACAATGCAACAATTATTTTAGCATTGTCATGTCACAAGTAGTATATTACAGAAGTTTTTAGTAACATTGACACTCCTTACTTCATCAGGATCTGCTGTGAAACCTGATAAGAGTTTGATGTCCACTATGATCATGTTTGTGCTTTCAAGTGTCCCGGTATATCTGAAAAAACAAACAAAGCAAGTGATGACCATAATCATCCATCCATCCATCAGCTGTATTGATTAAGCTTCAGGGCTGCAGGAGAAGCTGGAGCCAATCCCTACTGACTTCAGGTGACAGCTGGCGTATACCCTGAACAGGTCACCAGTCTATAGCAGAGCTAACACAGACACAAACAACATTCATTCATTTATTCATTAATAATCCTAATTGGGCTCATGGGGAGGCTGGCGCCAACTCTAAGCGAAGGCGGGATACACCCTGATCAGTTCGCCAGGCCATTGCTGGGCCAACACACACAACCATTCACACTAACTTTCACACCTAGGGGCAATTTGGAACCACCAATCAGCCTACTGTGCATGTGTTTGGACTGTGGGAGGAAACCAGAGTACCCAGAGGAAACTCATGCAAGCATCTGGATGACATGCAAACTCCCCATAGAAACTCTTCAAGCCCGTAAATCGAACCTTGTTGCTGTGAGGCGAACGTGCCAACCATTGCCGCCCCACAAACAACCTTTCACATTTAAACCTATAGGCAGTTTAGTGTACCCAGTTGACCTAATGTGCACGTCTTTTTTCTGTGGGAGGAAACTGGCGCACCTGGAGTAAACCTACAGAAGCACAAGGAGAACATGTGACCACCACACAGGAACTGATGGAGATTTGAATCCCTTTTTGTTGTGAGGAAACCAGTTAATTATAAAAACATTCCATATAATAATAATAATAATAATAATAACAACAACAACAGCAACTACAACAACCATAATAATAATAATAATAACAACAATAATAACAACAATAATAATAATAATACCTAATATTAATACCTAAATATGTAGCCATGCATAACTGCATTTATTATTTTAAATATAAAACAGGAATTTTACACAGGTATTTATACAATATATTAAATATCAAATAATTTAACTTGTTTATTGTTATTTAACTTCTATAATAATGATTAAATCATAAGCTCCTTATACTCTAAAGCATAAGCATTTACCAGATTTCTTATTTATTTTATCACACATTTATTCTTACTCAACAGTGAAGTTCAGGGTCAAAATTTGTCTAAATGAATTTGTGCAGGTTCCCCAAGTTTCAGCCTTGATGCTCAGTGTACTGGCTTCAGTAGGTGTGGGAACATTGTAGAAAAGTGCTGTCTGCAAGTGGGAATTTTAAAAATTAGGTAAACCAAAAAGCAATCACAAAAATAAACAATAATATATAATGTATTAAAAACATTAATTTATAATAGATAACCAATAAAAATATAGTATTTCAAATATTATAAACTGTAAAGAATTGCATTAAAAGTATTTGTTAGAAAACTGGGAGGTCAAGTGCTTTAGTTATTCATTTGCCAAACTGTTTAATTATATTAAGTTTGAGGGGAGGCTGAAGCCTATCTTAGCCAATTCTGGGCCAACAGACGCTTACATTCATACCTAGGGGCAATATGGAACAGCAAATTGCCTAATGTGCATTTCTTTGGACTGTGGGAGGGAGCTGGGGCATGGGACTCAAACTGGCTAACCACTACACCACTGTGCTGCCCCTGGTCGAGCTTATGCAGTCAATTACAGATTTATTGGGACTGCATTTTTCTATGAAATAAAATAGTGTTTCATTGACACACCATGCTCATAAGATTAAGAAAACTGTAAATGCATTCACCTGTACTGACACACAGGTGGAACCCTTTACTTCAATGCTGTATTTACCAGGAACATTCTGCAGTGATCTTTCTTGGTACAGTAATTTATTGTTCTGGTTCACATCAAAGACATGACTGTCTCCATCTGCCGACTTCACAGTCACTGTGCTCATGCCGTTTGAGCTGAAAACTTTAGTGGAATACAGTGCCAAAGCCTGGAGGGCTACAACTGTGTCCTGAAAATGTATTATTCATATTCAATTTAAATTGTATTGTTTTTGCAGATCAAACTAAAGGATTAATTCTATTCAGTTGAGTACCTGGGTAGACGAAAAGCCTCCATAAGGATTTTGCTGCTTAACCAGCCAGCTGACTATCCTATTAGCATATCCCAAATCAGCAGCAGAGAGTTGATCTGCAGTAAGAACAGCTAGCAACACATACGAGCTGATTTCCACTGACAACATGCCAGAGTCATCTGATGATGACTGCGACCAGTGAAGATGTCCATCTAAAATGATAGAAGCAAGATATTATAAGTGTAACCTCAGATAGGCATCATTGCCTTGCTCCTGGGCTAGCCAGCAAAAATTAGGCACCTAAGCAAAGCTTGCTACCACTGACCTCAGAGACATACAGACACATGTGGCAAGAACAGAGATCACTCACTTACTCATTTGCCAAACTGCTTAAGCCTAATATTAGGGTCGCTGAGAGGCAGTTTCCTATCTCAACCCACTCAAACAACTGTTTCCACTCATTTATTTCATTGTGCATTTTCTATTTTTGAGGAATACTTCTTTATCCTTATGTTTTGTAGTCTTCCTTGGTCTACCTGTACTGCATTTCATTTATACTTGCAGCAAATTTTAGACACAATTTTCTACTAACCATCAACATCATTTTCCACATTCTGTGTTGGATTTTTTTCTTAAAGGAGATTCATTCATTTTCTAAGCACTTAATCCTAGTTACGGTCACGGGGAGGCTGGCGCCCATCTCAGCTGACTCTGGGCTGGGCAGGGTACACCCTGGACAGCTCGCCAGGCCACCGCAGGCTCAACACTCACACAACCACTCACACTCATACCTAGGGGCGATTTGCTAATTGAATAAAATAATTTAAAATTGATGCGGCCCCATTTTCCTAATGTGGGTGCTGATAAGACAATAAGATTTATTTTAAATCCAGTCTTATCCTTAACTTTTTGCCAGAGGTTGTATGTTCTGTTTTCTTTTAATAATTTACCTCCTGAAATTGCAACATTCTCCAACTCATTCAGTAGCTGCTTCCGAACTTCTTTATCTCCAGCTAAACTGAAAGTGTAGGCTAACAGTGCAGTGGTGTATATGTTTGTCAGGTTACCAACAGAAGACATAAGACATGCAAGTGCTGTTTTCACATTAGGATCCTGCAATCAAAATACACATTATCATATACAAGAAAAGCCAATTTGGAAAGTTACTTTAAAACAGGATAGGCTGTAAAATTAAAAAGCTAGTATATTAGTGTAGTAAAACTTTCTTTAATCATTGTGCTCCTGGTTGAATGAACCAACATGGTTGTGATTTATATTGTATGCATTTTACTTTTAATTAAATTGATTATGAAAACAGCGAAAAGAATTGTTTGGTTTTAATGGTGTCATGCTCTTACCTGGACTGTATGATTCAATTCAAGCAATGATGCAGTGATGTAGGCGGTAATAGTTACATTATCATTTACACCACCCTACAGTAGAATAGAACAGTATGCATGATATGTAGATAAAGATAAATTCAATACATATATTCATAAATGTATTTTATATTATGGACTGCCCTAGTAACATACATACCTTCATTCTGTTATTGAATAGACTCCCTTGTCTTATAAAACATCCATCTTTTTTCTGCTTTTTTATTAGCCATTGCTTTGCACTATCAATGATTTTGGGATCAATAAAGATGTAATCTTGTGCTTTGCCAAATGTCCTCATGACAAAGGCGGTTAACCTAGTTGGTGATGTAATATATAGCATATATTAATAAAATTATATATGTTACATATACACCTATTAAAGTATACACTATATACAAGTATATAAATGCATACTTATTAAAATAATTTTTTGATAATCACCATGTAAGTGGCAGTTTGCTTTAAGATATCCTTACCATGTATTCCCCTCTCCCCTTCCAAATGTGCTATATGCACCATTTATGTGCTTGTAGTTAAGCTGCCTCTGGTATCCTGTGTAAGGTCAAGTGGTTTTATTCTGGTTAGTTTAGAAAAACTGTTTTTAGGATAAGAAGTAATGAGTGCAAAAATTTCAAAGTAAAACAATGCTCTCTCACCACTCTTAAGGAAACCGGTAGCCTTCTCAAGGATAGCGGGAGTGAGCTGCGCGGTGTTTTGTAGGTACTGAAGAATGTAGATATTGGGGGCAAGGAGAGCAATGTTTTGTTCTCCACATCCATATGGCATTCTAAGCAGGCCATTCAGATTTTTTAATGCACGGCCAAGTATGTCTCCTAAAAAAACAAAAACAAAAAAAAAAACACACAATATTACAGTCATTTGAAATACATAATTACATATCATGGGAATTCTTTTCAGCATATACTGACAAAAAAATATTTCATCTTCTTTGAAACACTGCTTCCTGACAAGGGTGAGATCATTTATTCAACAAAAATATAAATAAATATTCTTTTGTGCCAAAACTAAGAACATCCTTGGCTTTAGAAGCTAATATTACGCCTTTTAACAAGTGTAACTTCTTGCTACTGTGATGGCCTGGCGAGCTGTTGAGTCGGCCAGGATGGGTGCCAGCTTCCCCCTGATCCTAATCAGGATTAAGTGAGAGAATAAAAAATAATTTGACTTGGGGCAGTGGTGGCCTGGTGGTAGGGTGCTGGATTACTGATCTGAAGGGCGGGGGTTCAAGCCCCACTATCGCCAAGTTTTTACTGCTGTCCCCCAAGTGCAGCTAACTAAGTTATCAAAGACCAGCCATGTCTCTCACTGTCTGTAATGAGAGGCATGTAAAAGAACCATTGCTGACTTTCGAAAAGAGTAGGCTGCATTGCCGTCAGTGTGTTTTTGCGATGGCCTGGCGAGCTGTCCAGGGTGTACTCTGCCATCACTCAGAGTTTGAGATGGGTGCCAGCCTCTCTGCGAAGTTTTGAAAATGAAGGAACGAATAATTTGACTTATTATTCATATGTAAACCTATTAGTCACTGATCAACATATTAAAATATTTTGAGTGAATTTTTTGCTTTGGGTTCTTTTAGTTTATGTTCAGTATAATGCCTAACTGAATATATTAAGCAGTTAAAGGATGTGAATGAATGACATATTGACACATATTTGTATGTGACACAAAAAGACAATTTACTGTTTTGACATGTAAGAAATAAACATAGATAATGGACTTTATCTACTGGTCACCTTGATGGCCATAAGATAATTTCTACTTGTCAAAAGTTAATTTCAGACACTGGCCATTACAGCATCCCAGAAGCGACTTGACTCTCCTTTCTGCTAAAAACATACACCTAGTCTATTCTTACACTGTGGAAAGAGTGTAATGTAAGAGTTCTGTGGAAGCAAATTTACAGCTCATTAAATGTGAGCTCATTCAATTTTAACCCTCATGCATCAATTTAATTTACTACCCTCTTAAGTCATTAGGGACAAAAATGTCCACTTCCAAAAAAACTGCTATAAAAACTTAACAGATTCATATCTTTTTCTGCTTTTTTCTGCATAAATCTCTGAAACAACTTCCGCTCGGCTCAAAAATACCAAACATTCAGTCATTTTGAGGATTTTAACCCCTTAAATGCCAGTTTGATCAGTGACATATTGCTCTCGTCTGAATGTTGATGGTGGTTCACACAATTGTGGAAATGGAATGTGTAATAAATATTTCTTGAAAAATCTGATGTTGA
>JAOUQZ010000049.1:12244261-12278504 GCA_028564935.1 Neosilurus hyrtlii | reverse complement strand
TTTTTTTTACATTTTATATTTATACTGACCTTTAAAATCCTTTAAAAAGTTTTAGTTATTGTTCTTTTCTTCTTGTTTCTTTGATAGTTTATTCTTTACATTCTGGACAGTCATACTAAGCATTTCACTACATTTTGTACTTTGCATAATTTGTATGTGACAAATAAAAATTGAATTTGAGCTGTATAAAAGGGTGAGTTCTGCCATTGCTGATCATTCTGTCATTACTGACTTGACTTTTATGGCACTAAGGACTTGGATTTCCTCACATAACTCATCTACACCAGCAGCCTAGAGTCCGTGCTTCACACCCTTCTTTCTGTCTCATTTCGGCATTTCCTACAACCCGCCTGGACACCTAGAAACTTTCTGAAAGAAATGGACACACCCCTTAGTTTTTTTTTAAAGGATAACATTCC
Source organism: Neosilurus hyrtlii (assembly GCA_028564935.1). Classification (NCBI taxonomy): domain Eukaryota; kingdom Metazoa; phylum Chordata; class Actinopteri; order Siluriformes; family Plotosidae; genus Neosilurus; species Neosilurus hyrtlii. The sequence continues at coordinate 12,278,085 of JAOUQZ010000049.1, read as the reverse complement.
TCTCACTCTCCTGGAAGATTTCAATTGCCCCTTCTGCCTCTTTTCCATTCCTTCTCTCTAATATTCAAGAACTGCTGTCTCAAACTCACTGCAAGAAATCTTCTGGACCTAGTGTTCAGTTGTCACTCCCCAGTTACAGGTATCATTGCTACCTCGCTTCCCATCTCTGATCACACTTGGTATGCTTTACCGTTATTCTACCTATCCTACATAAAACCAGCTTTCTGTATCTACTCCAATTTGCCAAACCTCCAATCTCTATCCCTTTTATCTGTTGCTTCCTGTACCCTATCATACCTTCCAGAAGCTGTCTCCTTTGCCTTCTTTTAATCAGAATTACCTACTGACACTCTCCTCACTTTCTGCATCTATGGTTCACTAAGAACTTGTCTTCAGAACCCATGAAAACTTCTCCCCCTTCTCCTTGGCTCTTGACTGTGTAGTAGCAATTAAAGAGAATTAAAAGCAGCAAGGATAAAGCGGAAGAAATCACAACTTGACGCAAATCTCGCTTCTTATCATGTTCTGCTGTCCATATTCTCATCTGATGGATCTTTTGCTAGGACTGCAAACTCCAACGGTTCATTTTATTTTTACTTAACCCACCAGCTCCTCCTGCATTCCCTCACTGACAGCCAAAGACTTGCCAACATTGTGAAGGAAATACTGAACAGGTTTATTCGACATAAACTTTCTGTCAAGGCAATGACATACCTCTAAATGGAATGTTAAAAGTGGTAAGCTATATATAATCATGTGATAAAATAAGTGCATCCCATGGAAATTCATATTTTCAACACATTTAAACAAGCATGCATTTCACCTTTTTTTCAATGCCCTGTGTGTGTGTGTGTGTGTGTGTGTGTGTGTGTGTGTGTGTGTGTGTGTGTGTGTGTGTGTGTGTGTAAGTAAGTAAAATAAATAAATTTCTGCAATGTGAATATATCTTGGACAAGAAAACAAGAGCACACAGAAGAGATCTATAGATTTTCTGAATCTTTAATGCTGAGCTGGAAGCTTATGCACAGGGGGAAGTGTACTCCATCACATGCTGGTCACCTAATAGTAAAAGAATTATTAAATGCCATACTATCACAACAACAAAATGTCAATTACGTAAATCAAGAAAAACCTTACTTGTTTGATAGTAATCATAAACTTTGATCACTGCTGGTTTGAGATTCTTGACAGGAAGGACTTGTTTAATGTGTAGCTCATAGTTGACAGGAACATTCCTTTGGAGCTGTAAGACATACACCATAAATCATACTGTAAACATATTTGACATCAAATTTGTAGAAATATTACGCATGTATTTTTAGAATATATACACGTGCAACACAGCTGTGTAATATATAATTGTATATATCCACAGTATAATTGAGTATATACTGTAAGTGAGCATGAGAACTGTGTACTGTAGAGAAACATAAAAAAGTGTGCAGCCTTACAGCATCCTTTGAATCTCAATAAAAGTTTTACTATATACGATACACAAAAACATAACAAAAGCCAATGAATGAATGAATAAACAAACAATTAAGTAAGTAAATAAATAAACAAACAGACAAACAATCAATCAATCAATCAAACGAATAAATAAATAAACAAATACTTATGGTTTATTTTTTTCCATTTTTAAAGTGTGACCATTAGGGTATCTTTTAAAATTTTAAAGTTACTGTGATAAACCATGAAGTTTTGTTCATTTACTACAGTACATAGGAACAGTATGGTCTGACTGGTTCTCTATCAGTGGATTAAAGACATTATATTGAGTGGATAATCCTTGAATCAAAATGATCGACACTCATGAGTAATGTAACACGAATGCAATGTAGTCATGAGTAACAGTAAGTATTCCTTCTGATGTTTTGGATTGACCGAAATTATAAACATAAATGCATAGGCTGCTAAATGGCTGTCGCTCTAAAATCAGTCTGAACCCTTTGTTATTTTTATATTTTTGGTGCCAACATATCGGAAAAGTTAGAAAAGTATTTCTTTTTTGTTGTTGTTGTTTTGTAAAGCTGAAATAGTGAACTTTCCTCAGGTGTGCCATAATCCATATGTTTTCTATGCCTTCAAGCCTAAACAGCGCTTAACTTGGCTATGGGAGTGTGTCGAGCTCAGCTGATCTTCCTCTGTCATAGTTGAAATATGTAAAATAAATTCTAAAAATCTCATTATTTTGCTTTTCTTCATGTTTCCACACAGATAACTAAACTATACTGAAGCTTTGAATGAGTTTTAAAAGACGCTATTAACTATACAGTACTTAACTCTAAAATAAACTCTAAAATTCATGATTCAGGTTGCTTTTTATAATTCGGTCAGACCGTACGATTCCTATGTTATATATTCTAAACAGATTGAGACAACATTTTTGTCTTACCTCTTTTATATACATGATAATATGGTCATCTTTGGAATCAATTCGCTCCACCAAATTCTGGTTGTGCAGCTAAGAAAATAACAGAAATTTTTCTACACAGGTATATTAAACTTAAAAAACATAAATAAAGACAAGGTCAATCTCTCTTTCTCTCTCTCTCTCTCTCTCTCTCTCTCTCTCACACACACACACACACTTTTTAAAAATAGTATATTCTTACTTCACTAGGATCTGCTGTGAATCCTGACAAGAGTTTTATATCAACAATGATCATGTTAGTGCTGTTTAGTGCCCCAGTATATCTGAAAATATAAAACAAACAACAAAAACTAATTATATGAAATACCTATAACTATAGCAACAATAATTACTACAGGATAAAATGCCAAACAGTCACTACATATTAAAATGTCAAAAACTGTGTCAGTAAATATAAGACGTCTGCTCCAAATAATTTACTTATTTTTACTCAGTAGGTCGCATATAGTTGTGCCTCAAAATAAATCTTATGATAAATTTTGCTGGTTTATCTAATGTATTTTATGAATATTTTATTCATGAATTTAATTATTTTGAAAATTTTGTCAAAATTTTGTATCTCTAAAATAAAATTACATTTTTTTGGAAATACCGTGGACTTTAGATCCATGGCAGAAGCCTAGAATCAGCATCTTCTAATGTATATAATATGGACATTTCACCAAATCAATAAAAAAAATTTCTCTTTCTAAATCACAATGATCTGGGTGTACCCTGTCTTCACCAAGTGTCGGCTGGGATCGGTGCCAGCTTCCATGCAATCCGAGCAGGATTAAGTGGTTCGTCAAATAAGTGAGTGAAGAAATCAGCTTGATATTACTTTAAAGATCATACATTCATTCTTACACGACAGAGAAATTGATGGTCAAAATGTGTCCAAATGATTTTGTGCAGTTTCCCTGGGTCTCAGCCCTGATGTCCAGTGTACTGGTTTCAGTAGGCGTAGGGATATTGTAGAAAAGTGATGTCTAAAAATGGGAATAAAGAAGTCAAATAATAGAGTAGGCAACAAGCAGACATTGTTTTTGCATTATGTACATCAATCCACATTTTAATATTAAATTCAATATTTTAAAGATTCTACACTAAACATTTGTGTAGAAAACTGGCATAGAGATGGTAAAGCAAGTGGATTTGTAGACTCCTAACATATAAAAGAAATTTTCGACTCCTTTCGACAGACACTGAGAAAAGCATTCAGAACACACACACACACACACACACACACACACACACACACACACACACACACACACTATATCTTGTGTACCATTTTTTTCTTTTTTTTCAGCAACTTTCAGCAAGATTGATAAAGATCTTATGATGACTTATTGATACCTGTACAGACACACATCTGGAGCCCTTCACTTCAATGCTGTAGTTGCCAGGAACATCCTGCAAAGATCGTTCTTGGTACAGTAACTTGTTGTTCTGGTTCACATCCAAGCTGTGAATGTGTCCCCCTGCTGACTTTACAGACACTGTGCTAGTGCCGTCTGAGCTGAAAACTTTAGTGCAGTACAAAGCCAGAGCTTGGAGGGCCACAACTGTGTCCTGATTAAAAAAGGAGGAAAACAATTATATTTTTAAAACTAAATACACACTGGCAAGATAAGTTACTTATATTTATGTAAAAATGTAGCTTCAGTTTTGGTCTTCATCCAGGTTGCATTAATGAACTAATACAAATTTGTGTAAAATAATAGCATTTTCTTTTAAACTTATTTCGATATCATGTCTATCTTTTTAAAATTCTTCCCCTATTGTCTTTAACAAATGTACATCTGCACATTTCATGCACTATGACCATCAAAACACTTCACCTGAAAAGAACACTGTAAAGAAGCAGCAAACAAATTGGAACCGACAGATCTTACAGCACATAGGAAACAGAGATTTTCTCCAAATGAGAATTGTAATGTCAAAGGTGCATTTCAAATCAAGATTTGAAATGTTATATTGTCTGTGCTGTTTAAGCTGGCTGTTCAGGCATCTTACTGCAAATTAAATTTGGAGACAGTGAATAATATTTAACTTATCAAAGTACCTGCGTTGATGAAAAGCCTCCATAGGGATTTTGCTGCTTCACCAGCCAACTGACTATCCTAGTAGCATATCCCAAATCAGCAGCGGTGAGTTGGTCTGCAGTGAGAACAGCTAGCAACACGTAAGAGCTGATCTCCACTGACAGTGCTTCAGAGGCATCTGATTCTGACTGAGACCAGTGAAGATGACCACCTAAATTTAGAGTCACAAAGTAATTAAGGGTAACTTTTCCCTTATAGCTGGGGCTCCTTATGTGCTACTAATTTTCACAATTATGTACAGTACTCAAAATGATTCATCTCCCTCGATTTGCAGGACATTACTGTAATGTAAATAAAACTTATTAAACATATAACCAAGGCCCCAAAAAGTCTAAGAAAGTTTATCTTTAAAAAAGTCAAATGTCCATGCGCAAAATTATTCAATCCCCAAAGTATCTGTTATGTCATCATTAGAAGGAGACTGGTTAGGAAACCCAGTCAACATTTAAGTACCATTTACTTCGTTTATGTCATCATACACAATTTTTTAATGTTAGGTGACTTTTGACACACATTGACCATACACACATGACCATACACATAAAGTATTCTGATTCTGATCATCTCAAGATGGCATCCATTTTATAGCATGTGGATGTTTGAATTATGCTGTAGTCCATTTCTGAAGAGATTTAGTTTAAGCATAGTTGAGGATGCCCGAAGATAATTGTTTTGGTGTTGTGAAGCTGCATACCAAAGATAATTATGTGCAGATTATGGGAAAAAAATGTGATTTGTGGCACAATGAAATAGGCAATAAAGCAAAATATGTAAAGAAAGACGTCTTTCTATCATCATACGATATATATTCAAATAGTCTTAATAAAATAACACCACATTTCAGTCTGTAGAGCCAAGACAGGAACCAGAATGATCTACTTTTGGACTTGTATTGCTAATTGTATCAAAAACCTCCTTCAAAGCTTTATCTTCAAAAGCTGCTGAACTTACCTCATCTTAGTTTCATGTTATGCACAGTTGATATCATGTGACTGAATTAGGCTGATGTGCTAAGTGTAGTTATTTTCCTAATATGGGTTCTTCTACAAACTTATGTTTAGATTTATGGTATTTGGTGGACACCCTTATCCAGAGCAACTTACAGTTATCGTTTTAGTACTACTGAATTGAAGGTTAAGGGCATTGCTGCATGGCTGCATTGTGGTACTGAAGATTGAACCCCTGACCACTGGATCAGTAACCTTATCCACCAAGCAACCACTGCAAAAAAGATTTGATGTTTGGTTTATATGAAAGGTCCATGGTCAGACCTTCAAGCAGAGAGGATCTGGTTGCTACGGTGAAACAATGATTGCGAACCATTCTTTTTAATGATTATTATTATTATTAGTTTTTAATCCAGAGACTTCATGTTGGGCTATTAAAGTTTTTTTTTTCTATAAATGAGTAATAAATTAATTTTTGTGTGCCACTTGCAGAGCTTCATTCCACCTGCAGAGTGGAATGACTTACCAGGTTTTCACAAAACCTTCAAGAATTATATGGTTATTTTCAATTTTTAATCTTTAATAGCATATCAACTTTTAATAAATTAGCAAATGCCTACACCATAATTATTATTATTATGATTGTCATGTATGCTACCATTATAATACAGTATATATGGTACACATTAATTTATTGATTCCATACCTTCTGCAATAACATCCCTATTCAGTTTTTTTAGTAGGTTTTCTCGAACTTCATTTTCTCCCGCAAGACTGAAAGTGTAGGCCAGAAGGGCAGTGGTATAAATGTTTTTCAGGTTACCAATAGAAGTCTTTAGGCACAACAGGCTTTTATTGACAGTGGGATCCTGCAATCCAAGCATAAATAACATAAGAAATAGAAATCTCAATAGTTTGGAAAATCTCAGTTAGAGCTTTTTTATGGGTTTTGCAGAGCCGGACCTACATAATTCATTCAGTGTCATTTGAAAACAAAAATTAAAAACTTATGCTCTTACATGGACTGTATGTCCAAGTTCAAGAAGTGATGAAGTTATATAGGCAGTAATGGTCACATCATCATTTACACCACCCTGAAATGCATGAAAATGACACACACATTGAAGGAAAAAAAAAAAATCAGTAAATTTATTTAAAAATGTCTTTTCTGGTGTGGACTGTCTGAGAAACATACATACCTTCATTCTGTTATTGAACAGACTTCCCTGTTGTATAAAACAGCCATCTAATCTCTGCATATGTATAAGCCATTGCTTTGCACTGTTAATGATTTCTGGATCAATAAAGATGTAACGTTTTGCTTTGCCAAAAGTCCTCAAGACAAAAGCAGTTAACCTGGTGGTGAAGATTTATTTGTGTCACTAATTAAAATATTTTTATTAAACCCTTGCTAGTATCTATATTCAAAATGTGTGCTAAAAAATTTTGCATGCTAATTAATGCTGTATGTGTGCCAGATAAAATTCTTACCACGTGTTTCCATCTCCTCTGCCAAATGTACTGTATGCACCATTTAAATGTTTATAGTTTAGCTGCCTCTGGTACCCTGTGTACAGTCAAAGGATTGACTATGATTACTTCAGCAAGAGTAAGTTCATAGTGGCTACTGGGGAGCAGTTAGAAGTAAAAAGTGAAAAAATAATGTCACTGACCACTCTTAAGAAAACCAGTAGCCCTTTCACGGATAGCTGTGGTGAGTTGCTCAGTGTTCTCTAAATACTGAAGAATGTAGATATTGGGGGCAAGAAGAGCAATGTTTTGTTCTCCACAGCCATATGGCATCCTGAGCAGTCCATCCAGATTTTTTAATGCTCGGCCAAGAATGTCTCCTACAAAAAAAAAAAAGAGAGAGAACAAAACAGTGTTCTGTTTATCTTGTTTCCTTGACCAAATAAATAAGTAAGTAAATAAATAAATACATAAATAATAATAATATATATATATAATAATAATGCAATTAAAAAAAAAAACAAGTAGAAAACAAGGCAAGAAAGATTTCTGGATGTGGCTACATGTTTTAATGTTCTGCAGTCTTATGCTTTAGTATCACCAGAGCAGTTATTTTTGGGGCTCTCATAGGAGCTTTAGTACAGCATTCTTGTTTGTGGAGATAGATTATGTTTTGACACTCACAGTTTTTCACTGTCTATAGGTGACTGTGCAAACCTCTGCCAAGCCCAAAAATCCCCATTTGGACCAAAATGCCAAAAGTTGTCCTAACTCACAATGTTTAAGAATCCTTTAAACTAGATCAATAACTATTAAAGAAAGCTGAAATACATTGAGAGATTTTTTGAGTCTCTCAGTTACATTTTGGTGACAGTTTGATTTTTCTAACACTATTGAATACTTTACAACACTGCCTTACATACCTGCAACTAAAATTACCCCTTGATACCCAGAGATATAAGCTTCTGAACTTGTTAAATTTAAATTCACATGTTGAGTTAAATTTAGCAGATTTTGCTTAAATCTGTGTTTTACCAGATATTACATTTTCCTTTTTAATTTTGCTCATTATAAGCAATAGAAAATTTAGAAATTTTTATATTTTTGTGATGTCAACAGTGCATGAATTTAATGGAAACATAACTGGGTGCTCCCCTACCTACAGTATCATTAAAAAAATTGTTAAAAACAGGAAGTGTACTCTGTGTGAATCTATAAGTTTGTGTAAGAGGGTGTACTAGTGCTTGTGTAAGAGTGTACTAGTGTGTATGTGTGTGTGTAAAAGGGTGTACTAGTGTTTGTGTGAGAGTGTACTACAATAGTGTGTGTGTGTGTGTGTGTAAAAGGGTGTACTAGTGTTTGTGTGAGAGTGTACTACAATAGTGTGTGTGTAAAAGGGTGTACTAGTGTTTGTGTGAGAGTGTACTACAGTAGTGTGTGTGCATGTGTGTTTGTAAGAGGGTGTACAAGTGTTTGTGTGCAAGTGTACTATAGGTGTGTGTGTTTGTAAAAGGGTGTACCAGTGTTTGTGTGAGTCTACTGGTATGCAAGGTCTGAAATGTTCAATATCACATTGCAAAATTCGAATAAATATAAAATAAATATAAAAAAATAAGCCCTTTTGTGATCTATTCTCACCATTGTATCGTTATTTCTGCCAGCATTTACCTTACTTCTTCAGATTGTCAAGATATTAAATCGTATTCTATCTTATAAACTGTTAGACAATTAAAATAAGTGCAGTGGGTGTCGAGCCTGATCCTGCATCCTTCCTGCACCAGCACATCTTCTAACCATCTGAGCTACCAGTTGGCCAAAGAAACAGAGAATAATCAAGAGTTATATTCTCTTTCCTAAAAGTATGGCTAGACCCGTGTTAATGTGCATCAGTAAACAGTTAACATGACTGTCCGTGTTATCTGGTGACTGTAACCCAGTCTGTACTAACAGTGATTAAACTCGAAGCTGTTAAAGATTTAAGCTTATTTTTTCCTCTTATTTATTTTATACTCTGCTCTGTGTATGACTGTGTTGCGTTTGATTTTAACACTCAATGCAGTGTTTACATAATATCCGTTTGTGCTAATGTTACATAATATTTGATATGGAATATCTCAAGTTAGTTTGGGTTGGAGTGTGGCTCTCAGTAAGGTGGATAATAACATGTATTATATCACATTTTATAGCAGAGCTCCAAAGTCATGGGCTCGATTTTATTGTTACGTCTGTGCTCACATGCCCACACAGACAACCCAACGCGTGCTGCAGCTGTGCACTTGCACTTCAAGGAAATGTTCTTGTTTAGTCAATAGTTTTTCTTCTTCAAGAGAAGTAATTTTTCGAATTCCATCTCATGACTGTTTCTTTATGAAAATAAATGCAAAAAAAAAAAAGAAGTTCCACTAGGTTCCACTAGCGCCTAAATATTTATATTATTCTCAGTTTCGCTAGAAAAACAGGGTGAATTTACCCAACTAAAAAATCCTGCTTGTTCTGAGCAGATGGTAGCTGATGAGTACAAATTGGATATTTTTTTTTTTTGCAGTGGAGGTTATAACCTGTCCATGTTCTTAACGTTCCTTTAACTTGTTATACATTTACATTAAACAGTGAGGCTGGAATAGGAACTCGGAATACTTTTTCTCACTAAACATAAAATATTAAATGTGAAATAATGCATGTTATTATCTACCTTACTGATATCCACACTCCAACACAAACTAACTGTGCTTTTGGGGGAGAGAGGATGTTAGAATATGTTAAACCTTTTAGAATCATTTTAATAACACCAGAACCTGGAGAGGGAGTTTTTTTAAGATCTTTATTCTGAAAACACTGAAAATAAGTTATTAGAAAATTGTGATGCAAACCTCAGCGAGTACTCTATTAAAAAAATGAACATTTAAGACCCTGGGTTTGTGTAAGAGTATAGTGGTGTGTGTATGAAAGTACGTTGATATACAGTATGTGAAACCAAGAATTATTTATGGCCTGGACGGCTTCTCATGTAGTTGCGCACTTCATACAGAGACTAATAATCCATGACGATAATCCATGGTGTAGTGATTAGCATTTCCACCTAGCAGCAAGAAGTTCCTGGGATTGAGCCCCAGGCCCAGTATGGGCATCTGTCTGTAGTTTGCATATTTCCCCAGTGTTCGCATGGGTTTCCTCCAGGTGCTCTGGTTTCTTTCCACAGCCCAAGACATGAACATGAGGTTAATCCCTTAGAGATGTTAATTCATTCGCTTAATCCTAATTAAGGTCGCGGGGAGGCTGGTGCCCATCTGATTTGACTTTGGGTGAGTACATCCTGGACAGCTCGCCAGGCCATCACAGGGCAGAAACACGCTGACGGCTATGCAGCCTACTCTAAATGAAAGTCAGCAATGGTTCTCTTACATGCCTTCCACCACAGACAGTGAGAGACATGACTGGCCCTTAGAGGTGTTTACAACCATAAGATTTCGGACCAGATTACGCCAATTCTGCAGTCCTTTTTTATTGTATGGACTGTTATCCCTTCAATAGATGAGCGCAGGGAATTCCAAACCTGGTTCATGTTAGTGTTTTCTCTGCTCCCAAAACAAATATCTTTACTAAGTTGATTAGCAACCCTTACTAAGTAAAAGTAGGCATATTAAGGGAGAAGACAGCACTTGTTGAAACTTAATCAAAAAACACGTCTATCCTAAAATCTGTCTGTGCACAAAATCTCAGACTGATTTTATGGGTGGATATTTAAAAACTGAGTCTCAGAATGATGATGTCATCATGGCCCAAGTTAACATGGAGGAGTACGGCTTCAAACATTTCTTTCAGTATTTCAGGAGTTTATTAATCCTGGTGTATATATAATTTCTCACTGCACAGGTAATGATTTTAATTTAAACCTTTTCACACCCCAACACAAATCTGTCAAAAAATTGCATGAATGTATCAAAGTCCTATACTTGTTCATGTTAACTTGGGCCTCGAGGACATCATCATTCTGAGATTCTTTTTCACTTTTTCAAAAGTGGTTGTCCATATTAACATTAACTCTTCTAGGTGTAAGACGGGAGGGAATTTCAGGAAGGAGGATTCTTCTATTAATTTCATCCAAAAATTATGATATATTAAAAACTGTATGTTTAAGCTGGTAATTTTTAGCTTTAAATTTTTTCTTTCTTACCAAGTACTGAAACAGAGGCTCGAGCTGATCCCGCTATTACATCCTTAGGGAGAGTCAGCTCCATTTGCTCTAAAATGCTGCTGCCTGTAATTGAAAGGAGAGATTTTTCAATCTTTACTGAATGACACTGCACTAGCAGTACCAGTTTTCCATGAGCAGTGTAGTGCAAACAGTTGGACAAAAATCAGCTGTTTTAGTATGTGCAAGTCAAACCTTGTGGACAAAATAACCAGCTTTGGCTTTTTGTCTTTTCATTTCCTTCAGCCTAAAAGGGAATAAAATGTTTTTAAATCATAGTAACAACTGGCTTAATTAATTTTTGCAAAAATATAAAGATGAGAATATTTTCAAATCACCAACCTTTACAATTACGCTTCGCGTTACTGTGTCAATGCGGCCTCTCTCAGGAACACTTACAACCGCATTGTCACACACTGTTTGAGATTGTTCTGCTTCTGCTCTTACTGTCACATTCAAGACACCTGCAAAATAAAAACAAACTCCTTAATTCCTTACAGTATAATGAAATACAAATATGAGACATAGCAGACATGAATCTCTACTGGGGGACTTTTAAGTCTCACCAAGCACAGTGGGAATCAGAGTCCATTTAAAGGTCTTTCTTCCATTTGCACACAGGCAGGATGAATCCTGGTCATCAGAAGAGGGTTCCAGAGTGTAGACTGAAGAAGGGACTGGAGTCACTTTTAGCTGTCGATGAAGCACATGTAATGAATGAATGAATGAATTTCAAATAAATGAATGAATCACAAAAATTGCAATATTTGTAAAGGTATATTCTTGGCCCTACGGTACCATAATGCATTTGGGAAGATAGTTAAAGACAGTGGCCTTTAGCTCAAAAACTTCTCCTCGGATAATTGAATAGGGTAAAGAGAGCTCCAGGAAGAAGGGTTGAAATACAGTGAGCTGAGTGGGAGAAGCCAGGCCTAGTCCCTGAGAGGACACACAGAAAGTCTCAGTCTCCCAAGTGGTGATAGTGTCAGGAACAGTGACAGGAAGTTGTGCTGATCCAGTGTCACTGTGGGAAAGATAAATTGTCATGAATCTCATTACATCATCAGATGGAAGCACTCTTCATTATTTTAAAAATTAAATCACAAAGCAGTACAGCACATAATTTATTTTACATGTTAAAAGTAAAATAAAATTAAAGTAATTTGCTGACTTACTGACCCAACTTCAAGAAGTTGCCATATCCAAGTTTCTGGGAAGAATTTTCGGATCTTGGTCGGCTCGATCTCAGTATGTTCCGAATCAAATGAACTTTTGTACATCATCGACACTGGGACTGGTGCATTATATCTAGCCACTGCAGATTAGTAAAAACAAACAATTTACAGAATTCCTTTAATACCTGCTATAACTGGAAGAATTACATATATGCGTATTGTTTGCATCTCATCAATTACTATTAGATTTAAATAGTCCTGCAGTTTTTTGGGAACATATCTGTCATGCAGTGCTTATCTAACATACTGGGTATCAATACATTCCATAAGAAACACTGTATAATTATATAAATAATAAAAACTATTAACATATATGATAGCATATAACAAAAAGTTATACATTTGTTATATTATTATTATTATTACCATTATTATTATTATAATTATTATTATAATTATTCATTCATTCATTCATTCATTCACTTATTCTTTCTCTAAGCCACTTAATTAGGGTTGTGGGGAGGCTGGCACCCATCTCAGCTGACTCTGAGCGAAGGCAGGGTTCACCCTGAACACCTCACTAGGCCAATGATATACAACCGTTTACACTCACACCTGGGACAATTTGGAACCACCAATCAGCTAACTGTGCATGTTTTTGGACTGTAGGAGGAAACCGGAGTACCCCGAGGAAACCCATGCTAGCATGGGGAGAACTTGCAAACTCCACACAGAAATGCCCCGATCCTGAGAAACGAGCCAGGTTCCTTCTTGATTTGAGGTGAACATGCTAACCACTGCGCCGCTCTATTACTATTATTTATTTATTTGTTTGTTTATTTATTATTACTACTACTAGTTAGTCATACAAATGGAAAAATTGCATTGCATTGTATTTATTAAACATTACCCTGAAAAAAGGGATACCGGTGATATGGAACACCTTTGTAGATCAAACAGTCATGCCGTCTAACAGCCAAATTTGTTGCCATCTTCAATCCAACTCCCTGTAAGATGATAATACATCATAGTGTCATCAGTACAGTACATTACTGATCAGTAAGCCAAAAAGCAAACCATTTCAAATTTAATGTATTTTAAGTATTAATCAAAATGCATCTAATATTTTTTATTGTACATATGTTGTCTAATTTCTAAATAATTTAAACATAAATTATCTTGTATTTTTATAAAAATCAGTCTGTTACCTTCAATGTTTTGTAAGCATGGTCACTGTGTAAATCCCGTTGAGGTCTAACATGCAAGCACCCCAGAACATCTTCAATGTCATTGGGATAATCTGATACTGATGTCACTGGCAACAATTTAAATACCTACAGAACATATATTCAACACATTTAGTCATTACCTGTCCCACTTACCCTATTTGGTTTGTGGAATTGATTCCTTAGAGGTAAATGATTTTAATGTAATTCCACCGTGTCAGTGTTTAAGCGTTTTCCATCCTCCAAGATGAACACACTCTGATCCACAACACTGAGTCCACACAATGAACCAGGATGAGCTGTGAGCTCAAGAGTATTCTTCTCACCAGGAACTGCCTTGGATGGAGAGAACTGTAGCGAAACCTGGAGTACAAGTTTGGACAGGTTTAACAGTTTCTTTCCTAAAAAAATATGGCTGTTGTTAAAATGTATTTGAATGCCAAAAAAGTAAATAATTTTAAAGCTAGCATTACCTTATTTTTGAAGCATTTTTCTACATCAAAATTCTTACTGGCAGCAATAACATTCTCACTGGGCAGGACAGAATACACTACAACCTGCACTAAAGGAGCCAGCTCAGCAGCAACAGATAATTTAAAAGAGATTGTTCCTTTTCTGACACCTGTAGAGTCTTCCACTTCAACTTTTTCATGTCCATGATGCATTATGGCTCCCTTAGATAAGACCTGAACCAGACAGTGAAAATATATGATAACTGTCCATTGTGCTACATTAAGAAATTACTGTAATGAAGGTAATAGTAAAAAGCAAAAGGTCGAGTAGTTTTACAGCTCAATTAACTAACACTTTCACTGTATTCACTTACCATGTACATAAGATCAAAGCTGAATTTTTCAGTAGTTTCCCCAGAAATATAGTACTTAATGGTTATTGCAATTTCAGCACCACACTTAAATGGTTCCTCTGAGCTTTCTAGTGACAGTTCACTGAATACTGGACTGTAAGGTGTGGCAGGTTGGAACAGCTTAATGTGAGCTTTATCAACTGAAAAGAATTGTGCTTTGTAAGCGTGATGTTTTTCCTCTGGATAGACACTTGCCTAGATAATAGTGACACAGGAATAACAACAACAACCATTATTACATTTTTAGCTGTACTAAGAGAAAATGGAATGTAAACTGCCTCCTTGTGTGTGTGTGTGTGTGTGTGTGTGTGTGTGTGTGTGTGTGTGTGTGTGTGTGTGTGTGTGTGTGTGTGTGTGTTTATCGTTCATTTTCTGAACGTTTAATCCTAATTAGGGTTGCGGGGAGGCTGATGCCCACCTCAGCCGTCTCTGGGCAAAGGCAGAGTATACCCTGGACAGCGTTGTATTTGTGTGTGTGTTATTTGTGTGGTAAATTTTTCACACCATACCCACAATATTATTTCTGTTGCAGGATTTTCAGGAGATGCAATGGAGAAATTTGCCAATCCACTCATATCTGTAGTAAGATTAAGTAGTAACTTTTGAGACCACCGTTTGCCTTCTAAAAGATACACCTTTTTGTTAGGAATCGGTGTTCCATTGAAGGTAGTAACTTGAATCTGTTGATTTGGTAAAAATGGAATTGTTATTGTACTGTCAAATACCATAAACAAAAAAGAAAAAGCAATAAGCAAGCAAAGTGTAAGTAACTTACTCTTCCTTCAATGACTTTTCCCCTTTCAAAGCTTTTTGGTGAATCAAGGATTTTTACTTGACCAATTTGATAAGAAAGCTTTATATTTTCTGATTTTACCCTAGAAACATCTATGCAAAAATAAACAAATTGCAGTAGTTTATTATCAACTATAAATGAAAATCATGTTAAAGTATCATAGAGTAATAGGCTAAAAGTACAAAAGTAGTAGGTAATTGATTCATAGCCCTTCTTCTTTCTTTGATTTAAGGGACCTGTTACAGACTCACCAGTTCCTTCCTCTGTGAAAGACACAGTAACACTAAGATAATTCTGCAAATTATTTTCCAAATGGCTATAAATGAACGTTGACATATTGATGAAAAGGAATGCACAGCCAGTCGGACCCATCTACAGGAACACCCAAAAAGAAACAGTCAGAAAGAGAGTGAGAGAGAGAGAGAGAGAGAGAGTACTATTTTCTGTAAATAAAGAGATACATGCATACCTCCACTGTTTCACTCAGACAGGGTGACATCGTATCTGCCACAGCGTATGCCTTCAATTTCCGGCACACCTGCACCACTGCTTCACCTGGCACTGGCTGTCCATAAGTATACCTTAATTTTATAAAGTTTTAACATAATATAGATAAATCCTAGTATGCAGGATATACAGCATGAGAGACAAATAAAATACACACATGTCCTTGCTGTTCAGGGGTGTCAATATTATGCATTGCATTTAAATCCATTTTAACTTAAAACTTACTTTCCACAAACTTCTAGCTTCAGTTCCTCTTTACTGACACTGTGTGCTGCTGGTGCTTTTAATACAACTTCAAACTTGGGTAAAACTAAAAATAAAATCCAAGTTAATATTGCAGTTAATCAAGTTTTCGTACAGCTCTATAAGAAGAACATGTACCCCAATGATACTAGTAATGTTATTTACCATGCTTTTCCACCTTGAATTGGTGTCTGATTGACCTTTTTCCAGTGTCTGCAATCAAGTTATAATATCCCTGTGGAGCCTCAGCATTTAACTCATGGAAAAGCTGCAGTATCAGACCTTTCGAGGACACATTCGTCCACTGACCTATCTTGTTTTGATGATTATCCTATTTGATTTCACAAAAGATGTATAGAATTAGTTCAGTACTGTAAGGACCTTGTGTCAGCATTGTGAAAGCGCAAGGTTTATAGGCCAAAGCATACAAATGAAGAAGGGTGTCAAAATATATGTAACCGCATGCTCGATTTCAACTTACCTCAAGAGTTATTGTGCTGTACTGTGGAGGATAAGAAAGTGATTATAAATGTTGTCATTTTCATTGTGGAACCCCACAAATGTAATTTGTACAGTTAAAAAAAATGGGAGCAACTGCAGTACCCTGTTGTGTAGTTAACTAGGATGCATTTTTACAGTGACATAAAACAGTTCTCTTACCTTTTGTTCAAGTGGGATAAATTTTGAATCCATAGAAACAATTCGGAAATTTACTGTGGAAAAACAAGAGGAATAAGTCATTTTTGTGTTGCACCCTCAACAACAATTAAATGTTCACTGTCACACCCTTGCCAAGTTGTAGTCAGTACACCTACACTTACACCTTCACTTCCCAGCATGCACTGCATGGATCTTAGTTACCTGAAAATGTAGTGTACCACAAGACCACAAGCATACCTGTCAGCAGTCTTAATCAATTACACCCGCTATTACACACATTATATAAGCTCTGTGTTCAGTAACAGAGCCATAAAGTATTGTTCCTGGGTTTCTCTTTTAGTACCAGTGAATATCAAGCATTTGTATATGTGTGTTGAGTTCTTGTGCATGACCTGTATGTTTTCTTCTTCGCAACTCCATGCTTCACCTCTGACAAAGATTCCCTGTGAACTTACGTGTGCAATTTGACCTTTGTTTGTTCTCTCTCTCTGATGTACTGTCTGCTTGATTGACTAAACCCTGCTTGTCCTATGTTTATGATGTTAAACTGTGTTCATGGATACTGTTTGCCTAGTTATCTATTAAGCAAACTGCACTTGTATCCATTCAAACTCCATAACAGTGAAGTGGCACAACTTTCATATTGTTGAAATAAAAATAGTAAGATATATTGCGGTATGATTCACCTGTTTGGCCTGGATTGTAGATGGGTTTATCAGTCTGAATAAAAACCAGTGTGTTGTAGGATTTAAACATGACTTTTCTCTTCTCTGTCATCTTAAAGTTTTCGCCTGTGACTTCTACTTTGATCTCTTGCACTGATTCATCCTCAACATGTGGAGCCTGCAAAGATGTATTTACAATTAATAATACCACACACAAATGCACTCATATTTACAGTACTCTGCGAAAAGTTTGAGTGACATGGAAAGAATATCATGAAACAAAATTGCCTTATATAGTTTTGCAAGGAACTGGCTGGTAAGTTGTGCTGAGTTCTAATGGAGATTATGTCTGTCACACTTGTCTGAAAAGTGGTGTCATATGCAATATTCTCCTTTCTTTACTGACATTTCTGTACCATTAACTTAATGATGGAAAAGTAATGTTGGGAAATCTAAAATGTTTTGTGCTGAATTGGGTATAGATGCCACCATTCTGTTATTCTGTTTTCATAGAACCAACCCAAAAATCTTTTTTTGCACACAGACAGATTTGAACAATGAGATTTGGTTGAGATGAACTTTCAGCAGGTGCTGTCTTCACTTTTTTTCTCTCCACCAAACGTGTGTTTATTAGACTACTACAAAGAGCAAGCTTTCATTGAACCAGCTAGCTCTAAACGAACCAGCTATCTCTGTGCCAACTGCCTCACCTGTAGAGTATTTTACCGTAAGAATGTGTATATCGTATAAGTTTCACAAATTCAAAGACAATAAAAATGCTATATTTCTTACAATCCAGAGGACAGAATAAAATAGTTATTGCACTCCTGCTGGGGTTGTGAGTGTGAATGGTAGTGTCTGTGTTGCCCTGAATAGTCTGGTGAGCTGTTTAGGATGTATCCCACCTTTGCTCAGTATTGAGTGAGATAAGCTCCAGCCTAGAGGACCCTTATAGTAGAATTAGGCAGTTCGGCAAATGGGTGAGTGTTATATACATTGTGTAAATAAAGCTGGTAGAAAAACATTTTTTTTTTCATTTCAGGCCGCAAGGCAACAAAAAGTGAATATATGAAACAGGTGATTCTTTTCTATAACCACTGTAATGTCTATTATCCCAAAATAGTGAGCCAATCAGTTCATGCTGTTTCCATGTTGTACATCCGAAATACATATAATCAGCTATAACTATATGTATATACACTGATCAGCCATAACTGTATATTGACAAGGATCAAGTCCATCAAACCATGGGATTTACAAGACCTTTGAGGGTGTGATGTGGTATCTGGCACAAAGCAATTCACAAAACATTTTTTACATTTCTGTAAGCTGCAGGGGCGGCATGGTGGCTTAGTCGTTAACCCGTCTGCCTTGCAGCAAGTAGGTTCTGCGTTCGAGTACTGAGCTCAGGCATTTCTGTGTGAAGTTTGCATACATGTTTCCTCCGGGTATTCCGGTTTCCTCCAACAGGTCAAAGATGTGCATATTAGGATTATTGGCTAATCCAAATTGCCCTTAGATGTGAATATGAGTGTGAAAGGTTGTGTGTGTGTGTGTGTGTGTTGCCCTGCAGTAGTCTAGTGAGATGTTCAGAGTGTACCCTGCCTTTACCCAGTGTCTGCTGAGATAGTCTCCAGTCTTCCCTTACTCCCAATAGGATTAAGTGGTTTTGCAAATGAGTGAGTGTAAGTGAGTGTAATTGCAAGGTTGGGGTGTCCATGGTTCTAAATTTTTTTAAGCACATCCCCAGACAAAAAATTTGGAGGCCTTTTTTTGTCACCCCATTCTTGAAGAGTTTTTTGGTATGGCCCGGTATTTTGGTATTATCCTGCTGAAAATGGCTAGTGTCCCCCTAATAGGATTAAGTAGTTTGGGAAATTAAAAAAAATAATATTTTTGCGGATATCTTTCTTTGCATCATGTGCCTAAGGTTTATATATTGTATGTGTGGACACAGTCCATCACACGTGAAATTAAGAAGCAGTTGTATCATTACGATTTCATTAAGACGTGACCACGATTTGACAAATTCCCAAGACATGCTTTGCCAACACTGGATTGGGTCATGGTGAGAACTTGAGTCAGAACCTGAGCTCAACCTCACTAAAAACCTTTTAATTTTACTACTGAAACACTGACTGCACCTTATGCCTTCTCACCTGTCATCAATGATGAACCTATGTGTAAATAGCAAAATCCTTACAGCTGTACAATAGAATCTACCAGAAAACCATGTTTACATATTTTAAATCAAAATAAAAGCCTTCCAAACTTAAAAATACAGTATGTAATGTATATTTTTTTATAAATAGGTGGTTTTTACTTACATTTTCAAAGCTGCTACCTGGTAAAATGCGATTGATTGTTTGCATTAGCCTGTTTAAAAAGGCTGCCCTTTGTAATTCTTTCACTCTTGCAAGAGTGCAAAATCGCAAGGCTAGGACGTGGACGCATCACTTCCAATAAGGTAACATAATGACAATAATTGCAGTATACAGATTTTAAACTTACAATATAAACTAGTAAACTTCTAAATAAAAATAAAGCTAGGCACATCTGCACATAATACTACATTACATTTACATACATCAGACAAGCGTCTGCTCGTGTACATGAACACATGGTATAAACCTCTTCCAACTTTTTACATTGTTGCCCCTCTGTGTGAGGATTTATTATTCATTTTTATTTTTTCCATGAAGAAGGTTTTATTAAGCATAGTGTGTTATGATGGGTACAGGCATAAACTATGCATGCAAACTTTTATTAACTTTGGGTTTAATTCCACTTTAGTGTAATAAAGTGTAGATAAGGGATGATTCACCTCAAAATGAAAGCAGTGGTGAATCTCCTTTTCCACTGTCTCTTTTAAAAGAATTTCACTCTGGTTGTTATGAACCAAATAAATGTTCATTTGAAGAGTTTCATTTGGCTTCAAGAGACTCGCGCACACTTTTGAATGAGAGCCAGACTCTATTACTGCAGGAAATGTCACCATGAAATATCTAAAGACAAAAATAAACATTTACAATGTTATTAAATTTTTTAATTGACTCAGTCATCAGTGTAATCAGTAAACAGTACCAAATAAATAAATAAATAAATTAATAAATAAAAGAGAGAGAGGAGGGTTATGCAAGTTAACTACTGTAGCCTGATCACAGCAAGACTTTCAGTAACCCCTAAGCTAACACTCAGCTCAACAATCAATACTATTTCCAAAGTATACATAGAGTGCACTGACCAAAGTACCTATATGTAGTTTGCAATGTGCTGTGTAATGTGTGAATGCTGTGTAAGATCTGTTTTGCTAATATATATCATGCACCCAAACTAACTGTGATTTACTTTAATTAATTCATTTATTATCTGCAATTTAATCTTTGAGAGCACAATGGAAATAAGTGAGATGTTATTGTGTTAGCCTGTATACTTATGTATCTTTATAAATAATCAAGTTTGTGAGGAAATTTACATGATTATATAAATTCTACAAATATAGATTATACAAATTTATACAGCAAAAATTCTTGTTCAAAAAAGTTTATATATTCAGAATCAGAATCAGAATACTTTATTGATCCCTGAAGAAATTGTGTAAATAAAACAATAAAGTCAAGAAAAAAAAGTTAAAGTAAGAAAAAAAAGAGTTAAAAGTATGGGAAGTGCAGGAGCGACTGAAAAGGCTGCATGCCTCTTAATGCATGCACACTAAAAAAAAAAAAAAAAAGCTTATGCTCTGTAAAATGTTCACTGCCAAAGTTTTATGTTTAAAAACTGGCCTGCATACTTTTTACATCACTTTCTAATCCAAAATACACTTCTAAAAACACCTTTTTGAAAATTTTATGGGACCAATTATATTTTAAAGTATATATTTGTAAATATAAGTATATTTTGCCCAGTTAGATTACAATATGTGAAAAAGATGTATGATACTTACGGCCCTGAAGTTTGTCCATAGACAGAAAGAAAGAGAAAGCTGGCTAATAGTAGCCCTATCCTTATGTGGAGCCAACTGCCCGTCATGATGAAATCCCAAACTGAAACGTTCAAATGCCTTTTTAAAGACAATTTACACAGTTGCATTCATCCTCTCATCAATGATTAACCACAGTGAGTAACCTGACTAGATTACACATGTCTGCAATAAGCGAAAATATATTAAAATTTTGTGGGTTTCACAGTGACATGATATTTATGATACAAAATAGTTAAATGGCATTTTAAATAAAATAAAACCTATCAAGTTGCATCTTCTTTACTTTATTATTAATTATTTAGCCAAATCAGTACATATATCACTAATGACAAAATATAACACTACAATTAAAAATGCATAAGCAAAAAAAACAAAACAAAACAAAAAAAAAACCCCTTTTGTTTATTGTTTCAGTGGTGACAACAAACTGATCAAGTCATGACATGGTTAGCAGAATAAATTATAAAGAGCAAGTCATTATAATAATCAGTGCAGAAAATGTAACTTAAGCATTTTAATTGGATACATCTATGGGCATGGAGTGTGTTATTATAACTATTAAATAGATGTATTGACAACATTTCAGAAGTGTGACCTCGAGATACTTGCTTTTCAGAGTTTCACAGCACCCTGTTTGCTTACAGTAAACATACTGTCCATAACCTATTTTTCATGGCTTTAGATAAACATCACCCACACATTAATAGCCTTGATCTTTGGATATCCTTATAAGTAGAGAGTGAAATGTACATTTTAGAAAAAGTAATGTTAAAAAGATGAAAAATATTTTGGTGTAACTAACACCATTGTCAGGTTTAAAAAACAAACACATTGAGATGATGGGAATAAAAGCGATTGTTCAAACATAGAATTTAGCTCTTATAGCATAACTCTGGGCATTTATGTTAGAGTTTGTAACACACAAAAAAAACGAAGAAAAAGAGAAGACCACTGAAATACTATTATCCTCTGAAAAAGAAGAACACTTGCAGTCTACTGTGAGAAGGATTTTAAACAAATTGCGGATTCCATCATTCCTAAAGGTTTGAGGCTTGCTCGCCACAGGGACTTACAGATATGGCTTGGCTAAATGGCTTGATAAAAAGTTGAAACTTTGTCAGTTAATCAGTTTACTATAAATGAGATCTACCAATCTGCTAATGAAATCTATAAAATGCCCTTCAACATATTTGATACCCTTGTTTACTATGATGTTACATCATTCATTCATTCATTCATTTATTTTCTGAACCACTTAATCCTAATCTCAGCTGACTCTGGACGGGGGCAGAGTACAAGCCACAAGACAGCTCGCAAGGCCATCGCAGGATGTTATATCACTGTTTACAAATGTGTTGATGATGCGACCCGCATATTGTCTAATAAAGCATTTAATAACAATTAAACATAAAGTGTAAAAAGATAATAACGAAACTAAAGATCACCCTTTTCAGTTCAATGGTACCTTATATGAGCAATTCGACAGTGCCACAATTGGCTAAGCTTAGCATTGCCAGAGTCATGTAGATTTCTGGTATAAGAAGTCACTCTTAATTACCATGCTGCATGGTGCTATTTTACAGGTGAATATGATAGATTTAAGAACATATTTAAACAACTGCAGTATCCAGACCAGCTGATTGTTTCCACCACTGCCAGATTTGTTGAATCTGTCACCGAGTGTTAGAATCCCTCCACCAACCTTGAGATTCCACCAGTAAGGATAATCATTCCCTTTAAAATCAGAAAGCTGCAGATGCTAACAATATGTAAACAATTAAGATCTTCAAGTAGAAAAAAATCTCCTACCTGTTTTCACCAGTGGAATTGTTGGAGACTCATAAAATGAGAGAAGAAAACTTCAGTAATTAGCCAATAGAATATCAATTACACTTACGAATATGGCTTGTGTGATTAAAGCTATATTGGCTATACTTGTATTCACTTACACTTATGTGTTATAGAGCACAAACAACACTCTAGTTCCACTGCAAATGTGACAACGAGATGGAATCGACGATGGTTCTACATACAATCAATTAAGCAATCAGTTAAAAAACACACTTAAAATGGGCAATACAATACAATTACTGACAATACAATCTCAGAAATCGAGAGCCACTAGTGGGAGAGAGACCAGCCATTAATTAGAACTGAAACATACTGTTCATCTTTTTAATGGCAATTTTTCTTAGAAAATCTTTGGATAATTCATTATAACAGAAAATAGTCAAGTAATGGTTGTTGAACATTAGCAGAGCTTGAAATATAAATTGTAGAAATGCTCCAACAGTATTCAGGTAGATATTATAAAAGGAACAGAAGAAATAATTTCTAATTGTATATGATATGCAACACAATCAGAATGTCACAAACCTTGCATTTTTAGGGAAATGAGAATGTCATAATATACCAAATTTCATGTTTTTTTTTTTTTTAGGATTTATTATCCAAATTTAGTTAACATATCTTCCACCTGAAAAATTACAGTACTTTGAAGCAGGACATACTCCCATCAAATTTTTGATACCACAGATTTGGACACTACATATTGTAGGGCCCAGAAATGCAGATCCCTTTTGAATCAACTCCCCTGCACCAGCTTCAAAAACTCACAAATCAAGTTCACAGAGTGAGTCCTGACCCGGTGTGTAACATTATGGTTGCCTGTGCCATCCTGCACAATATTGCCACTATATGCCAAAGGAGACTGTCCACATTGTTAGTGGAGGAGCAGTGGGAAGACATCAATCCAGCTCTTCAGGAAAGAATGGATGGAAGGACTATGAGGGACTTTTACAGTGATATGTACTTTAGTTAAATGCCACTGATGACATTTGACTACTCCCCTTCCCCCACCTCATGTACTGTTAAAAAAAAAAACAAGAAAACACATGTACTCAAATTGTATTAAACAAACTTTATTCATTTTTTGAAGCTGTGGAGAAAGAATTAGTTTTTTTTTTTATCAGAAACTTTTTATACTCAATGGAAAGCTTCTCCTGTTTGATGGGGAGGAGCAGCTTCCTTTTATAAATCATACGGAGCTCATGTTCTGGTTACATTCTGCAGTAAAGCATATGGTTAATAAAATTTAATTCTTCTGACTACAACCACATCCAAAACATTTTACATCTGTGGTTACTTCTGGCACTTTAGTGTCTGTGGACACTGTGTCTTCATCAGGGGCCCTAAATGTACTAGGACCATTTAACTGCAAAAATGAAGCTGTTTAAAAGAGAGAAGCTTGCCTGCCAATGTATCCTTAATTTTAACCAAAAAACATTTGACATAGGCTACTTAAACATGGTTACAACATGTCTTGCAATGTGGCTGGGGGATCTGGCAGAAATAATGGCATCCCCTCTTACTGCAGAGATATGCATATCATCAGTTATCACAAGAGACTGACACCTGCTGGAAGGAAAGTAGTGGGCAATATACTTGCAAAATTTCTCTATATCCCCGACTGTCACTCAGTCCTCTGCTGTTGTGAGCTCTTCAGGTGCAGGTAAAATTAATCATTCCTTTGTTTTGAACCTGTCAGTCGAAGATCTCATTTATTCTACTTGTGCATTCAACTAAATCTCAATCATAAATCACCATGTCCACTTCGGGTGCAGTCATAAATTGCTTGGGAAGAGATAAGAAGAGTTATTTTAAGCTTCCCATTGTCATCAAGGGACAAGCTGAGCCTACAAAAGAGAAACCCGAAAAACGACGTTGACTGTGGCTAGTGGCCATTAACAGAGGCAAGCTTTCGGGGGAGTTTCGAAATTTTCGAAAAAGCTTCCTTTGTTTACCTATACGTATTTTTTGTGCCTACAGGAATGGCTGGCCAAAATGCATCATGGGAAAGTGTGCTATTTTTAGTACAACTATTCTTTAGTACAAGAAACAGTGTATGTACTCTGTGTACAGTAAATCAACTTAATTAAGTTTAACAATCAGCTACATTATTACCATTATGTTACGCAGTGCAGCATTTTGTTGGTGGTTGCTGTGCAGCCATTATGTATATTGTGCTTGTGGGTTGGTGGCGATTCTGCGCTGTGGACACTTGCACAATAACTGCAAACTGTTAAGCGTTGTAGTGTCTAAACACTTCTTTTAATGAAATGTACACACATTACTCAACAAAATTGTGTGCATGGATGTTGAACATACAGTGGTTCTTGAATATTTGTAACCATTTAGAATTATCTATTTTTCTGCAGAGTACGACATAAAAGATTTTCACATAAATCCTAAAATCAGATAAAGAGGATATACTTGAATCTATGCTGTCAGTATTTGGTGTGACTCCTTTGTGCACCAATAACTGCAAATAAACATTTCTGGTACCTAATGATCAGTCCTACTCATCAGTTTGGAGCATGGATATCAGTAGCATTTGTAATGTGGGGTAGGACAATGTGGTGGGGCTCTAGGGTCCTGTGGCAGAAATTTTTTTATGCAATCAGTGCCATCTGCTATATTACACTGTACACTGAATTGACCATTTTTTAATAAATGAGGTTCCAATCCTTTCTTTAACACTTTGTTTATTTCAGCCTATTTATCAGTATAGAAACGCTTCAATTCTGAGATTCTGATGGGTTTCTTCAAATGAACTGATGGCTTCAGGTCCTTGTGAAACATTTTGATTAAATTTGTATGAGGACTGTGACTTGGCCATTCGAAACATAACATTTATACTTTTTTAATCATTCCTTTATAGAACAAACCGTGTGCTTGTTGTCTTGCTGCATGACCTACTTTCTCCTGAATTTCAGTTCCCAGACAGATGCCCTGATAATTTTCCTTTTTTCTTTAGAATGCACTGATAGTTCCAACAATGATGGCAGGCCATCTGGGCCCAGAGGCAGCACAACATACCAAAACAATGATACTAGAGATAAAGTTCTTATGTTGGAATACAGTATTTTCCAAACTCCAAACATAATAACTCTCATTTGCAACAAATCTATTTTGGACTCAGGCGTATGATCTTTAGCACACTGCAGATGGGTGCCAATGTTATTTTTTGAAAGGAGTGGCTTATCCATGCTACCTTGCCATGCGCACCACAGTTGTTCAGTCTACTCCTGATGGTGAACTCATGAACAATAACATAAGCCAATGTGAAAGAGGCCTTTAGATGTTTAGATCAAGCATTCTCAAAGCTGGTCCTGAACCCCCTGTCCTGCACATTTTAGTGCTTTCCCTGCTCTGTAAAGAGCTGGTAATTTGCTAATTAGTTAAATTGGGTGTGTTGGGAAAGAGGAAAACACTAAAGTATGCAAGGCAGAGAACCCTCCAGGACTAGGGTTGAAAACATCTGGTCTAGAAGTTACTATGGGTTCCTGTATGACCTTGCCAACTATTACATACATTGCTCTTGAAGTGATCGCTGTTGGTCAACCACTTCTAGGAAAGGTGACAGTGGTCTTGAATTTCTTCCATCTGTACACAAACCATCTGATTGAAGATTGGTGGAGTTGAAACTCTTTAAAGATGATGAAACCTTTTCCAGCCTGATGAGCAGTGACAACTGTTTTTCTGAGGTCCTCCGAAATGTCTTTTTTTTCATGCCATGATACACCTCCAAACACATGTGTTGCCAGGCCTGGACTGACAATTGGGAGTACTGGGAGTTATCCCGGTGGGCCGAGGTACTTTGGGGCCGGTCCGGCCGGGAAGATGTGTGTGTTATAAAATAGTCCAATCAGAACTGCGCTGCCCCCTTGTAGCATGGCACAGGCCCGCTCACTCTGAACAGTCTGCGGATGTTAACAGTTTGCCTTAGCGTGGGCTTGTATTCATGTGGTCCCGCCCCGCCCATTCATTTGTCCCCACAGGCAAGCACATGCAGCCTGCCTGAGGCCCGCCCATTCTCATTTAGCTGCTCAGAGCGGTGAGTGGGAGCGCAACATTGCGAGCAATATAGCCAACTAATTTTAAAACAATGTTTTCATTGTTTAATTTTAAAACTCATTTTAAGCGTATTAAATTCTCTTTCCATATGCCTATCTCATTATGTAAAATTTTCTATTTAATCCATATTATGCTGGAGTGGGTCACATTTTTAATGAATTAATATGTTTATTTCGAATATGTAAAAAATGTTGACAAGAAACAGTACTTATAAAAAAGAAACAATGGTAAAATAAATCAATTAAATAATTTATTAATATATTATTATTTAAAGTTTGGCACAACCACAGATGGCAATCACAAGAATGTTCAACTTAATAATAATTAAATGTGTAATAAAAAATTATTTACAGTGTGTTTGTGTGTGTGTGTGTATGCACATTTACATGCATGCGTGGATGTGTGCCACTGAACAAGTGAAGGGTAGCCTGTAACAATCTTATCATTTCTTAAAGAAAACAGTTTTAGCAAGGAGAAGTAGTTCACAGGCTCTTTTTAATGTTTTTCATTGGTTAAACATCTAAAGCCCACAAACAGATATTAAAAAACAAAGAAACAAACAAAAAAAACCCCAAAAAACTACATTTGGAAATCGAAAGTTCCTGCCATGACAGTGACCATATACAGTGAGTATATAAAAGAATCACCACTCTTCACATTTTTTTTGCTTTGCATCCTGGAATAAAGAAACACAAAAAATATTTTCCCAGCTGCATTTACTCCTACAACTCATAACAGTCAAGGTAAAGATATAATAGCAACATTTCAGGGGGAAAAAATTTGCTGAGATGATTAAACAAATGCCACCTGTGTCAGTGCTTTGTAAAAATCACCTTTTGCTTCAATTTCTGTCATAAGTCTGTCGGGATACCCTATTCAAGTAATTTCAGAGATTTTCAGTAAGGTATAGGTCTGGACTCTGACTAGGCCACTATTTTAGCCATCATGTGGTCAACTCTGGTTCATAGTCAGGTTGGAAGGTAACCCTCCTTCACCTTTTAAGGTTTTCCTTAAGAATTTGACCATGTTTTGACCCATTCCTTTTTACTGCTATCATGACAAGTGCCAGAGTGCCTGCTGCAAAGAAGTACTTCCACAATAGGATGCTACCACCTTCTTGCAGCACTCCCATACAGCCATATTTGTAGAGCATTTGTGATCATTAACAGAAAATACAATGGAGATAACTTAAATCCAATACATTTATTATTTAAAACAAGGAGTATAATTGCCACATTTTGACACCTTTTATAAACAAGCAAGAGACAACCAAATCCATTGTTTAAAAAAATACAACAACAACAAAAATAAAACATAGTATTTAGATAGAATGTGTGGGCCTTTAAATTAAATTTGCATCTAAATTAAGAAGCCACCTATCAGGCTCCTGAGTGGCACAGCAACAAGAGTGTGCCACTACCATCTGAAAGTTTGCAGGTTTGAACCTAAGTTGGCGTATGCAGCCATCCCTGACCAGGAAGCCATAAAAGCCAGTTATTAAAAAATAAAAAAAGAAACAATAAACAGAAAGTAGGCAGCACGGTGGCATAGTGGTTAGCACATCCGCCTAACAGTAAGAAAATCCTGAGTTTTGAGTCTCAGCAGGGGCGTTTATGTGTGGCGTTTGCATGTTGCACAGTGGGTCCTTGTGTGGGTGTTCTCTAGGCTCTCCAGTTTACTCCCACAGTCCGAAGACATGCACATTAGGATAATTGTCTGTTCCAAATTGACTGTGAATAGTTGTGCATGTTGGCCCTGCGATGGATTACCAAGCTGTTCAGGGTGTACCCCGCCTTCACCCAGAGTCAGCTGAGATAGGCTCCAGCCTCACTGAGATCTTAGTTGAAATAAAAGGTTTGGCAAATGAATGAATGGATAACTGCTGAAGCAAACACGCGCGTTCACTGACCTTTCACGTGGCACCAAATAGTTGCGAAACTAAGCAAAATTGGTAAAAGTATTTCTGTTTAAATAACTTGATTACATTACTACTGTATAATAAGACCTAATGTTAGGTTACATTACCTGAATGACCTGTTTACACTAATACCACTAGTAACATTACTACAGTCATGACGTTAGTTACTATGTCATTAGTGGAGAAATTCAAATTTAAAAACTTACCTATTCTGAGTCTTCAGACACAGTCTAACTTGAATATGAAGTTGAACTTCTACTTATCTAATCATATGATTCAGTGATTCTAATCAGTGGCTTGCTAAACTGAATACCCTACTAGGACCAAGTGCGGACTCAGACTGTGGACAGCCAAACATATACACAGTTTCCTGTGAAACGAAAAACAGCACATCAAAGTACCTTCCACGTAGCTCTCGCAAAAGGTAATAAATAGAAAGAAAAAAAGTTTAAAAAGGGAATCTAGACACAAGGAGGGCTGGAACAACAGAGGAACACATAAAAGAAAACAATCCTTTCAAAAATGTCAGGTAGTTTGTTTACACAAAGGGGAAAAACAGAAAAGAAAAAGAAAGGGGAGAAAGCCTTGCAGAATATTTATTCTTTCAGTGGTTACCGTGATCCTAGACAGAAATAGGTGATCCAATTATGTCCTGCAGTGCAATAATTCCCAAGTAGACTTCAATTTCTTCAAATAAAACAATCCAGTGCTGTGTATTACACTGTATAACAGATGTGCCTTAAGAAGACTGGTTTTAAACAAGTTTAAAATTTACCTGTCAGAAAAGATGTAAACCATAAAAGACATGATTGCATTAAATAAATATTATCTCTCAGACTTGACTTTGTACCGTAGCACCAGGTATGTAGCCAGCCTTAGGATGACAAAAAAAAGGCCTAGTATGATGAAGTCCATGTATAGCTCAGTATCCTCTACATTCAACAACTGCAGTACTTCTTTAGGTTTCTGGAACTTGCAGACTTTCCCTGGACAGTCTAACTCAGAGCGATTCATTCCATAGATGGATAGAATAACCCCTTCAAAACCATACCTGTCCAAAACAAAATAAACAATCCAGTAAAAAAACAAAACAATAATTGTTATCATGTAAAATACAACAAGACTTACCTGACATAAGAGACATAAGAAATCCATTGAAGATACTTTGGAATTGTGTCAAAATTGACAAAAAACCCAGAGAAGAGAAGGACTGGGATAGCTGTGACAGGGCCAACGAACGTGGCCACCTGTAAGGAATATTCATTCAAAAATAATAATAATATTAATAAATATATTAATAATAAGTAATAAATGCACAAATTAATTAATTAATAAAGCACACAAAAACAAAATACAGTACGATACGTTCAATTATAATTGTAGATAATGACATTAATCCAAATTTTCTGGCAAAAATCTACATAAAAACCCACGAAAGCACAAAATACAAACACAGTATATTGAAAAGTCATGGCTTAAACATTAGTCTACTATCACAAGTACCTGAAGAGATGTGGAAGTGGCACCAATTAGGAGGCCCAAGGACTGAGCTACTAAGGCCGTGCAGATAGACAAGGCAATAAAAAGTAAGTAACGACTTGCTTCAGGGGGCTGCTCAGTCATCCAGTATACAATACTACAGTACATGATAGGACAAATGATCTGGGAAACAGATTGACATGGAAAATAAAAGGTCTATATATCACCACAATGAAAAACTACGCCTAAAGTCCAATATTTTCATTTTTACATGCATCTTGTGAATACGCTATGCGAGAATGAAAACGTTATGAAAAAACATTACCAGCTAATATACACATATGGATTACAGCAAACTCACCTGAAATGGAATGTCAGCCATCGTCTTGGCAAGATAGTAGGCTTTCAGACTGTACCAGTAGTTAAGATGTTCCCTTAGAAATACATCCATCTCCAGAGGAACTGGAACCGAACTATATTTTAATTTCAACCCACTGAATGTAGGGTATTTTTTAAGCAAAGTATAAGAAAAAAAGTAAGTAGGGTAAGGGTATGACTGTAGAAGTTAAGGGTAACTAACTTCTGGGCAATTAACATTTAAAAATTTTACAAATAAGAAACCTATAAATATGATATTAAATTTATTGTGCCTTATTGTATCTTACATTATTTATGTAAGCTTAAATGTAAAAGTGAGTGATTATCATAGAATAATTTATTTTTGAACATGTTGGCCAAAGGCAGGGCACACCCTGAGTACCCATTGCAGGGTTAAGAGAAATATCTCCTATCTCAAAATAATTGTGTTTCTATAAGGTATTACAAATTTTTATTATTACTTAAAGAAATGATAGAAGAAAGTAGCTATGATTATGTAATTTACAAATATTTTACAAATTGGAAATTAAACTACTATTTCAAATTTATTGTGCTTCTAAAGATAATTATTTTTAATTCATATTCACTGAAAAGTATTATAGTAGACATAAGTGGGGATTATTGGGTAATTTTAACTGTTTAATAAATAAGAAAACACAACTATAATTTTGAATTATTGGAATTTTTAAGTGTACCTATAAGTTCTTTTGAATTTATCTAAAAAGGGCCATGACATGCTACCTACTTTTGTTATAGACACTAGTGGAACCAACAGATAGTGACAACAGACCTAAATTCTTCAGTCAGCATTGTTATTTAGTATAATAGCTTGGAAAGATGTGTCTAACAAATGTATCAACCACAGTTTCTGGTGTATTCATTCAAAGACTGTAAGTTAATAGTCATCCACATCTCATTTACTGCCATGAACAGAGGTAGACAAATCACTACACTATGCTGTTTGACCTCAAACAAATAAAGAAAAGCTTGAGTTTTGCACTGTTCACCTGTTACAAAATGGGCAAACTGAATATCTTTTAAACTGTTTGTATCACCCAGTAATAACCATGCACTTCAACTTTTGTATCATTATATTGTCTGGACCTCACTGCTTAGGCTGCTGCCCCCAAGACTCAACTCATGATCAAGTGGAAGAAGCTGATGATGATATTGTCTTGTGCAGCATGTAGTTATGTTTGAAAACATAATGAATTTAAAATTGTAGATATAAATCATAATTTTAAAATGTTTGTAAATTACCCAGAAATAACTTTGTACTTTGAAGAGATCATGGAACACATTTAATTATTTAATTAAAATTGTTCTTTATGTCAAGGCATCACAATGGTGTAGTGGTTAACATGTCTGCCTTACAACAACAAGGTCCTGGGTGATGATAGCATTTCTGCATGGTGTTTGCATGTTTTGCCTGTTCTTGTGTGGGTTTGCTGTGGGTAATCCAGTTTCCTCCCACAGAACAAAAACAAGTACATTAGGCTAATTGAATGTTCCAAATTAACCCTATGCATGAGTGTAAATGGTTGTGTGTGTGTTGGACCTGCGATGGTCTGTTCAGTGTGCCTTCGCCCAGTGACGGCTAAGATAGGCTACAGCCTCCCTGTGACCCTAATAGGAGCAAGCAGTTCGGTAAATGACCGAGTGAGTGTTTTCTTTGTCCTGTTTTGGTTGGGTGAGTAAAATGTCTGGTTTGCAGCCAGTCTAGCTCACAGTGGCACTGCAATGGCATTGCAATTTCCAATCAAATAATTAATTAAATTACATTCAGCAACTCTCAAAGCAGTCTTTACTTTTCTATTGAGTCCTCTTCCACAGAGCTGTCATCTTTTTCAGCTACAGTAACCAAGAAGAGACATAACTATACAGAGTGCTTGCAATATTTTTAGAAGTGGCAGCATGACTCTGGAATGAAGCAATGGAGGACTGACCAGCTGAATCAATCAAATAAATCCTGTATTGTGTACCATTAACTAATTTATAAATATGTTTAGAGGCACAACACATTTAAAAACTGTATTTTTAGGTTTCTTAATTGTAAAATGTTTGTAAATTGCCCAGCAGTTACCACCTACTTATGCAATCATACTTTTCTTATGCCATACTTACGAGTAACAGATATTTACCTTGCAAGTATTGGGTTGCCAGTTAAAGTGTTACAGAATAATGTATAGTTTGTAGCTTCTTTTAAGAAAATGAAATACATTATGTCATCTGCTACTCACAAGTGAGCACTGTAGGCATAAGGGCTCCAAACATGAGGAAGAGCATGGAGAAGAAGAGGAATCCTGTGTTGTTGAACACTTTAGTGGCATCATCACCGATATTAAGGTAGAGCAGGCCAATCAACACTCCAATGAAGATGTGTGACATTAACCTCAAGTGTGTCAACACCTAACAAAGGAATAATAAGAATGACTTGAAAATATGTACTTGTAGAGCTCTGTTAAGGGTTAAGGGCCAAAACACAGCAGATCCTGAAATAAGTCTTTGAAAAAAGTCTTTGAGATAATCAGACATCCAGTAATGGGAGTATAGCCCCAGACAGATCAAGAAGGTTGATAATTTGCAATGTGGGAAAGATCACATGGACATTGGTCCAAAAAATGCTGAAAGTAGTGCAAGAACAGCTTTAATGAGGTAGGCAGATGACAACAAAAGAATACAAAGCTTCAAGAAAAAATGTGAGGTGAAAATTTATCAAAGCAAGGTCAACCGTAAGGGTCATCCATGTCAACTTAAATAATATTACAACCTTCATACTGACCATCTCAGAATTTGCTGGAAAAATTAATATTTACACACACACACACACACACACACACACACACACACACACACACACACACACATATATATATATATATATATA
>JAOUQZ010000049.1:12230576-12244161 GCA_028564935.1 Neosilurus hyrtlii | reverse complement strand
ATATACACTTGTGTGTGTATGTGTGATGGATTCAGTTACTGACTGACTGCTGCCAATGCTTTATGTTTGTAATGTCAGTTATGTTTATTACTGGCAGTTTGGTACCAACTTGTGCCCCTCACAGAAATCTCCCAATCATCTTTTAGAGAAGAATGCATCGGGGCAGAATCATTAAACAATGTAAAGTCCAGTAAACGCTGTGATATCATTTTATACAAACCTAGCTATCAGTTCACCCACTAAGTCTCAGTAAAGCCATGCATCCTGGCAGAAATTACCTATTAAAAGCCTGTTATTGAATGAGTGTTAAGCAATATTCCAATTAAAACACAGCGTACTTGAATCTGCCACAGGAGCCCAGTTAAACTGTTCTTCTCTTGAGTGCTATGAGTGGTATGTTGGGGCTTCAGAGGAGATGTTTCTGCAGGCTTCACTGTCCACTAAAAGCATTTTGCATTAAATGGACAAACAGAGCAACACCGCAGTGACTTGCTTAAATTGCTGAATTTCTCCAAGACTGATGAATAGACATCTTTCTTCATCTAGAACAAAGTAGAAATATTTCACTGTCATATTTTAATGACATTTTGGGGTATGCTGGCCTTTCATTTGCTTGAAGTCTTAAAGCAATTGCCTGTGCTTTAGAGCTACTGGTATCAAGCTCAGACTGACACTAGCACTGAGAGCAGTATTAGAGAGGAAAAGAAACAAACAGACCGAAAGACAGGATGCAATCTTAAGGCCTTTTAACCCTTG
Organism: Neosilurus hyrtlii; assembly: GCA_028564935.1. Classification (NCBI taxonomy): domain Eukaryota; kingdom Metazoa; phylum Chordata; class Actinopteri; order Siluriformes; family Plotosidae; genus Neosilurus; species Neosilurus hyrtlii. Next base: position 12,243,405 of record JAOUQZ010000049.1, on the reverse strand, counting down.
CACCTGTTCCTCTCTCTCTCCTCTCCCTCTCCCTCTTAGAGTTATTATTCAAGTTGCTAGATCTCTTGGACTGTCCACACCATCACAGCCATAGCAGTAAGGTGAATAGCTCTGATGTAATTGCGCTACAGGGATTAATGCTTGAAATGCATATTGCTTCCTGTATACTCCTCTAAGCAATCTCCATATGCGCTTGTTTCCGGCAGTGTTTCAGCATATCTCCCAGGACTGATCTCACTGTCTCATAATCTCACTCTGTCTCTCTCCCATCTATCTCTTTTTTTATTACTCTATTTCTGTTTACCAGCACATCCTGTTTCCTAGATGCCTTTTTATAGCATCTGTCTTTAACTTTATTTCTCCCTTGTTATTCTTCTCTTTCTCTCTCTCTCTCTCTCTCTCTCTCTCTCTCTCTCTCTCTCTCTCTCTCCATCCCTTTTTGTGTGTGCCAGGGTTGGATCTCATTGGAGAAAACCGCACACACTGCTATGTTTTATCTCTGTATGATTGCCCCCTTGTTGTACAGTCTCCAATCACTGGAGTTTCTTTGCTTTTCATCTTTGGAGTGCCATTCTTCTTTTCCTTGTAGCCCAGTTTTTATCCACATACCCTACAGCCAAGTGAGATATGTCTGGAAGGACAATTCCAACACTCTTACTAAGCTGAGTTGTTCACTTTGTTCGTTTTGTATAAAGTACAGTACACACACACACACACACACACACACACACACACACACACACACACACACACATTTGTTTCTGTAGGTAAAGTTGATGGAGTGGTGTTTTATGGCTGAAGTCAGATGGAGAAGTGCAACATAAGCACCTTTACTGGAAGTATTTTTCTCCTCTGTCACCAGTGGCCAAGTACTGATGCACTTCATCAGCATTAAGATGGAGCTTGTTTCATAGTGACTCAGAGGGAGGAAAGAATCTGTGTGTGTGTGTGTGTGTGTGTGTGTGTGTGTGTGTGTGTGTGTGTGTGTGTGTGTGTGTGTGTGCGTGCATGTTTGAGAGACAGCAAGATAGATAGATAGACAGATAGATATATGGATATACTATTGCGCAGCCAGTGTAATGCACAGCCAGACTGGGAGAGAGAGAGAGAGAGAGAGAGAGAGAGAGAGAGAGAGAGAGAGAGAGAGCGCAGCTCAGGCAACAGCAAATAAAAATAATTTTATATAAGGTTTAATACCTATTGGTTCTGAAATGACAGAGCCTTTCTTGTTAGAAAATCAAGGCATGCATAGCTGCCCTTGCAGAGCAAAAATTTTTGAACATAGAATCTTTATATCAGCAGAATAAAGTATTTTTTGCAAACAAGGAGTTTTCTAATGCTGTTACTAATTTTTTTTAATCCATCCATCAGTGCAACAAAAAAGATAGTAAGAAAGGAAGAACTTTCACAAAGACTTTACAGGGAGTGCTGTTTGTCTGCTTTTAGGCAGTGCCTAAATAAATGTAACATTTATTTATCTTTTTATATCTGCCTAAAATTTGCCAAAATTATTGCATTCTTCATTTTGTTTATATTTTGAAAACTTGACAATTGTGCACAATGACATATAATGCCAAAACATTTATTTAGGGTGTCAGATTTTTATATTGCATTTCAGTGCATTTCAGGGATGCTTCTGAAACACTTTGGAGTTCCTTCTGGCACTGACCGGGATGAATTGCCATCTATACCATCATGAGTATTAATCATGTATTTCACTGAATTCATTCATTTGCCAATGTGCTTTTCTTACTAAGATTGTGCAGAGGCTGGAGCCTATATCAGCCACCTCTTGGGGAAAGTGGGGTACATCCTGTACAGCTCACCAGTCTATCACAGGGCCAACAACCGCCCCCCCCGCCCCTTCCTGGCCTGAAGAGGATTGGCCACGACCAGCCCAGTGACACACCTCATGATACATCCATCCATCGTACACCAGAGTGGACTTGATAAGTATGCTACTGTTGAAACCTTAAAACCACGACAGACTTTATATCACCGGCCACTTGGGATGTGAGAATACGGGGCAAAAAAACACCCAAGTTAGAAAAATACCCCTGGCATATTTTGGGACTGTGTGAGGTCAGACCAAAGGCTTTGACCAAAACAGATGTAAATAAGATTCTATGAAAGTTTGGTAAAATAAGTTGACTGGTTGAGAAGCAGTTGAGGATTAGTGTGATGACAAATGAGGCAAGAATAGTATAGTGATCATAATGATCCTTTTGTGTTACTTCAGCTTCACTGGCAGTCTACACAATTACACTATTGTATGGGAGCTTGTCAAATTATTTTTTAAGATGTGAAAATGGGGAGATTAGGAGTAACAATGGCTGTAATAACCAAATGAGGTCATGATGTAGTGCGACCCTTTGCCAAAATGCGATTTTCTCAAAAAACGAGTTAGTGACACTGTAGTGCCCTGTGCAGAGGCTGAATCAAATTGCTGCATTCGATTGTCATTAAAATGCGATTATCTCCTATTATCAATCATACCAATTGGACCTTTCTTTCCATCTTGCAATAAACACCCTGCCAGTAATACCTCCTCTCAGCCAATCAGTAAGTAAGTGAGTTGAAATGGTTTACCTGGACAAAAATGCGATATCGCTAAAAATACATTCTTCAAAGCATAATCTTCAGCATGACCAAGTTCAAATATCCATAAACACAAGCTATCCATACTAAAATACTCATTTAAGAAAGGGCTCCATGTCCAAATTGTTGTAAAACAATAGAAATATCCACTTATGTTTCCGATTTACAAACAGCTTTGGACATTTCTCAGGATATTTCCTTTTGTATTCAGTACCAGAATACTTTCCCTACTTATATAATCCCAGAAGGTATGTAAGAAATCATATATAAACCAAAGAGAAACCTCAAAACAGACATGACTGTAAATAGAACTCATCTTTTGCTAGGAAGATCACAGTGATTTAGTTTACGGATGCTGAATGTGGACATTCAGAACCTGGTTCTGTAACTAGTTGCTATTTTCTCAATAGCAGCATTTTTGTAGACATACAAAGTGATGTAACTCAGTCAATTTTCATGCTATAACCATGTATTATATCTTATTTTAAACTTATTTTAAAATTCTTTTTCCAAATATATCAATATCTCAGTCAAATCAACTGCTTAATCTGTGTTATGCTGGAGCGGTTCACATTTATTTGTGAAGGATTGAGGTACCCCAATACACTGTATACCCCTGCCTAACTAATTTTGACATGAAATTGATTGCTGGTGGATTTTTCATACTGTTTGTATCTTGTGCCTAATGGAATTATTGACAAACCAAACAAACAAACAAAGAAACAAACTTTATTGTTGCTGCTAGTGTTAAAGAACAGATTCTACATTTAAATTTTTTACTTGAGAGTGTTAAAACCAATTTAAATAAAGTATTAATACAAAGAACAAAGGTATCGTCAAAATACTGGCCAGTGGGTAGAAAAATCTTACTTTTTTGAAACAATAAAAATGGATTTATGGTGTTTTGACCTTTTCATTTCCATTTTCAGTTAACCTCCCCACCAAGGCAGAAAAAACAAGTAACATTGTGCCCTGTTCATCCAGTTTAATTTGCTCCCACTGCTTCTGAATTCAAACAGCACAAAAATCCTTGGGATTCGTGATGCAATGTATTCTGGTCATAAGGTGAACTGCGTAAACGGGAACTTCAAAACTGCAGAGGTTTTCATTTGGCGTCAGCCAAATCTCACAGACGTCGCAATTGCACTGATCTTTGTTTTCCTGCCTCGCTGGTTCGACATACATGTAGTATTTTCTTTTGTCTGCCTGTTTGAAAATTGGGCCTCGTGCTTGTCGTTTCCTCACATCCTCCGGCCTCTTTCTTGTGACATCGTCTGGCCAGTGTGGCTCGAATATGCAATAGAGCAACGGGTTTTGAATGACTCCCTTTTCAAACAAATTGGTTCACAAACAGAATTTCGGAGCCATAACTGCACTCAGTTGCAGCACAAATGCTTAGTTGTCAAACAATCTATTTGGCAACAGCCTGCAGAGTGTGCATCAGTCTCGTCACACATCATTGCTCATGAGAACGCCCACTGTAAACCTTTCTCAGATTTTGGCGGTATTGCTGTATGGCTGTGTTGTGTATTATTTCATTTATATTTTTTTTACTGATAGGTCACTATGGGACCTGGGAAATCTATTGAAAATAGTGAGAACATATGATAGAGGGGAAGAAAGAAATGATACGAAAGTATGAAAATGGCATTCGTGTCTGGTGAGAGAAACTCTCTTTCTTATTTAAAATTTTATTCTTCATTTGGTTGAAATGCCATATTCTAATACAATTGTGGAGTAAAAAGGAGGATAGGCACGAATTAATTCATTACAGATTGTTTCTTATTGAAAAATGCTTCGATTTACAAACAAATTGGTTTTAGAACGACATTTAAGAACAAACTAAGTTTGAAAACCAAGGTTCCACTGTATATCCCTGTATATCGTCTTTCTGTTGAGGATCCATTAAGTGATAACTCGAATATAGCAAAAAAAATGTATAATGGCACTGCATGCACTACCTCCTGATCACTATTTTATTCTTGTTGCATGTATTGTGTTTAGGTTGCACTATCACATCATCCTGCGTAATCTTGTGGTGTCTCGCCATAATCTCGAGCTAAGATGGCTGCCCCCACAATCGGCAAGCGGCATCGTAAATCAATACATTTTGCTCCAAAACTTTTTTATAAAACAGTTTATTATGAAATTATATCCGGAAACCTATTTATTTTAATATTGCTCCCTGTTAAAAAGCCGTAAATACAAAAGCCCCCCTTTATTGCAGTACTTCTGTTAATCTCATTAAATTTCAGCTGAAGTAGAGAAAGTAAAGTCTACACTTCAGTCATGTCTTGACTGGTTCATATAAAGTCTGCTGTGGTGGTGTAGAGTGGCACTGTAGTGTAGTGGTACACACAGAAAGAAGGTCCTGAGTCCAAGTCTGTCTCTGTATGTCTGTCTCTGTTTGCATATACTTCTCCTGCTTGTGTGGGTTTCTTCCGGGTACTTTGGTTGTGCAATTTTACAAGGTAATGAGCTGCTAAGTTACATTGAGCAGAGTGCAGAACTTCCTTCTTTATTTGCATGCAAATCCCAGCAGCCTTCATTATGCTTTTGTCTAAAAAGTGGTCTCTTACTTAATACGCTGCTTTCTTTATTAACATACAAACAATTTTTGGAAATCCAAAAATGCTTTGCAGTGCATTGCAGCTTGCTGTATATCGGACTGCCTACTAGTAGACCAGTCAGATAGTTTTACTATTATGGCGTAATATAATCTTGATTGTAAACTTTTTAATCTTTACACACTGTGCTCCTGACAACATAGGCATAAGTTTCTAACTTTACAATACACTCTTAAAATAACAGTGAAATACTCTGCAACTAAATTGAGACGAGGTTTTTTAATCAGTTGTGCAGTTAAATACACTTCTGAGTAGACTTTAAACTGTGCACTTAGATAATTATTATAGGCCCTGAGAATCAGTCTTGTCCTAGCTCTGGCTTCTGACTTTTTGTTTTGTTTTGTTTTGTTTTGAGCAATCTGATATTAACTTACCTGTTCCTTCTTCAGTAAGTGTAACACCAGCAATAAGCTCATTCTTAAAATAATGATCAAATTCAGTGTTCATTAATGGCGACAAAGGTGTTTTAACTAATGCACAGCCAGATTGGCCAATCTATGGGAAACAAATCAGGAGAATTAGTTTATTACAGGTAGTTAGAGTGGGAGTGAAAGAGTGAAAGAGAGAGAGAGAGAGAGAGAGAGAGAGAGAGATAATTAAAGTGATATTTACATACATACCTTCACTGTTTTACTGTGGCAGGCTAAAATCACTGAGAACTGAAGATAATTCTTTGAGATTTTCCGGCACAACTGTACTTGCACTTTACCAGGCACTGGCTGTCCATAAGTGTACCTTCATATTATGCAGTCAATATGTTATATACAAATAGTTCACCCTAATATATATAAGTATAGGTGAAGCACATATGTGTGTGGGTATATTTTTCATTCTGGGATAAATAGCAACATTTTCATGACATAGAATCTCAAATTCATCTGGATTTATTTAGTTCTTGCCTAGATGGAAGTAAACAAGCTTTAAAATTTACGAAATTATGTCAAAAGTTTACTTTATTCCAATTTCTAGTATATTAGCCATTATAAAATCCACTGTATCATGAAATGAAAAAATAAATTCAGGGAACCGACTGGTTAAATTATTTATGTAATGATAACTGCAGCAACAGTCAGTGGTGGCCTGGTGGTAGGGTGCTGGATTACTGATCCCAAGGTCAGGGGTTCAAGCCCCACTGTCAATGGGATGTCACTGCTGTCCCCCCCAGTGCTGCTAACTGGGTTATCAAAGTCCAGCCATGTCTCTCAATTTGTGTAAAGAAGGCCAAGTATTGACACAGTAACATTCATGACATTTTGACATCCTGGAAGATGGTTCAAAATTCTCTGCAGCTATCTTTCCTTAACATTCTTCAAAGGATATACTGTCAAAAATTGTATTACTAACAAAAACTAACCAATAACTTTTGTTTTGAGATTCTATGTACCGGAAATGTTGCTATATATATATATATATATATATATATATATGTGTTTGTGTGTGTGTGTGTGTGTGTGTGTGTGTGTGTGTGTGTGTGTGTGTGTGTGTGTGTGTACGCGTGCGTGCGAGTGTGTTACAGTCAGATTGTGACACCCGTCATTTCACGAAATTCCTATGGGTATTTCACTTAGTAATTTTGTGAAATGACTGACTTTGTACATCTGTACAACTGTACTGTACAATCTGTACAACTGTACTGACTTTGTACATCTGAGATTTGTACATCACTTATATTATTATTTCACAGTTTACTAAGTGTCCACTCATAAATACTAACACTATAAGTTAATAATGTTGAGATGCACCTTTAACAGTATAAACTTTGCTAGAATATTTAAATAAAAATGCAAAGCTGCATGACCAGAATTTTGAAGCATTTCTCACCCTAACAATAAATTCTCCTTATGGTAAGCCATTTATTAAAAGAATCATCATCATTAAAAGTAATATTTTACAATCCTCCATTAACATATCCAGTAAAATTGTGTAATATCACACCAATCATTTCAGTGATTACATGAAATTCCTAGTGATTTTACTCATTTCATGAAATCCCTAAGGGAAATAGTCATTTCGTGAAATGAGTAAAAGTTTTAGGAATTTCACAATGGATTCATAATCTGACTGTATCACACACACACACACACACACACACACACACACACACACACACACACACACACACACACACATATATATATATATATATATATATATATATATATATTCAGTTGAGTCAACAAAATGTACTGTTATTGCTAAATAAAAATTTTAAAATACCCGTGAGTAACATAGCACATTTCTGTCAGGGATCCTATATCTTCCAGTTTGCTGTTTACTTCATGGTGATTTGCACAGCAAGACAAATTTTAAAAGGAGATATAAAATATGGAAAAACTACTACTAAAAAAATACAACTATAAATTTCATCTTTTGTGCAAGGAGCAGAGGTTACAACAGCAAATCAGGTGTCATATCTATTAGGGTATTAGGCTTAAGAAAGGCTTAAGAGTTTCCTTATATTATTTTCTATTATTTAGATAAATGAAAAACAAACTGTTGGCAATGCAGAATATACTAAAGCTAGTAAAATGCTACATTTATTTTTAAAAGAATTAAGCAAATCTGGAGAAATTCAGTGAACAGTCTATAAAATGCTCTGCGACAAAGCTGTGCAAATCTTACACAAAACAGGTGAACTCATTCAGGCTGACTCTCAAGATCTATGGAAACTACAGCAAAAAGCCTGTTGTTGTTGGCTTTTGTTTGTTTGTTTGTTTGTTTGCTTGTTTTTTTTTTTTAGATTGAAAGTCAGCAGAATTTTAAGTTGTGTAAAAGTGCTTGACAGAAATGAATCTGGAGCCATTTTGCCCTCGCCTGTGGAAAATAATTAGCCATTTTACTGGAATCAACCAATCAGATTGCACCATTCCCACGTAGTATTAAACAAAAACATATTATTTATGAATCTGAAGAGAGTTGATAGCCCCATATAGTTTTCTACTTACTTTCCACAAACTGTGAGAGTCAGATCTTCCTCAGTGACACTGTGTTCCTCAGGTGCTATTACTGTAACCTCAAACTTGGGTAAAACTAAAAGTCAAATGCAGTTTACTATTACAGTAAATTAGGCTGGCTGCATCTTTAAAAACTTCATTGTTGCTAGTAATGTCACTTACCATATTCGCTCACTGTAAATTCATGTGTGATCAACCTATTTTCAATATTAACAGTTATCACATATTGCCCCTCTCTTGCCTCAGCATTTAGCTCATGAGAGAGCTGCAGTATTGCGCCTGTCGATGGCACATTTGTCCACTGACCTATCCTGTTCCGGTGATTATCCTATTTGATTTAACAAAACATATGCATGTAGCTCATGATGAAGACATTTTGGAAGCAAGCGTAGTTATTTTGAGAAATTTAATATGACCTAAGATTTCATTAAATATGTAATGAGTGTATAATTCCACTTTACCTCAAGACTCACTATGTTGTACTGTGAAGTAGAAAACAATACATTTTAGTTGACAATTTAAAAAATGGTCCATCAAAAGAGATGCAACTTATTTAATTTGTTTAATTTTTTATTTATTTAAATAAAAAATTAAATGAAAAGAAATGAACACATGCACAGTATGCTTGGGCAGTTGCCAGTTTTGATAATTAAATATTGAAATTACAAAGTATTCTTTTACCGTTTGTTTAACAGGAATAAAATTTGAATCCATGGAGACAATTCTGAAATTCACTATAAAAAGGCAATGGTACACAAATGATATTGTGGTTTGCTAAGTAAACAGTATTTATAGTAGTAGAAAATTATGAGACTTACTGCAGTAATAAGTCACCTGTTTGGCCTGGATTGTAGATGGGTTTATCAGTCTGAATAAATACCAATGTGTCGTAGGATTTAAACATCACTTTTCTTTTCTCTGTCATCTCAAAGCTTTCACCTTTGACCTCTACTTTTATCTCCTGCACTAATTTACCCTTAACCTGTGGAGCCTGTGAAGATGTTTTGATGTTACACATCAACTACTAATACTTCTTACAAAATAAAATGAAAACAATCTTTTGGGTTCTGACCTTAAAATGAGAGCAGTGGTGAATTTCCTTTTCCACGGTCTCTTGTAAAAGAGTTCTGCTCTGGTTGTTGTCAACCAGACAAATGTTCATGTGCAGAATTTCCGTAGGGTTCAGAACGCTCAGACAGAACTTTGCATTAGAACCAGACTCTATTACTGCAGGAAATATTACTATGAAATTCCTAAAGACAAAAAATGGTAAAGTAAGATGATTTTTAATTGATTAGCAGGTAATTTATAAAACTAACCTAGATATAAATTAGATAAGCACTGCTTATTTCCATTAGCATTGAAAAACCTTAGGGTGGTATGGTGGTTAGCATGTCTACCTGACAGCAAGAAGCTCCGGGTTCGAGTGGAGTTTGCATGTTTTCCCCGTGCTTCTGTTGTGCACATTCACTAGTAAATAGCCTATGTGATTTTCAGTTCTCTTTAATTATCTATTCACTCTGGCTGACTACATAGGTTTCCCAGCAAAATGACCCAAGCTCACGGGCTAAGCATCTCTAACTCACCTGTTTTACTTCTTGTTTTGTTTCTGTGCCATTCATTCATTCATTTTCTGAATGGTTTAATTCTAATTAGGGTCGCGAAGTGGCTGGCGCCCATCTCAGCTGACTTTAGGCAAGGGCAGGGTACACCCTGGACAGCTTGCTAGGCCATCACAGGTCATATTTCTGTGCCTGTTTACAATAACAATAGCAATAACAATAATGTATTTTCAAGAGATAACACTGTATTTCATGTTTATTATATGCCTAATACAAAATAGGATTTTATAAATGTCTGTTTGAAATAAGTTGACTGGTTGAGCAGCAGTATGATGCTGATGACGACAGTGCATGATGACAGGTTATCCCTATGTGTCGCTCTCGCTTCACTGCCAGGTGACACAGAAATAATGAAATAGTGGCCTTCCAGTCTGTATGAAAACTTATCAGATGCGCAGAGACATTGTGCGTATTGAGAGACAACAAGCTTAGGCTGACTGTTATACTGATTTCTACTGAATTTATTATTCAATTTGTTGAAAAGGATGTACTACAAAAGTCATGTGCTGGTTGTCTTGCATTACTTTGCTATGTTACACAAAAACATAGCTGAGTGCATGGCATAACCCTGTAAGGCAGTGTGCTATTTTCTAGGGCTATTTAATATGTGGGGAAACCAAGAATATGCAAACTCCACACAGTCACACCTTCTATGTGGAGTTTGCATGTTCTCTGGTTTCCTCACCGTCCAAAATCATGCACAGTAGACTAATTAGCTATTCCAATTTGCCCTTAGCAAATAGTGTGGCGATAGGTGCCAGGATTAAGTGGCTTAGAAAATAAATAAAAGAATGACTGAAATATAATAATAATAATAATAATAATAATAATAATAATAACATGGGGCAGTGGTGGACCGGTGGTAGGGAGCTGGATTACTGATCCCAAGGTTGGGGGTTCAAGCCCCACTATCAATGGGTTCTCACTGCTGTTCCCCCCAAGTGCACCTAACTGGGTTATCAAATGCCGGCCATGTCTCTCACTGTCTGTGGTGAAAGGCATGTAAAAGAACCACTGCTGATTTTCCTCAAGAGAAGGCTGCATATCCATCAGCATGTTTCTGCCGTGCGATGGCCTGAAGAGCTGTCCAGGGAGTACTCTGCCCTCGCCCAGAGTCAGCTGAGATGGGCGCCAGCCTCCTCGCAACCCTAATTAGGATTAAGCAGTTCAGAAAATGAATGAATGAGGATAATAATAACAACATGAGTAATAAATATAGCTGCAAGCAGCAATGGGGGGACCAATCAGCTTAGCATGGTAGTGTCACCATGCAACTTGATTTGTTCATTTATCACTGTTCATTTTCTGAACCGCTTAATTCTAATTAGTGTCGCAGGGAGGCTGGCGCCCATCTCAGCCGACTCTGGGTGAGGGCAGAGTACACCCTGGACAGCTTGCCAGGCCATCGCAGGGCACAAACATGCTGAATCTTGGTTTTGTTATGTTTACAGCAAAGCTATATTCAGTAAAAGCAAGTTTATAGTGGAGTCTTAATATAATGCACTAAGCTTGGTGTCAATACATCAAAGCATTACTGAAATATGAGCTCATTTCAATTTTTGCCCTGATTATAAATGTCTGTGACAGATGGACACTTGTGAAAATTTAAAACCCATCTGATAACTTTTGTAAGTCTTCTTCTAAAGATCATGAGTGCCAATTTGTGAAAAGGTGCAAACACATAAACACAGTGGCCAAAACAGAATTTTTGCTTTTTGCAATAGAGTCAGAAATGCTTGTACTTCCTTAGAGTATCAAGTCTGGTTCTAATACATCAAGCTGTTGCTGAATTATAACCTCATTTCCTGTTTGATGTCTGTCACTAAGTTTAATTGGCTGTGACAGACAAAAAAGTCAAGTCTAAAGTCTAAAAGTCAAAAATCAATCTGGATGACAATTTTGGTTCAGATTGGCCTGTGAAATGTTTTTAATGTATTTAAATAATACAGTACGGTCTTCACATTATTTAGGTTGGCATGACAATAAATCAGATATTGGCTTGCAACCTCCCACAGTATTAAAAGAGACGCAAATTAGTTAATTGAAACCATGCTTTTGAAATGTTCAAATCCATCTGATAATTAAAATATTGCAATTGGTTCATTGAAATAATCTTGTCCCAAGAATTCCAACGTTAACTCACATAAACATGACTCCAAATTCAAGCATTAGATCACTTAAAGCACAGATATTAAACTTGGTCAAAAGGATGAGGGGACTGTCACAAATCAGTGTGCCAAATTTCACAATACAGTTCTAGGGCTGCCAGAGACAACATAGCCAGATGATGAGGAGGACTCAAATAATAGTGAGAAGTAAAAGGAGAGTTATAATAATAACAATAATAATAATAATAATAATAATAATAATAATAATAATAATAATAATAATAATAATAATAATAATAATAATATTAATAATAATAATAAATAATAATAATAATAATAATTATTATCATTATTAGTAGTGGTAGTAGTGGTAGTAGTTTTCTGACTTTCCACAGTCATTTTTTTTGAACACCCAACAATTGAAGAGTCTTCCCCACACCAGAAATAAATTCTAATTTATTCTAATTAAAATTTTTTGCCGATTGAAAATATGTGTAATGTGGGTAAATCTGATTCTTTATTGCAGTAAAGGCTTGTTTGCAATATGTAGTTCCAAGTCATTTTTGCTGTGTTAACACATACTGCATAACCACTAGTTTCCCTTTCTTTTTTGGAGTCCAGTAAATTGGTATATATGCAGAATTGGCTATATAGAATTATTCCTTTCATAGAAAAAAATGTAATGCAAATATTAAATGTGTCCAAAGGAGTACAAAACATTTACACTATAACTATAAGAATTATTAGTGACTCACGGTCTGGAATTCTTTCCATAGATGCAGAGAAAAAGAAAACTGGCTAACAATAGCCTTATCTTTATGGAGACTTGGCAGACCACCATGATGAAGACCATCAGCAATGTCAAGCAGTAAAGCTGAAATGCATTTTTAGGAAACCCCACCAAAGGGCCCCCCCCCCCC
>JAOUQZ010000049.1:12208714-12223454 GCA_028564935.1 Neosilurus hyrtlii | reverse complement strand
ACACACACACACACACACACACACACACACACACACACACACACATATATATATATATATATATATATATATATATGAAGAGTGCTAATCCAAAATATCAGGTGAAAATTCCAAGTTGTTGCCAAGTTATGGTCCTCTCAAATTTGGACTTTCCACCCCCTTTGGACTTCTGGATGATGATATTGAATAGGATAAATGTTTTTTGATAGACCATAACTTTATATCTAGACAACATAGAAGAGAATGTTTGAGGTCAAAATTGACCTTTAGATGCTTCATTATAGGGTTACAAGACGTCATGCTTCCTGTATGGCATCATACTCAGCCTACAATGACTATATCTGCTGCATGAACTTTCTATGATTACCACCAACCCAAGAAAGTCAAAAACCAGCATCTCAACGATGGCCTTCCTCAAATGCTGGTGTGCTGTGCTGTGCTGTTCTGAATTGAATCATAGTGCAGAAGAATCCTTGGAACAGCTTGGGGTACTACATCCAAAAGAAGATAGGTCTGACATCCAATGATGTGAAAAAAAAAGTTTGATGCAGCAGAAAAATACATGCTCAACATGGATTCGTCTCACAAGATCCTACAGCTGGTACCCCTCTGAAAGCTAAGAGTTTATAGATTTGTATTCTTCTGTATTACTAATAAAACATAATGTTTTTTTTTACAATATTCGCCAGCAGGCAACTATACCAGTATATAAAGATATTTTACATATTCTACTGTTAAAATATAAAATCATGACTGTGTTGAGTCATGCAATCGACCAGCATACATTCCAGAGTATATTCCCAATTTATGCCCACTGTTCCTGGTCTAGGCTTCGGACCCACCATGGCAATGATCAAAATATGTGATTACTAAAGATGATTTAACATATCAACAAACAAAATCCTCACAAACAAACAAAACACATACCTGGTCTCTGCATATTGTTATGAATGTTCGTTTGAAGAGGATGCAGAACTGAGTCAAGCTGCTTGTTGCAAATGTATGGCTCTCCAAGAAAGCGGAGTCCTGTGAAGACAAACAAAACAAACAAACAACATCATAGCCAAAGGATCATGTTGTGTAACATACCTATTTTTATATAATTCATAAAACAATGTAAAGGGCATAGGTTAGAAAGAATATTATACAGTATGTATAATTTCAATTATTATACAGTATGTTTGAGGGACTGTGCACTCACATATTTCGCAAGACAGGAGCTCAAAGGTGTGTTTTTTTCACAGTACTTCTTTTCCTCCAGAGGACAGAGTCCACCTTGCACAGCTTCAAACAAAACTGGATTCAAATCCCCATATTCTCCTGACGCTACCTCAATGACTGACCATAAGTGAGAGAACATGCAGAAGACATTATTTCTTCTCAGATGTTGAGCTACCACAAGCCACCAGAACATCCTAAATGTGTTTTCGGAAGATTTTACAAGTCTCTGGAACTGTAGGAACACCACTCTTTCAAAATTATTTTATTAGTTTTTTTTAATAGGGCAGCACGGTGGTGAAATGGTTAGCATGTCTGTCTCACAGCAATAGGGTCCTTGTTTTGACTCCGTTCGAGGGCATTTCTGTGTAGGGTTTAGATGTTCTTCCTGTGCTTGCGTAGTTTTTCCTCCAGGTACACTGGTTTTCTTCCATAGTCCAAAGACATGAACATTAGGCTAACTTTCTGTTCCAGACGACCCTTAGGTGTGGATGTAAATGGTTGTGTGTGTTTTGGCCCCGCAATGGATCGGCAAGCTGTCTAGGGTGTACCCAGTACTGATTGTTACAGGATCTGGCCTCCCTTTGACCATAGTAGGATTAAGCAGTTTGGCAAATAAGTGAGTGGGTGTTTTTTTAATGGTGTTATTAGAAAGTTGGCAAATAAGTGTGTGGGTATTTTTTTTAATGGTGTTATTAGAAAGTCTTGTCTAACACATCTTGCACATTTGGTCTCTTCCAAGATGACAATACCCAAACACACTGGATGCAAAAGCTTACAGAATGTTAGCCTTTAGGGGATACTATGAATGTTAGCATAGGGGATACTATGTTTCCACAGGCTGTCCGACCCCCTGTGCATCTGCCACTGCCGCTGCCACATCTGCCGCAGACACTTCTTGTTACCACTCTAGCAGTGCTGTTCTTTATGGATTTATTTACTATCCAATAAACTACCAGAAACAAAAGAAAAAGCTTTAGCACAGCAATTATGTTCATATGTATGTGGGGATAACATTCATGAATTGTATCAGTCAGGTTTTGGGCCTCATCATAGTACAGGGACTGCACTCATTAAGGTTATGAATGAGCTACTAGTGGCCTCTGACCACTGATGTGTCTCCCTGCTTGTGTAACTTGACCTTATTGCAGCCTTTGAAACCACTGATCAGACTATTCTCCTTAATTAGAAAATGTTGTAGAAGTTAAGGAAACGGCCCTCTCCTGGTTTAGATCTTATATAACTGACCGTTATCATTTTGTAGATGTAAACTGTGATTTCTCTGTACACTCTAATGTTAAGTTTGGTGTGCCACAAGGTTCTGTTCTAGGCCCACTGCGTTTTTCCAGGAAGGTGTTAGCTTCTACTGTTATGCTAATGACACACATTTGTATATTTCAGCATGAAAACCTATTGAAACTGAGTCACAGGGGCCACATGAAATATGCATGTGGTCATGTAAAAAGTCTGATATGTCAAATTAAGCACAGGATTGTTTGTTATTTATACCAGATATGCCTAGGGACATAATTTTTCAATCTGATTTCCATGTCACAAGTGAACAAAGGCTTATACTTATATGAACAAATACTTATACTTCATGTACAGTTCCAGAGAATTATACTTTCGAAAATATACCAAGGTCAAGCTGTTCTGGTTTTTTTTTACTTTATAACTCATAGGTATTAATATAAAAAATATTTTAAATAGTTTAATACACAATATTTTCTCTTGGAAAGAAGCCAAAAGTTTAGTGAAACTCACTGAAATCTGCTGGGTTGTGATATGTGGGGCAGTGTAGTCCCAGGGTTCTAAGATAAGGAATAAGGTAAGGCACAGTGCCTTTATATATACACTGCCCCTGACTCAGAATATAGAGCTAAAGGGATCAAAAGAACTGAAGTAAGAAACTGCTCAGTCAAATGTGCATATTGTTTTTACATAAAACCAAAAGTGCTCCATTACCTTATCGAACATTTCAAAGAGTTTGGCACTGGGCTGGTGAATGGTGCAAATCACAGTGTGCCCACCCTGGGCCAGAGATTTCATTAATGAAACTACATGGAAGCTTGAGGCACTGTCCAAACCACTATCATGACCAGAAGCAGAAAAAATTAAGATTGACATCTTACCATCAAAATACCATCAAATAGCAAAAATAATAAGTGTATACATTTTGTAAACAGAGTGATCAGTTCACCTGATGGGTTCATCAAAAAACATGACTGGAGGATTGTTTACAAGTTCAAGGGCAATCGCCAGCCTCTTACATTGCCCACCAGAGAGGGACACAGTGCGAGTGTGGGCACATGTCTGAAGTCCCAGAGCTGTCAGAATTTCTTTAACCTTTCGCACAAAGAAAACAGCAAGAGAGGAAGGATAGTGAATAAATTTGTATGTAGTAGTTACCTTATGAAACCTACTGGGCATACTCACCAGTTCCTTTTTCACTTCAACAGTATTATTGACTTTCAGGTTTGCAGACACCTAAAAAAGCAGAAATTCCATGTAAAATACTATATTTACAGTGCGAAAATACTCTTCTGATCAGTAAAGATACAGTACCTTGAACAAATAAAATAACTGAATATAAATGAAATTATACTGAAATAACTAAAAAATTAATAACCCTACTTCTGGATATAAAATTTTGTTAACCTACTAGCATGTAATTTTGCTTCTTTCTAAAAATAAACAGAAATGCAGCAATGATGGTATTATACACCTTTGGTCCCATTATTAGATTAATAATGATACTGGGTTTTTTTTGTGTTTTTTTTTGTTTTTTGTTTTTCTAAGCCACAAAACAATTCTATTACCAGACAGTGGCGTTATATCAAAGAGTCATTCTGAGCACCTGGGTCTTATAATAGTGTTCATATATACCAATACCCACCGTTAAGTATAATATAAAAATTTGGTGAAAAGGCCACTTTATCTGTTGCCAAATGGTGACATTATACCAGAGGTACTCTAGTCTACACTTTATATAATTCTAACCATTATAGCCAATAAATACACTAAATCTGACATTATTCTGATAAACTGTTGAGGAGCAATATAGTGAAAATCGCCAAGATTCCTTTATGCTGCTAAATGTGGACGCTACACCAAAGCATCACTCTGCGCATGTAAATATGCAAAGGGCAGTGCTAAATAAGTGGAAGCTAAATATTTATAAATGCATCAGCCAGTCCCTTTTAGTCGAAGATTTTTACATTTGGCACCCCGTACAGTATACCAGACAATCTGGGCATGTGGATATCCTCAGATGCAATAACTTTAGCAAATCTAACATGAATCCAATCAACCACCTGACAGCAATATAATGGAGATAATGTTAAAGCTACTGTTTCTGTTGCCAATTGGTGAGGTTATACCATAGAGTCGCATTAGGCATGTGAATATAATTATAACCAACATAAACTGATGTCAATTCTACATGAATGTGTTCATCTGTCTGGGAAAAATACACTTGGGATGTGTGAAAAAGCCACTTTTTTTCTGTTGCCAGATGGTTGCACCATAACAACAAGTCACTCTGGGTATATGTAATCATACTGTTCATTACCTATTATCTGTAAACACAGGATCCATATCAAGAGATGCATGGAGAATGCATTTTAATACAAATTAAGTCAAATTAATCATTTTATTATTTCAACACCATATAAAATATCTAAAATCCCTTCACAATTCAAAAAGAACAATATATTGATGCACATACAGTATATACACCATGTGTCACAATCCAGGTGAGTATAGTCAAGATGGATGGAAAAAGCCATTTTTTAATGTGATGATTGAGTGGCACTATACCAGGATGCTACTCTGGGCATCTTCATGAGCATCATAAACAATAGCCTGTGCGATCTATGTAAAGTATTATGAAATTCAATCTCTGTTTTTCTTTTTTGTATGTGCATGATATATATCAATGCAGCAAGTATGATCTGATTGCCCAGACTGTCCTACAAATACTTGACTTTCTATAGAATGTTACTAATTCAGTTAAGAAACAAATGTGTTCGTCACACATTTAGAACTGTATAAGACTCAATAATATATGGTGCTGATACAGAATCCCAGGACCGCACTTGGGGCCAAGCCTCTGTTTCCAAGTAACTATCACAAGCACTGATGTGTGAGACAAATTTTATGTGCTTTCACCCATGGCAGCACCACAGAAATGCTCAGCTCTTTAAAGAAAAAATAAGATAATAAGATAAGATAAATAAGATAATAAGATAATCCTTACAGAACCGATAGCTTGCTCTGCACCTGCTAGGCTCTAACCTAGCAATAGTCATAAAAATGTATAATTTATGTGTATATTCTATTTATTTCTTTTAATAAATTGCTATAATTTTTTTAGTGTAGTGGAAATTTTACACTATTTTGTGCATTTCACAATCAGAGTGTCTTACCATCATGGCCTCCTGAGCTGTAAGATGGGGGAGCAGTTTATCTTCTTGCATGATGTAACATGACATTTTGCGAAAGGTCCGTAGATCTCTGGGCTTTCCATTTACCAGGATTCGTCCTGTCATCCCTGTTTCTCTACCACACATTTGCATGCCACCACTAAAAGGTTAGTTTTTCAACTCAATCCTTTTGGATCTGACAGTTTTGAAATAAGCATTTACATTAACGAATGCCTGACACAGGCCTGGTCCTCACTTGTAACCGGCCAGGATATTCATCAGCGTGGACTTTCCAGCTCCTGAGGGGCCCATGATCCCAATCAGTTCCTGACTCCAGAACCTTCCGGAGAGGCATTTCAATAAGATGTTGTAATCTGAAAAGATACAGAAAAGAAGCCAAACATCAATTCTGTTCTTGTTTTGTCTTATCTGAAACATCTGAAAGAAAAGAAAAGAAGCATCAGTGAACTATCTGATAACACTACTTATTGTCTGTAAAGGTGAGAAAGAGTGAATGTGTGTGTTTTAAAGACATCAGTGAGACGAGCTGAAAATTATTCATTAATTTTCCAAGCTTAATTCTACTGGGATCCTGGGACGTTGGAGCCCATTTCAACTGACTTTGGTCAAAGGCGGGGTACACCCTGAACAGGTCACTAGTCCATCACAAGGCCAACACATACACACACACACACACACACACACATCTGGAACAGTCAATTAGCCTAATGTGTATATCTTTGGACTGTGCTGCTTTACATTTTGTTCATCTCAGAAAATGGAACAATTCTGTAGTTTTTCCCTTATGTATTTAATATTTTGTGTGTCATAATGTTATTATAATGCTGGGAAATGTAGGAATAGTCCAGAAAGCAGAAGAAACTGGCTGTAGCTGTGACAGTTGGCCTTAAAGTCTGTCCAGCTTAAGACTCTTCAAAATCAGAAGATCCCTAGCAACTACTGTATGTCTTAATAGAGTAAACAAATAAAATAAATCTTAAAATAAAATGCCTACACATCTCTATTGAAATTATATTATATGAAATTGAAACCAATACAAATCATACCATACCTTTTCCTAGATTTAATTTATAGCAACTAGTAAAAAACAAAGAGCAATGTTTTTGATTAAAAAATAAAAGAAAGAAAATAGAGAACACTTTCAGTATGCTGGTTGCATAATTGTGAAAACCAGTAGTATGTACATAACTACAAGTTCCAGTGAATTCATAAAGTAGATTTAAAGAAATTATGTCCAGAGTGAATAATGGTTCCAGCAGCTCATGCTGTAGGGCTGATTTTCTACAACTGAGACTGGGGCACTAGAGGGAGTGATAGATGGTTCCAAATACCACAAAACTTGTAAGTGCCTGCTAGATAGCTTTCAGGAAGATAACAACCCAAAGCACAAGTCCAATTCAGCAAAAGAATGGCTTCATAAGATCATTTGGCTTCATTCATGAACCATTCTTACGAAACAAATTTATTCTTAAGTCTCACTTATGCACTTTTCTGGCATTCATCAATATTTTCTTATTTGGGATTTGTTCTTAGTTGCAAACAAACTATTCTTTAGTAATCTTAGAGCAATCCTACACACACACCGAATTGATACTTAAAGTCTGAGACTGTAATATATATATGTATATATATATATATATATATATATATATATAAAATCCTAAGTCGATTTTCCGTACAACAGTGCTTGATAAGTCAAAGTAGAGCTAAATATATTGTATGTGGGGAAAATTAATAGTACTACAATTTCATCCCGACAAGCCTGTTTCGTGGTTAATCACTCAACAGGGGATTTCAAATATATATATGAGCAAAAAGCAGTAAAATGAGCAAATGGTGCTTGAAAAAAATATTAGTTAAGTTCTGTACACACTAATGCAACCAGGTTAGCGTATACCTCAAACTTCTGATTTTTTCTATTTGTTTTTCAAATGTATTTTGCTGGTTGTTATATGACATTACAGTCTCGTATCACAAGGGAGAAGATTTTTTTTCAGAAGGTTGTCAAGGATTCTTTTTTCGATGCTGGTGCCCATTTTAGCCCACTCTGGGTGAGGGCAGGGTACACCCTGGACAGCTCGCCAGACCATCGCAGTATTATCTTCCTGTTCTGATAACTAGGCACACTGAGCACAATTCTTATCATGGGATGAATATACCCTTGTCTCCATGGAACACCACACCAACAGATGCCCCTGCAGATGAATAGATGAATGGTTCTAATAGAGAAAGCAAGAGTTTGAGAGCACCCAACACCTGGAACAAGTGGAACAATGAACCAATCACTATGGGTTAATGCTGTAGGAAATAAATCCCACTGCAAAACCAATGAGATCGTGTATGGCTTTCCACCAAGGATATCAGAAAAACAAAAGCTTGCTTGGTTAATACCAAGTAGTTCGGCTCTAAAAGATCCTAAAGCAAGTTATTTATGTAACTTCGAAGTTGGAGCTGCCTCAACATTCTCCACTTTTCCTCATGTTTAATGTCTCATGCTTAAAACCTGTCATTCCTGACGCAGCAGATATTAATGTTCCTGACTCCACTCCCCTGTAATCTTTAAGAATCCTGGATTTTCATTGTAAGGCAGGTAAACTAGAGTGGACTGGGAGGCCTATGACCTCAAGGAAAACTGATGAGTTCCAGCCCATGACATTCTTGACCTCTTATTATGAATTCCATGACAATGATCCTAACAAGCCTGGCCCCGGCCCCAAGACAGATCAACAGAAGAACTTGGCTCCCAGAGTGAGGTCTTCACGTCAGTATTCTGTTATAAATTCAGTAAATTCTGTCTAAATTCACTATACATGGTTGCCACAACTACAAGTTTTAACAAAACACACATTCAAGAATACTAATAAATCCCATCTGTCCCTCATTTCACCTCATCACATCTTTGGCCTGACATTCATATCTGCTGCTATTACATTAGTTTAATGCCTGATTTGTGACAAAGATCTGCCATGATTTATCTTTAGTTTGATCTAATATACACACAATATTTCTTAAGCATCACAATATGTAGGTAATACAGTAAATGCTCTAGAGCCCTGAAATCTAAGCTATCTTAAGTTTGTACCAGTGTAATTGTTCAGCCAGGAGAAATTTTCTAGTAAAAGAGAAGTGCTAACCTTGCTTCCTCCAGCATGGCCCCTCGTTGATCGTGTAGGACAAATTAGAGAACTCCAGGTTCACAGCAGAATGTTCGGGGAGGTGAGAAAAACACTGTGATTCAATGGTCTGGTTCTTCACTTTTTTCAGGTGAGCCATAAATGCAGTATCCTGTGTTTGTATGCCTCCATTATACAGGTTCTCTTCCATGGCAATATTAATAGATCCCAGATCAGGGAATTTCTCTGCCGTACCAAGAAATAACAAAACAAAAACACTTAAAGTCTAATATAACTGATACATCAGTTCATATTAACTTAAGTTCAAATTTAGCAAGTAGGGATGTCATCTTTCTGAAAATGTCATCTATGTCAGATTCCAACATTAAAACATTGATTTAAACACTCAGTTCTTAAAATTTAAAACCATTTAGGCCATTAGAGAACAACACCTATTATAAGTTTGTTCATTGCATACACAAAAAATATAGAAAAAACAATATATAAAACTACCTTAAAGTTTTTTTGTTTTTTGTTTTTTTTTTAAAGTTTACCACCATAATTAGCAGGAAGTCCTAAAATCCAACCTAACACAGTCTTATTAAAAAAATATACAAAAATCAGGAGCGCTTACCTCAATGAATACTGTAGTAGGAATGTTCGCCACAAGACCTGAACACTGCCTCCACTGCACTGTCTTACATATTATGGTGCCTCGAGGTGTACATAGCTATAAACACTTCATGGCACAGTCTTCATTCTTAGTGATGTATTTAAAAAATGCTGAAGCAAAAAATAGAAAATGAAAAAACTCCTCTAAATGGGGTGTGTGTGTGTGTGTGTGTGTGTGTGTGTGAGAGAGAGAGAGAAAAACAGAGAGACTGAATTGACCTAAATCCTTTCAAAACACATTTAAAAGTCTTTTTGTCAGTAGTCTAATAGACATTTTGTGTACAGCATTTGTGTGTCTTGCGCAGCAGTCATGCAGAGTCACTCATAACATGTTTATGTGTCGAAATATTAAAAAGATGTGTCTAAGATGATTTTAAATGTGAATTAAATGAAGAAGGACTAATGTGCCTTGATTGGTTAAGTATCGTGTATCCATTTATTCATTTGTCAGATACATGATTAATAAATGAGGCAGAACACAATCATGTCAACCATTAAGCATTGTAACTGCGAGTTTTTACAAACAGAGCAGAAAGAAATAAAGACATGGGTCACTAAGAAAGCCCCATTCAGAGAGATCCACGAAACTTATTTCAGAGAATTCAAATGCATTCACCTGGCAGTTTATTTCATGACACCCACTTTCTATCCATACTCACTGCTTCTGATAGGAAGCCCTAATTACTAATCACTCATACGGGTACGATGATACTGACTATAGCTCATGTTTATTATCATCTGTAGTTGGTGAACTTTTATGATCTCAGAAGCAAACATATTTTCCATAGCACTGTGCTGAGAACTGTCTAGAACTCACATATCATCTTGTCAGTGGTGGCTTTACACTCTTAGTTCCCTCTTAAAACTTCAGTGAAGAGCCTGCTGGCATAATACTTCCCTAATTCCCTCCCTGATGGAGGACCATTTCTGGGAGACATAGTTAATAAAATGCATTTACTTTATAAACATGAACTGTGCGCCTACTGTCTTTTTAATTTTGTAAATGATGTCATCTTAAAATCTCATTGCTCTTTTACTATTCGACCTTGTGATACTGAGTGGTTCTGAAAAAAATCAGAGTAACAAGCCATTGCTTGCTGATACAAATATGCATTACAGTACACAGCTGCGGGTCTAAAACGTGGCAAGTCTGTGCCTGAACTGATTAAAATGTATTCACTGTGCTTTTTGTGCATACCTCTGCTCTTTCTGATGAACATTATTTAAAAAAAAATGGGCTGGCTCACATTTATTGAATGAGAACTATACTAATGTAGTAAAAATGGTGTTTAACAGTTCCATTACTAATATCAGCCCATTACACAGGGAAAAACCACTACACTACTGTACATGCAAATAGGGAATTACATAACAAACCAGATTGATGTTGATATCTGTGTGTGGGTGTGGAGTGGCTGTCGTAAAGTCTGTAACAAAAATAGCCAGAAAGTATTTATTTTAATGTGGAGTGCAGAGCACATTTTGCTGATGTTCGAAAGAAAGGTTTCCAGGTTTCAGCAAAATTTCTGCCCTAAGCACAGCTCTAATACTACACAGAAAAGAAAAACAAATAGCTTAAAATAATGACAATAAGACACTGGATATACTTAACACGCTTTTTTTCAGTCATAAAAAAAATGCTAGCGGTGTAAATTCCTGATTTGCAGTATACAGTGGACATAAAGTTTACACACCTTTAGTAAAATGACAGGTTTTTGAGATATTAAAATGGGGGAAAAAATTTAAGAGAAAGAGAGATAAAGAAATAAAGAATTTCAGAACGTTCATTCATTCGTTCATTTTCTGAACTCCTAATTAGGGTGGCGAGGAGTCTGGCGCCCATCTCAGCTGACTCTGGGCGAGGGCAGAGTACACCCGGGACAGCTCGCAGGGCAGGGCAGGCCATTCCAGGGCAGAAACACCTTTTGATCAAAAACCTTTTGGTCAGTAAGCCAGCACACTACTACCAGACCCATTTCAGCTTTAATGTGACCTATAACCTGTACAGTTCAACTTAAAAAACCCAAGAATGTTGTGGCTAAAGTGTTGGACATAGAATTATAATTGGGGCCACAATCTGAATGGTCTATTGTCTCATGATTTAAAAAAAACACTATTTAGAGTGGATAATGCTTGAATTAAAATGTCAAATACTCAGTTTGTCACAGTTACTTAGGGCAAGTTGCACCATCATTATCATGTTTTAAAATGGAAAAATAAAGAAAAAAACCCATAAAGGTCACATTTTTGTTTGCTTTTAATTCGTTTAATCTTAACTGGTTAGGTTAGAAGGGAATCTTGTCCATGAGCTGCACCTCTACTTCATCTTTCAAAATATACACGTGCTTACTGTCAAACAGTTTGATTCCAAATACTGTTGTTTTTCATGGAATTAGTCTAGCGGAAGAGCAGTGCGGCTAAAGTAAGCATGCTAGCCTTAAGTGGTTGGGCTGGATGGGCCTTTTTTAAACAATATTTAAAAAGTTCAATATGGTTAAAATAAATAATGAAAAAAAGTCTCTGACATCATGGATTGGCAAAATGTAAAAAAAAAAAAAAACAAAAAAAAAAACCACACAAATTTTAAGGAAAATAGCGATTCTACATTTCATCAGCACCATGTGTGCAAGAGTGCTCTTTCTTGTTAATAGATTTGGTCTGTAGTTAAGAACAAATCCCAGATGAGAAAACACTGGTAAATGCCAAGGGCATAAGTGTTCCTAAGAATGATTGGTGAATGAGACCCATTGTCCACTTTATTAACTACGTAAGTGTACTAGTGAAGAACAGGATAGGTTTGTAAAGAGATTTCATGCCCCCTTTAATAACTGCAGTATTTCAATGTACTTTTAAAATTAGAGAAAGACTTTATTTTGATACCTGGTATGGCTTAAAAAGGCAATGCAGAACATTTTGACTATGCCCTGGAATACTCTCAGACAATAAGCTTTACAGTAAACATGAAAAAGCTTATCAAATTCCAAACATCATTAGTGACTGATCGATGCAAATTTCACTGGAATACAACTGTAGAACATGTTTGCTACACTTTTTCATTTTAATAAAAACAACACACGAGTGCATTCAACTTTTGGGTCAAAGAGAGAAAAACACACAGACTGGTAGATGCAAACACGTATGTTCCAAAGTATTTATTTTCAATCCATATGTATAGTGAGTTGTATCTTGCACATTACCAGAAAAAATACAATTATTTTGTCATCTTACTTATTGCAGTGAAAAATTATGAAACATGCAAAATTAATTTTTGCCATCAGAAGTTTCAGAATGATGTACAAAAAGGATTTCATGCTTCCACCCAACTTTTTCCAGAAAGTACAGTGCCTGAAAGTTTGTGAACTCTAGAATTTTCTGTATTTCTGTATAAATATGAGGTAAAACATTGTTAGATTTTCACAAAAGCATCGAAACTAAATAAAGATAAATAAATCACATGTTCTTAAACCTCAGATTTGTTCAAAGCTGTGTTCTTACATTGGTGAGTCCCACTGTCATTCATAAAATGAAAGCATGTGCCAGTCGCGCTAAATAACATAGATGAACGGCCCTTAAGTCCCCATAAAAAGACATAAGGCCGTGTATGCGCATAAATATTCATGAAGACGGAAGCAATGGTATAGCAAACCTACAAATCTACGGTAGTGCTGGAATCTAACAGGGATAAGAATTTTACTTCCTCTGAAATATAAGTGCTGCTGCAGGAGGTAAATTCTAGATTAGATATTATATTCAGCATCATGAATAATGGAGAAATAAAATAAGTGCTCTGACCCGAAATCAGAGGTCAAGAAAAACTTAACTGATTGTGGATTTTAGGAAATCCAAAACACCAGCGGTCTGGTTTCCATCCAGGGCATCAATGTGGAAATAGTGGAGGATTACAAATGGGTTATTATCTGAAACTGGGTCAAATTTATGATTCACATTTTGAACCTAATATTTTTCAAAAACTATAAAGAATTAAAAGAACAATTCCTGCCTAAAACATACCACAAGAACACATACAACAGGTCAGACAAAATCATTCAGATACATCCAGTTGGGTAAATTGTTGTATGAATTGTAAAATTGGTTGCAATATGTGGATGAAAGTTGTGAAATTTTCATGCTATTCATGCTATCTCTGAAGTATCAACTCAAAGTGATAAAGATCTTGCATTAAAATTTATATTGAAGTAGAAATTTCCGTGTTTTTCTTATTTTGTGGACTAAGAATCACACATCAGTTTACGGTTCCATGCGTAACCAGTGGTGTCCACACCAGTTACATAAGGAACCAACTAATTTTTCCATTGAGGGGTGAGGTTCCAGGTTATGATGTTCACTGTACAACTGAGTGACTTCCTGAAGTGTATTTATTTCACACTTAGGTCAAGCAGTAATTAGATTATTCACCAAAAACAAATAAGATGAATTTGGTGTTCCATACGTGAATGAATTTGAATATGAATTTGGTGTTCCATATGGATTTATTCCTGTTGTGCATGAAGTCGTTCTCTCACTGTCTTTGTAACAACGGTTCATAAATTTATGGTCAATATCGCAGAGAATAAGCTGGATTGCATTGAAATGTGGGGATTGTGAATGTCACACTTTATGGT
Organism: Neosilurus hyrtlii; assembly: GCA_028564935.1. Lineage (NCBI taxonomy): Eukaryota > Metazoa > Chordata > Actinopteri > Siluriformes > Plotosidae > Neosilurus > Neosilurus hyrtlii. The sequence continues at coordinate 12,209,384 of JAOUQZ010000049.1, read as the reverse complement.
ACCAGTTCCAAAGAATGACCCAAATTTCCCAAAGTTCATAGTGACAATAAATTGGACTGAGTTAAGAACACTACTGCACTTTACAAGATGGGCCAGAGCCATCTCTGTTTTTTGACGCAGCCAAGGTGATTTAACATCTGCCAAACACTGCTTAAGATGTTTTATGAGTCTGTTGTGGCCAGTGCTGAGGGTTGCACATGTAAACAAACTGAATAAACTGATCCGCAAGGATTGTGGGGATGGAGCTGGACTCTCTGACGGTGTCGGAAAGGCGAATGTTGTCCAAAATAAAGATGAAATTGAACAATGCGTCCCACCCGCTTCACAACCTGTTGATCAGTCACAGGAGCACTTTCAGTGAGAGACTGATACCACCTAAATGCTCCAGTGAACGACACAGGAATTCATTCCTAGCTGTGGCCATTAAACTGTACAACTCCTCCATATAGCAAGAACATCCACAGTTATACATTTGCATTTTGCACTAAATTTTATATATTAGTAACTTTTAATTTAGACTTTCACACACATATACACAATTTTTTACAGAAATAGCATAGCATCATCTTCCGCTTATCCGAGGCCGGGTCGCGGAGGCAGCAGTCTAAGCAGGGAGGCCCAGACTTCCCTCACCCCAGACACTTCCTCCAGCTCTTCCGGGGGGACCCCG
>JAOUQZ010000049.1:12188055-12202238 GCA_028564935.1 Neosilurus hyrtlii | reverse complement strand
CTCTCTCTCTCTCTCTCTCTCTCTCTCTCTCTCTCTCTCTCTATATATATATATATATATATATATATATATATCCTGTTTTGCTCTCATTTTTAACTGACCCTCAAACTCTCACTTTTACATGTACCCCCCCCCCCCCCTCTCTCTTCCCTGCACCTCCTGCACGGGATTAGTCCACTGCACTGTTTGTTGTCATTCTTGAGCTTTCAGAGCATTTCTGTGAAGTTAAAGGGGCCCATTCACAGAGCAGATATATTCAATAAACAAGAAATACAGTGTTATTTATATATTTATATATTGCCTGGAAATAAAATAAAATCGGCTATAATGTCTTTCTAAAAACATTTTGTTTCGCCTGGACACTCAATGACCCTTGCACAGGGCACGGTGATATTAGTAAACATCACCCTTTTTTATTTTTATTATTATTATTTTTCTTTAACCCGTATACCTTCTTTTATTTATTAACACATGATCTCACACTTCTCCACTTTCTATGGGTGGAATTGTTGCTGCACTGACAAGTTATCGCACAAACTCTTTCCTTCATTCATGTGGTCTTGTTGTAAACACACACACACACACACACACACACACACACACACACACACACACACACGAACGGATGAATAAAGTACTCAGAGGATTAGAAAAGACCATTATTTTGTCATTATTTAAAAAAGATTACAGTAAATTGCTGGTAATATATTAGATATGGGCTATATTATATATGACCTACAGTGAAATAGTGTCTGGATTAAAACCATCAAATAGAAGACTGCAGGACTAAATATATTTTTATGAGACTTTAACTTCATTGAAAATAATTATTACTTTTTTGGTATCACCTGTGCAATAAATACTCCTCATATTATATTTAACAGTTATTCACCAAATATAAGGTGGATGTTGCTGAATATTGCATTTATCAGATTTAACAGCACAAGGCCGTGAGCCGAGGAGAGAAACTCACTGCTGTTCTTTAGGTAAATAATAACTTTAGAGCTTACAAATAACTTTAAACAGTTCACTTACAACCATAACACACTTTCAGAACCGAAAAGCATCAAGGCAAGACCTTGCTCTGCCGTCCGAGGAATCAGCCGAGGTTTCTGTATGGAGTTTGCATGTTCTCCCTGTGCTTGCGAGGGTTTCCTCCGTGTATAGTTTCCTCCCACAGTCCAAAGATATGTGCATTGGGTTAACTTGCTGTTCCGGGTTGCCCCTAGTAGTGGATGTGAGTGTGAATGGTTGTGTGTATGTTGCCCTGTGATGGTCTGATGTATGTTGCCCTGCCTTCACTCAGTGTCATCTAGAATAGGCACCAGCCTCCCCGTGACCCTAATAGTAGGTTTAAGCAGTTTGGCAAATGAGTAAGTGAGTCAGTTTGTCTTAATTGGCAAATTACTCAAAAGTAAATTAAAACATTAAAGTTCAGATAGAAATGTACTTAGCACTAGTAGCAGTTTGTTAACACTGTTTGAATAAAGTGCTTTTTTAACATTAAAAACATAAAGACAATCTTATGTAGCTTTTTTTGTATTTTCTGGGATGGTACTTTATTGATTTTCTAGGATTTTATCCTCTGTGACCAAACATCTTAACTGTTTCTCTGCCATTAAAGCATTAACCACTCAGAATAATGATAGAGGACCAATCAGATCGCACCAGTCCACTATAGTATAATGATATTCTGGGACACCTAACAGTACTATCATGATCATAGTGGAGTAAAGATTTACCAGTGTTCATAGTTGGGCCAAATAAGTAATGGTAAAATATCTGTAATACACATGTTAACAGTTAAATATCTGGCTGCTAAACGGTTAATAATAATCTAATGGTAGAAAAAATTACTTTGTTTTCTTGAATGCAAAAATAAGATTAGGGGAATGATTTAATATCAGGCCCTGCAATGGCCTGGAAAGCTGTCCAGTATGTAGCCCGCCCTCGCCCAGAGTCAGCTGAGATGGGCACCGGCCTCCCCACGACCCTAATCAGAATGAAGCAACTTAGAAAATCAATGAATGAATGAACACACAAAAACAGATATAATGGTCAAAAGGAATATTGCTATCAACTATGAGCTACACTTTAAACTGGTAAAGTGTGATTTTCCAGAATTTTCTCAAGTTGCATGATTATTGCATGACTGGTGTATGCATCATAGTACAAAGACTTGTCTTCTTTGAGAATATTTCAAATAAATAATTAAACAATTGGGCAATTCCATGAAAAATCGGATATTACCAGGCAAAACTTTTACCATTTTTCCATTCTATAATAGATATCACTGTCCTAACAACCCAAACCCTAAAACAAGTTAAAAGTTATCCTACCAGTCACTAAAATTATATATTGCGAACAGAAACATTTCAGATCTTATAGAGGAAGGCAAGACAAGTGCTTATGGATAATACTCATGCATTCATACATTAACATACAAGTATATATGCATGCTGTTTAGAGTACAGTGTCTTGGGGCAGGATGAACTTCCGTCTAATAATACTTTGTAGAAAATAATGCTGTGAGGTAGTAGTAGTAATAATAATAATAATAATAATAATAATAATAAGTAATGATGATGATAATAATAAATAATAATATTAATAATAATAATAATAATATAAATAATAATAATAATAAGTAATGATAATAATAAGTAATAATATTAATAAAAATAAGTAATGATGATAATGATAAGTAATAATATTAATAATAATAATAAGTAATAATATTACTATTATTAATAATAATATAAATAATAATAATATTGGTAATAATAATAATAATATAAATAACAATAATAATAATAATTAGTAGTAATAATAATCATAATAATAATAATAATAATAATAACTAGAAGTTCTCATAAAGAAGTGGAGTGATGTGAGAGGCAGTTAATCCAAGTCTATATAGTCGCTTGTACGAGCTTTGTTTATCTCTCCTGGCCTGTTTATTCCTGCATGGAAGGTGACTCTAAAAACTGCTGCGCATGCGCTACCACTTAAATCAAGTCGCCCGTGGAATTCTGGGAGTGCCACCGAGCCAAGTGAGCTCACCCGTCCTATAATCGTACCGCGCATGCGCCAGACGGGAACGCTCGTTTCACAGCAATAATTATAATAAAACAAAAAAGGTGCTTCACTTACAACACAACCTACTGACTGCAATCAGTAGTAGGTCCATGTGTATTTTATAAATGAAAAGTGACAAAAAAAACAACAACAAATGAGATTTCATGGATATTTGAATTTAGTCACTGAGATTTCTAAGTACATTGAATACAACACAAGGTTCCATAATATGTCCACACACTTTACCGTGCAACCCATAGTAGACGCGCACGTCCTTTTGGAGTGCAGATGGCTGACCGCAGTTTGTCGTTTCAGCAGACTGAATGATATTAACGCCTGTAGAAACTTGTAGTAGAGAGAGAGAGAGAGAGAGAGAGGGAGTGTCTGTATCAGGAAGTGCTGCCGTCCGGTTGTTTATTCATGACATTGCTGCGGAAGGAATATAAAATAATCCGAACATGAAGCTGCAGTGCAACACTGTTCAAGCAGTGGGTAAGATTCACAATCCTCTCTTTCTCCTCAATGTGCTGCTTCTCTTTTAAACCGCTAGTTACAAGTGTGTCTGCTTGTCAACAGTCACCTGATCGCCATGTTTACATTAACACTGTCGTGTTATACTGTCGCGTACCCCGTTCAAGTCAACACTGTTGTTTCTGAATGAAATTAAGCCTTCAATCAGGATTTCACTGTTAAAAACAAACGGCTAGTTTCTGTTTACAGTGTTTACATATAAACTGAACCACTGACATGACCTGAACTGCCCCCCACATGTCATGCACGCGCCTGTTGTTGCTTTACTGCCTGCATGATGTATAGAAATGCACGTGAACCATGTGAGTTGGGGTAGCAGGGTGGTGTAGTGGTCAGCACATCTGCCCAACAGCAAAGAAGGACCTGGGTTGGAGTCCCAGACTTGGGTATTTCTGTGTGGAGCTTGCATGTGCTTGAGCTTGTGTGGGATTCCTCTGGGTTCTCCTCTGGGTTCCCTCCCACTGTCCAAAGTGTGTTGCGAGCTGTTCAGCGTGTACCCCACCTTCAGCCAAGATGGGCTCCAGCCTGCCTGGTGCCCTAGTAGGATTAAGCAGTTCAGTAAAAGAGTGAAAGAGGCAAATGCTCGTTGTCGTCTCAAATTCTAAATGAATAAAACGCTGCCGAGGTAAATGGAAAATGGTTGTTTTCTGTGATTAGACCTGGAGCAATAACAGACACCTTTGGTTAATCCGACCATGTACTATTGGGTTATGGGTGGGACCCAACATGATGCTGGCTTACTTTAACTGCATAAAAATAGGCTCGTGTCCCAGCCACAGGTCATGTTTACCTTTATTTCTGGGTTGTTCAAGTTACCCATGTATATTTATTATTCAAGAACAAAGAAGATGAAGAAGAAACTTGTTTTCTGGAATGCGTATAGACAATTTGCTGAACCACTTAATCATATTAGGGTTGCAGGGAGGCTGGAGACTATCTCAACTAACTCTGGGCAGCTTGCCATCCATCCATCCATCCATCCTGCCAGCCCACTGTAGGGTCAGTACACCCACTCACAACTAGGGGAACAGCCAGTTAGCCTAATGTGCATGTATGTGGACTGTGTGAGGAAACCGGACTACCCAGAGGAAACCCCCACAAGCACAGGCAGATCATGCAAACTCCACACAGAAACACCCTTGCTGAGCCCAGAACTCAAACTCAGGACCTTCTTGTTGTGAGACAGAAATGCTAACCACTACACCACCGTGCCGGTCGTATATTTATTTGCCGTTAGTATATTCACAAAGTGTACAGCTAGTTTGCTCTGAAGTGAAGCATGCTCTTCATCAAAGCACATGCAAGATGAGCACAAATAATTTTCCGTGCCGACTTATTCTGCAAACACTGTAACTTGATTGGAAAGTTCAACTGATGCGAAGGTTAGCAGCATTCATGTTAAACCATGCAAGTAAATGAGTAAACCATATAACATTAGAGTTGTTGTTATTTTAGGAAGGGTCCTAAATGGTACCGGAATGTGGCGATTTGAAAGGACGGCAGGAACCGGAGCGATAAGCTGGAGGTCCTACAGGGTGCTAAAAGATTTCCCGTACAAACATGACTCGACAGTTCCAGAGATAAGTAGGTTTTTAAAAGCACATGTCGCTGATTTACTTGCTTATCTGCTTACACGTACTGTATTTCACTGTTTCTGTGTTCCCCCAAACACCCCCACCGCAGAAGTGGAGCTCACCTTTTCACCTAGAGACTGTTGTGTCAGAAAAGGAATGTTATTACACCCCAGGTATGGCTTTCTAAAGCCGTTTTATGTTACAGCTTGTAAGTCTATAAAAACAAACGTGCACCTTAAGGGTAATCTAACCTCTTTCATTTATATAGTTTTGTTCTTACTTGTATTTTTATTTTTCCCAATGCTAAATTTATGTGCAATATTTGTTTCTTAAGTGCAATTTTGAGGGGGCACTGAGTCCGAGAATTTCATTGCCGGTAGTGATGTTTCATCGTTACCTGTATATGACAAATAAACTTGAAACTTGAAACGTCTTGTTTCATATGTGTTCTTGAACAGAAGGGTGGGTCTCTCTGGAGTCGGGTGGAGTGAAAGGGTAAAGTTAATGAAGTCATCATTCTCTGGTTACAGTTTAAGGTTATATTCTTCTGGCACATCAAACACAGGTGAGCTAAAACTTTTGGCATATTATAATATAACTTCCCATGGTATAGCTACACAAAACAAATCATGGGTATTGGATCTTGGTTGCAGTTTAAATGATAATAATTTTTTAAAAAGTCTCAGTACTATGTTGAATTTGATTTACAGATCCCATAGAGATCCACAAACAAAAGTTAACGATGTGGTTTAGTCACTTGCCTCAGGAAGAGAAACAGTTTGGTGGTTCCTTTTCTCCTGAAACAATGCACATCGAGCCATTTATTGTTGAGAAAAACCCAGAAGAAGGACGAGACCTCACACTTAATCCCTTCAAAGGAAAAGAGTCTGTGACAAAGGCGATCGCTGCTGAACAGCTGTTTGACTCAAGGAGTGGTACTACGGAAGGACAAGGATGCAACATATTGCTATATGGCGCTGTCGGCACTGGAAAGAGTACAGTTGTCCGCAAGCTGGTTTTGGATTGGTGTGCTGGTTCAGCTCTGTCCCAGTTCAAGCTGGTGTTGCCCTTCTCTTGTGAAGATCTCTCTCAGCTGGCTAAATCTACATCGCTAAGAGACCTTGTGGGCAGAAAGTATGTACACCTTCGCAGGACACCATTTCTCAGTGGAGATAATAACCAGGCCCATGAGGTCCTCTTCATCTTAAATGGAATGGAGAAGATGAAGTTAGACTTCAGGATTGGCACCACTGAATTATGCAGCGATCCTAATGAGGCTCTTCCATCGGGAGCTGTTGTGGTGAACTTGCTAAGGAAATACCTTCTTCCTGAGGTTTGTATAAACATCTCATCTCCTAACATCTGATCTGAGCACCCTTATAGAATTTTCTAGAATGAAAATCAGTCTCAGTTAATATCTGATAAAGGGTTATACATCATACAGAGAATGAATGCACAGAGCTTTGTCATGTGCTGTTTAATAAGGTTGTAAACACAGTCACACAGCCATTGACAATTACATTCACCCTCTTGGGGGCAAACGAAAATATCCAATATGCTTAAATGCTTAATATGCATGTCTTTGCACTGTGGGAGGAAACCGTGGCACCCGAGGAAACCCACGCATGCACATGTAGAATGTGCAAACCGCACATAGAAACGCCCTTGCACAGGGCTTAAACCCAAGACCATCTTGCTGTGAGGCAGAAGTGCTAACCACTACGCCACTGGGCTGCCCCGGTTAAGCCAACATACACCTAATAGTAATATTAGCAAACAGCAAAAACAAACACAAGATGAGTTTTTGGTAATGTACAGTGTAAAAAAGTGTACATTTCCTTGCATTATACGTCTGAATTACTTTCCAGGAAAGACAATCTTTTAGCCTAGATTTGTTTTTTGGAGAAAGCTCTGAAAAGAGAGGTTATATGTCGGCTTGCCTTAACCACTAATTATCCACCATACCTTTACTTTCTTGAATATTTTTCAGGCCAGCATTTTGGTCACAACCAGGCTGTCTGCAGTTGACCATATCCCAAAGAAATATGTGAACTGCTATGCTCAGATCTGTGGTTTCCGCGATCCTGATCGCCAGAGGTCCTACTTCACAAGCAGACTGTTAAAACAAACTGGAGAGAAGTCAGGCAAAGAGGCAGAATCTCTCATCGAAATGCTGTACCTCAATCTGCAGCGGGAGAGCCAGTTAGCAGTTGCCTGCTTTTTACCTTCTTTCTGCTGGCTCACTTGTGCCACTCTTCACTTCCTGCACTTCACTGATGCCAAGGCACCAGTACGCACTCTTACTGGTATCTACACAAGCTTCCTCAGGCTTAACTTTGGGGGAGAGGTGCTGACATTAGAACAACTGTCTCCCCAAGAGCAAAAGACTTCGTTAATGCTTTATGTAGTCCGTACTGTTGGGAAGTTGGCTTTTGACGGAGTGATCCGTAAACATGCATCATTTTCAGAGAGTGATCTTGAACAATGGATTGGTGGAAAGACCAAAACTGATGAGGAGCTTCAACAACTGGCGGTATTTCATACAGATGTGCTAGATTTCTTCCTCGTTCCTTGTGTGGAGCATGGTCGAAATCTTACTGGGTCAGATGAGAAGCGCTACGTTTTTGCAGTTCCAGCCATGCAGGAATACCTGGCTGCTCTTTACGTTGTTCTTGGTGAGAACAAAACTGCCCTGGAGAAGGTGTCTAAGGAAATTCAATCTACCCTTGGACAAGCTGGCGAGGACATCACTACCTTGATGACTATTCTCTCCAAGTTCATACCTCTAAAGATCTTTGCCCTGTTTAACTTACTGAAACTGTTTCCCAATTTCTTTGATCGGGTAACTAGCCTTAGTAGGGGGCGCATCGCTAACACCATGGCTGCAGAAATGTTCCGCTCAGAAGACAGTTACAATGAAGATGTTCTCGATCAGGTGGAGCAAAGCTTGCTGGGGGTGCAAGGCCCACAGCCACAACAAAATGATGACACAAGGTGCTTTGAGTTATACCCCATCTTTATGGGTGGACTCCTTCATTATGGGAACAGAAGGTTACTGGACCAACTTGGATGTGACATTAAGAGCACCACAGTGGCCCAGATCACTCAAACACTGAAAAAGCAGCTGATCAAGCAGAGCCGTAAACAGCAGCCACCTGAGGAGTTGATGGATTTGCTGGTTTTGCTCTATGAGCTTCAAAACCCTCGGCTCACAGCTGAAGTGTTGCAGTCCATCAACGTCATCAACCTGTCCAACGTGCGCATGACTCCACTGAAGTGTTTTGTGCTGAGCTCGGTGCTGAATTGCTTACCTCCTGGATTTGTGCTGAATGAGCTCAACCTGTCCTCCTGCCATGTCACTTCAGAGTTGCTACACATCCTTTATCCTGCCTTTAACAGGACTAGAAGCCTCAAGTGAGATTTTTTATTTTTTATGTTTTTAGTAAATTGAGCAAACTCTGTGTTTACAAGTGTGGGATATTCATTTGGCTTAATCAGAGGGGTGGATAGTAACAGTGTACAAAGCAAAAAAGCTGCATTCACTGACCGGGAAAGTCATTGTATGCGGCTTTTTCCTTTCCCTAAATGCAATACTCTGAATCCTGTGTAAGTCACAGGAGAAAACCAATCACCGTAAATTACAGTCAAGTTCAGAGTGCTTGCTGCAACTTTTAAACACTTCAGTGTGATTCTGGCAATGGTAATGATTTCTCTGGAGCTTAAAAATGATGATTCAATACCGAAAAAATTTTCTGACCAAACAGAGGAAGCATAATAAGGTATGTAAACGTTTAGCTCAATTCCAAATAAAAATAATGCAGATGTCATTGTAATAGTTGCAGAACGTATGTGAATCTATTACAATGACATCTGCATTATTTTTATATATAATATTTTTAATATATATTTTATATATAATATTATATATATATATATATATAATATTTTTATATCTATTTTATATATATAATTGAGCTAAACGTTTTCATAGGTAAGGATAATAGCTATGTGATAATTAATTAATTGTGATAATTAATTGATTGTGATAATTAATTTTCAGTAAACATTGCTGGGAGCTGGAACCAAACCCACTTTCAGCTTCCCTCCCACAACTTCATGCAGGAAGCAGGGTACACCCTGAACAGGTTGCCAGTTTATTGCAGGACTAACACAGAGAGGCAGTTTAAAGTACCCAATTGACCTCAACTACATGTCTATAGACTGTGGGAGGAAACCAATGGAAATCTGGGGGAAAACATGCAAACTCCACACAGAAAGGCCCCAGTTGGCTGTGAGTGCTAATCACTGCACGGTAATCCGGTTTCCTTTCACAGCTTTAACTCAAGTAACAATTTGACTGAAAAACTTTCACCTGTATTGGAGTGATATCTGACTGACAATCTATAGTTTGAGTCAAGTAATAGAGTTGGGTAATTTGTCCACCTCTGGTTTTTCACAATTAACATGTTAAATGTCAGTGGGTTTTTTTTTAGTCTATTCGTAAAATGATGCATGAAAACATACTGCAGAGAATTATGGAGAATCTATGTGGCATAACTCTCGGCTGTGTGGTATCATGCATCCTTTCATTTTATGAACAGACTGTTTCTCATAGCAATTGCAAAGACCACATTTGCAATTACTCTGAGTGTGATGATAATTTGCCTTTATAATTGTTTGTGCTTGCACGAAAAGATATAAATACGAGGTTCTGAAACAGTCCAGGACAGCTGGGGGCCCGTCAGTTGTAGTAATCTTTATAACTCAAAAAATAATAAATTTTACTTTCAATTATGAGGGCACCAGAGGAATATATTTTATAATTCAAGGGCACCTTGGCTGCAAAAAGCCCTAGAACCCCCTTCGCTTAATTACCAGAAAGCCACAAGTATGAGTGTTAAGACAATATTATCTGAGTATAGCTTGAGAGAAGCATCAAAGACCTGTTAAAGATAATTAGTATGTACTACACGGGATCGCCGCAGTCTGATTGGTCCGCTGACTTGGGATTAAGAATCATTATTCCTAGTAGAAAATGTTTGAATCAAACAAAGGATATTTGTCAAGGCCACCTGGAGTGTGCAGTGTCATCACTGTAAAAGGAAAAATAAGCCATAATGTTTTTCTTGTGTTTCTGCATAGTATATACTAAAATAGCAATACAGAGTGTAGTTTACTTACGTTTCTGTGTAGCATGTACTGAACTCTGAGTAGTCTAAACATAGGCTGTTTGTTGCACAGCATTTACTGCTCAGAGTGTGCAGTGCTCACCTTCTGAAATGCTTAAACTGTAAAAAATAAATTATTAAAGTTGTACATACATTCATTCATTCATTTTCTTAGCAGCTTAATCCTAATTAGGGTCTCGAGGGAAGCTGGCGCCTATTTCAGTCGAGGGGTACACCCTGGCCAGCTTGGCAGGCCATTGCAGGGCCAACACACACAACCATTCACACTCACACATAGGGGCGATTTGGAACAGCCAATTAGCCTTAGCACGGGGAGAACCTGTAAACTCCACAAAGAAATGCCCGAGCCCGGGAATCGAACCCAGGCCTTCTTGCTGTGAGGCGGACATGCGTCACCGTGCCGCCTATATATATATTTGTGTGTGTGTGTGTGTGTGTGTATGAAAATCAATTTTAGCTCCTGCAGAGTACATCCTAAAAGTCTTAACGCAAGTCAGAGAGATGCCATTACACAGCTCTTATGCACCTGCTTGGGTATGAACTCAGAGTTCATACATTTGTCAAGCATTTTATTTATACAGTGTTTAAAGATAAACCATAAAAATCTTTGTGTACTTTATTTACTTAAGTTTTGATGTAGTTTATATTAAAACGATTATTCACCTCAGGTTTGGTGGATGTTGCTCAGTTGATTAGTCCAATTCAGCGACATCCATCTCACCTTTGTTGAGTGGTTGGTTTTTTGTTGTTGTTGTTTTTAACCAAAGGGACTTTTTTGTATATTGAAGACCAATGCATTAGATATTGACCATACTGTTTACAGTTTTCTCTCTGAAAAAATAGATGAACTATGTTTTGTGTGTGTGTGTGTGTGTGTGTGTGTGTGTGTGTGTGTGTGTGTGTGTGTGCGTGTGCGTGCGTGTGTGAGTGGTTTTAACAGCTGTGTGTCTTTTTATATTGTCTTCAGTTTGCAGTTTAACAGCCTGGATCCTGATTCCTGCATGTTGTTGCGAGATCTGCTACTTGGAACCAACTGTAAAATTAAATCCTTACAGTAAGGCAAATTTCATTGCATTTTGTTTTGCACTATTGGTTCAACAGGTAGGAAACAACCTCAAAACTGCTTATGTTAAAAATGAATGATTGCTTGAATTGTGACAGTACAAAGTACATGGACGATAAAACTGTAACGTGCTGTTTTGTGTATTTATGATCACAATTTAATATAATAATAATATAATAAGCTAGACAAGTATGTAAAGTTTAATTTAATGACTCTCTGGCTACAGGTTGTGTGATAACTCCTTGAAGGACACAGGAGTTAGCTACCTTCTGGAGGCTCTGGCTGGTAACCAGTCTTTACAGAAGCTGTCTCTGATGCATACCGGTATAGGAGATAGTGCTGCTTCTGAGTTAGCTGAAAAGCTGGCCTTGCACGGTGGGTTACTGGAGCTGAATGTAGCCTACAACAGCATTGGAGATGGCTCTGCAATTAAACTTGTTGATGCATGCAGAGAGCATCCTACTATTCACACAATACAGTAAGTATGAGTAGTATATATAAGTCTTATAACCTTATAATTATTATGATTTTATTTCTTTTAATGAAATCTAAAATGATGTATTTGCATAAGTGTGCACTTTTACAGTTGGGAGTATGACTGCATTCAGAATTAACCTATCACATTTAAAATCATAAATTGTATTCATTCCCAGGCTCAGGCAGGTGGAGTTTGCATGTTTTGCCCATGCTTGAGTGGGTTTCACCAGGTACTCCGGTTTCCTCCCACAGTCCAAAAACATGCACATTAGGCTAATTGGCTGTTCCAAATAACCTCTAAGTGTGAATGTGAGTGCGAATGGTGGTATGTATGTTGCAATGGTCTGGCGAGCTGTTCAGGGTGTACCAAGCTCTTGTCCAGTGTCGGCTGAGATAGGTTTGGGAAATTAGTGAGTGAGAGAGAGTGTGAGTGTATGATAACTATTTAACATGAGTTTAAAAGTAATCAGTTGATTTTGAATATTGCATAAATTATTGAATAAATTATTTATAAAAGGGTGTGCACACCTGGAATTTATCTAGGGTTGTTTATTTCTTTTTATATCACAAAATGCTGACATTAAACCAGGGTTTAGTAGAAGCTTTTATATCCATTATAAGACATTTTAAAGATAATAAAAAAAAAAAAAAGTGCAACAGCATTGACTGAGCAAGGTATTTTCCTCTTCCCAGCCTGTACTTGAACCAACTAAGCGATGTGGGGAAGCAGTCACTGAACGTCCGCGGCGTTCCGCAGAACAGTGGTGGAAGACGTGTGAAGGTGCTGGCATCAGTAACCGAAGGCTCAGATATCTCAGATGACTGGCATCCCATTCTGAGCATCATAGGGAAGAACTCATTATCCTGGGAAAGAGAACGTGTGCGTGGGCAGCTTCTAGTCTTCTTGCAGGATCTGGAGTGGGGTCGTAAACAGCACTCAAGCTTCTGGAAGAAGCTGCACTTTCGCAGAGTGGAGCGTGTGGTGAAGCAGACTCTGCGCTTGCTGGATAAAAGAAGTACCGCTAAATGATCGAGCGGTTTTATTACACACAGCTCGGGTGCAGTAGACTAACGTACTCGAAATAAATTTCAAGTGAGAAATTTTGCATTAATAGTCTGCAATAATGTTTATGTGGAATTTTTTTTTTTTTTTTTACAAAGGTACTTGAACACTCAGCTCAGGTGCACATAGATATATGACCAAAAGTATGTGGACATCTGACCATACCACCTGACACCTGATATGTGCTTGTTGAACATAACCCATTCCAGATTTCATTCTCCTTTGATGTTATAATTACTGGGAAGGCTTTTCACTAGATTTTGAAGCATTTCTCTGAGCGATTGCACTCTTTTAGCATAATGAACATTAGTGAAATGTGGACCTGGTATTGGGTGAAGAGGCAAGGGGCATAGTTAGTGTTCCAGTTGATGTCAACAGTGTTCAATCGGCTTGAGGACAGGGTTCCATGCAGGGCACTGCAGACTTCCACTCCAACCTTGGCAACCCATGTCTTCATAGATGACACTTTGTAAACTGGGGCATCAGCCCGTTTGTGCAGGTTTGAGCCCCGTCATTCCAGTGAAAGAAGATTTATTGCTGCAGCATAAAGAGATATCCTGTACAGTTATGTACTTCAGATTTTGTGGAAAGAGTTTGAGTCAGCCTCATATAAGGGTGTAGTGTATATGGGTGTCTTCAGGTGTCCACATAATTTTGGCCATATGATATATTAAAATTGCCATTATCTTTTTGTCTGTAGTATGTGTGACTGTGTGTATGTTGATTCTGGAGTTCCTTCCTAAAGATTTTTGGGGATTGGTTGAAGAACAAAATGAGATATTAGGTCAAAGGTGTAAGGAACAATCACATTATGTCTCAAACAGGTCTTCTTTATACATCAGAGTGCTTTATCAGAAAGGAAATAAAATTTGGTGTAAAGTTTATTTATTTTTTACCTTAAAATTTTATTTCCAGGCATTTTTATACTAACGTCACCTTATGATGCACCTTATTAAATGTGTTTGGAAAATATTAAACCTGATCATGTGCCTTCAGCTACATTTCAGAAAGAGACTGGTGTATTTTTTTATTTATATTGTAAATGCCAATCACATTAAACAACAAAAATAAACATGCAAAATGACCAGAAAATATCTCTCATTCGGTTTCTTTTTGTTAGTACCGTCATAGGTCAAATTCAAATTCAAATTTTATTTGTCACATACAAATTATACACAGTACAATATGTAGTGAAATGCTTAGTACGA
>JAOUQZ010000049.1:12174503-12187955 GCA_028564935.1 Neosilurus hyrtlii | reverse complement strand
ATAGAATGTGATTATTTTATTGCAGTGTGACTCTACTAGTAAAGTTAGAGTCAGTAAAGTGACTATGTGCAAAAGTGTTACTTAGGTGTTACTTTACCTGAATTTCTACTGATCCTCTTCATTTGAAAAATATTAAAATTGTTTTTTGCTGATTCAAATGTGTGGCACAGTGATGCTGTGGTTAGCATGTCCGCCTCAGAGCAAGAGTCCCTGGCTGGAGAGTTACTGTGTGGAGTTTGTATGTGTTCCTGTGCTTGTGTGGGTTTCCTCTGGGTACTCTGGTTTCCTCCCACAGTCCAAACACATGCACATTAGGCTAACTGGCTGTTCCAAATTGCCCCTAGGTGTAAGTGTGAAGGGTTTTGTGTGTGTGTGCCCTATGATTGTCTGGAGAGCTGCTCAGAGCTGCCCCCTTTACCCTCTGTTGGCTGAGACAGGCTCCAGCCTTCCCATATCCTAATAGTAGGATTAAGTGGTTTGGCAAATGAGTCAGTGAGTGAATGATTCAGATGTCATTCTAGGCAAGATTATGTAAGAAAAAAACTCAGGTCTGTCGATGTCTGACTCTGACGCTGATATTGTCTCATAAACCTCAGCTTAAATATTAAACTCTAGTGAGTTAATAAGGTGGAGAAAGAAGGAAATGAGTCGACTGAACAGCTCTCGTGCTTCAGGTGTGCACCTTGAACCCTTCTGCTGCCTGCAGTCTCGTCATCCAGCTAAGACACAAACAGCACGCAACATGAGATAGAGCACAGGTAATTTGATTGGTATTATTCTCTTTTGTTTCAGTTCGATATGATCATTTAGTTGTCCAGGACTAAAAGAAGTGTTTTAAAATCTCACCCAGTGGACTATGTAAGGATATTATTAGTGGTTTACAGTAAATGTAATACTTCTGTTAGGGTTTTCTATCTCATAATACTTATGATCGGATAATATACTTTAGTTCATTTTATTTAGGAACATTTCATGAATGTGTGCTGATGGATGATGCTGTATGAAAAATAATCTCTAGGTAAACGTTCAAGGCATGACACTACACATGAATTGAAGTAATGCATCCCAAATACTTGTATTTATTTATGAACAGTTAAGAGTTCATCTAAGAAAAGCTTCTTTACAAAAACAAAAACATTCATCTTTATATGCTGTTATGGGTTTTAAAATGTAAATTTCAGTGTTAGCATAGCCTTCATAAAAGGACTTTGGAGTACAGATTGGTAAGTGTTTAATCAAGACAATATTACTATAGGCTGTTAAAGAAAATCATTTGAATTTCATTGTGCTGTATGAAACAGAATTCTCCAGGTCATCATACAGGTCATCTTGTGATTGAGATGTTTGGATCTGAAAAAAATATATCAAAGATATAAAAATATATATTTAAGAGTAGATGTATTATAAATGCAGTTATCCAAGTGCATGAAGATCGAGGTGACAAAGATTCATGTCTACCTGTCGTCTTCTGCTTTAATTGCTAATAAATAAAGTCAGTGTTATAGCTTGTCAAAAAAATGAAGAATGTTTTATTATAGGGTTTTATTTGACTTTTTGGTGAACAAGATTGCTACAATCGAACATGGAGAAGAGTAATCAAAGGTTCCTCACAGGAATGTCTGAGCTGTGAGTTTATTAAAGATCAGAAATTAGATAGTGGAAGCTTTGGCAGAGAAATGCTGACCCAACACTTCATCTTTAGAGGATACAATGCGCCAAATCATAACTAACTGTGAGATGAAATGTGGCCGAAATAATCTTCTATTTTCATTTATTAATTACTGAATGATTAATCTTCACCAATGTTTTCAGTAATGCTACAAATTATGACTGATTTAGCAATAAGCTTATATATTCCCATGTTTCTTCATATAGACTAATGATTTTATCTTTATTATCTTTATATTCAAGTTAATATTAAACCTCAGCCTAACCTCCGAGGGAAATTTTTCATTTTAGACTAAACATAAACAGCACAAAGTCTTGAATGGTTTGAGATACAAAGATATTCACCCTGTTTACAGAACCAGGAGGCGCAACGGAGATGCCGCGGTAAGTTTTCCTATAAGTGACTTAACCTTGTACAGAATAATTTTTGCATGATTAATTCATTAATGATTGCTTATTGTTCTAGTGATTATATATCTACCTTATTTAGATTTATTACATATTTTCATTTCTAAGGAAGTTCACTTTTACGCCAAAAGAAGGGATAGACAATCCTGCACTGGTGATCTCAGATGACCCAGGTAAATAACAGGAAACACAATATGAGAACTCCTAAAGATCCTAAATAAAACATACCATGTATAATACTAGAGTTAGCAAATCTGCTATAAAAAAAAATCTGTATTCAGAGCCAGACTTGTGTCCACAAATATGCCTAATGAAGCGGGAGGAAGGCCAGGTCTTTGGCTTCTCTTTACGTAAAGAGAGAGGTCGCAGGGGCCATATTGTGCAGCAAGTAGTCCCATGGAGTGCAGCAGAATGCAGTGGCCTGAGACCTGGAGACCGTGTTCTAGAGGTTAATGAAGACTTTGTGGACAATCAGGAGTATTCCAAGGTAAAGAAGTAAAAGATGGGCTGTTGCTTGAGTACTAGCCTACATTTCTATCTTTTTATATCATACACAGCATCCTGGAAGAGCTTCTACAAAATAAACCTCAAAGATATAGAGGTCCTTTTGGTATTAGGATAGAAAAGAATAATTGGCGTGATGTTGCAAAGCACATGCAAAAGGCATACGGACCTACCCACAGGCTTGTGAACATACAAACAAGTCTCTTAAGTTAAAAAGGGCATGTTGTACTGCGGAACAAGTCCAATAAAGCAATCAATCCAGATGCTTACAGAACTGATGCCCAAACCTGGCATGGTCATGGTGGAAAATCACTAGAAGCAACAGGTAAAACAAAACCCTGAACAGACAAGGAACTAATGATTAATCTGGCTTAAATTATTTACTATTAAACAGGACATCCGATGTAACACCGAGAGTGATAAACAAAGCACTTAACTGAGATGCAGTCAGGTGAACAGGTGTGTGGAGGAGCAAAGGTGAAAAGTGAATTTAGGAGCAGAAGTCCAGTGATACAGATCATTGGAGGTGCAGCGGAGACGGCAGGGATGTAAAAATAACAAAATTTAAAATCTACAAAAATATATATTTTCAAAATACACTCATAGTATGTGTCAGTAATCAGTAAAAGTATATTGTAGCTTACAGGAGAAATCCATCCTAAAACATGTTAAATATGTTTACAGTAAAATGTTTGTGATATGTTTAGTGATTCAAGAGATTCAGTTTGTTGGTTAACGTGGTATATTCCCTTGAGAACACTGCTAGTCCATTTACAGTGGTAGTTAAAGGGGCCAATTCACTTCCCAGGCATATTAAAAAAACATGAAATACAGTGTTATCTCTTGGAAATAAAAGGTAATCAGACATAATTTGTTTCTGAAAACATTTCCTTACTCCTTTATGTGAGTTTCAAGGATCCCTGCACCGGGCGCAGTGCTGTTAGCAAACATTCAAATTCAAATTCAAATTTATTTGTCACATACAAATCAGTGTCACATGTCACATCAGTGCAGTCAGAGTGCAGAATCGGTGTTGTATTACCAAGTCACACAGATATTGTAAACAAACACAGAACCAAAACAAGATGTAGAACAAGTGACTAAAGCCACGTTCACGCAGGAAGCAGCAAGCGTGTCTGAGCGACACGTGACGTCAACTGGTGAGAAAGGCAAATCATTTCACCTCTTAGCTCTTGTTGCCTAGGTAACTCCCCTGTACGTTTCCCACTCCAAAATCTTTCAGAGTAAAACTCTGAGCAGCATCGAGCCTCCTTACAGCAGGTCCTTGAGAGCTGTTATTATCTTATATTGTCTCAATATATTTTAAGTCATATTATCATCATATATGGATTATTATTATTATTATCATAATTAATATCGTGCGGCAAGTATAGAACTGACTCTTGTGCATCATGAACCAGAAACAGTTATGTACTGACTTATTTGTGTTTGTTAAAATTAAGCTGTTAACACGATTCGGTAGGAAAAGACGTTAGCAAAACCATCAAGTTAACTACCCAACATGAAAAATGTACATTTCATGTAAATAAATAAACTTATCTATAAACTCACTGGAAATGCCAACCATGGAAATACAGAAACATGGACCCAGGCATCGTGTTTCAGGTTATTATCCTTATACAATTTCTGTGTGCAGTCATAAAGTACTAGGACACAGCAATAATGGGTAAATTAAACTAGTGTTCAAGGTGTCCATAGGGAAAGGTTAGAGTGAACCCTGTGTTTGGTACCATCTGTCAATCAACAGTATCTTTAAGCTTTGATTGGAAAAGAAAAATTTTGAGAGAAAATTTTGCTTCTTGTTGCCTCTCATATCACAATCATGTATGACTGTATGGTTGCTTGCTGTTTGTTGCATCCTATGTGATCAGGGCTTAAGAGATACTAAGCCTGTAAGCTGGGTTGGTTTTGGTGGGAAATGTTTGCATTCGGCCAAATTGAACCGATAATGGAAGATAAAATACGTCGGCTCTTTACTAGTGAAAAAAAACAGACAGAAGGTTAATGCAGTTGTGTTTTCGTGTTAACAGGTTTTCCTGTTAATCTATATAGTAAAAAGAACAGGAGGTTTATTTCTTTCTATTAAAGAAAAAGAGCTATTGTTATCATCAGAGAGAGAGAGTGCCAATCATGTTTACATTCATCATTTGCAAAGTGAATCATTCAGTTCAGCATTCACAAAAAAAATCTGAAGAGCACTGCGCATTGATGCACCACAGTGAGCACTGCTATAAATAGGTAGTTAAATGGGTAACATAGGAAGCTACTAACCAAGAAGAAAATAGGCCATCATGTCAATGAAAGCACAATTCCAGGGCAAAATAAATATTGCATCACACCACGTGTTAATTTAGGGCCTTTGATACCTTTGAAGGTACGCTGTATATATAACATATTTTCAGATGAAAGACACGAAAGCTACAAAAGACACAAACCATATATTACCTTATTTTCCTGTGGTTGTCTCTTTTTGAAGGTGGTACAGAAGGTGCAAGCATGTGTCCTCCATCTGTGTCTGTTGGTCTTAAGTGCTGTAAAGTATGAAACAGCTGTGTGTGAAGGAGTAGACCTCATGGCTCTGGCTAAAGCTCATCGAGGACAAGGCTGCGCACGTCCTCGTTTATGCCACATTAACAGAGATCCTGACTTTGGCCTCGGACTCAGCATCATCCCCATCGAGGGTACATTATTTTATTAGTATGTGCGCAACAGAAAGAATGAATAAGGATACCGTAGAGTTCAATCTTAAAACTCGCATATACATTGTAATGCCCTGTTTAAGGGTATAGACTGTAGATTAAGTATGACTTTTGTGTGTTGCAGGTGAAAAAGGAAAATATTATCTAGGCACAGTTAGTGAAGGTCCTGCAGAGAGGGCAGGTGTTCAGGCAGGAGATCATCTGTTCTGGGTCAATGGTGTCATGGTCTCAAAGCTCACACATTCTGCCCTGGTGAAAATGGTTGGTTGGCAGGGTATTCATCTAGACTTTTACCCATTAATGTTGTTTTTTGTTGTTGTTTGTTTTGGTTTTGGGCTTTTTTTTTTTGCTAATTTCTTTTGTTTCTTTGGTGTCAGTTTAAAAAGTGTGAAGAATATGTGACCATTTTGGTGATAGACAGCCTGAGCACAGAGAGCTATATGCGCCGAAGAATGCCTATTCTGCCTGAATTTGCCAGCACTCATAACCTGCCTCACAAGCCGAAAAGCCTACACCTTATCCAGGGACCACAGGGTTACGGATTCCTCTTACGACAAGAGAAGCTGACTACAGGATGCTTTGGTGAGAATTTCAGTGTGCACATTCTTTAAATTTATTTAATGAACAGGGCAATTAACATTCATTCATTCATTCATTTTCTGAACTGCTTAATCCTGGCGCCCATCTCAGCTGACTCTGGGCGAAGGTAACTGACATGCTGGAACAATTTTTGGACTTGGCTGCTTAGTTCCAGAGAGGGGAAATTGCAAAGTTACAGAGAATAAAAACAACACAGGGTCTTCTCTAAAGCTGGGAAACACTAGTTAAGTGTCATTTCTTAATAATGCCTCTGTTACTTCCTTTTAATAACTATAGTTCTTTTAGAACAACAAATACATACATCGAGGAACATTAAAGTTCATAGTAATTTACTAATAAATAGAATAGTGTGACTTTATAAATGTCTTCCTATCAGTTAACAGAGTGTTTTTTTTTTTTATGTTAAATGGTGCGGCAGCTTTATAAATTAAAGTATTTCTATTGTTTGTACAGAAATATGGGAAAAGTAATACAATTTAATCCTGCATCTTGGTAAGGCCATGTTAAGATATTGAGAGTACTGGAGCAAAGCACAGATGGAAAAAATTGCAGCGCTGATTTGTGTAACATTAATTAACTTGATCCTTGGTCTATGAGCAGGGTTGCCAGGTTCCACAGATAATAGATGCACATTGCATACGCTGTAAATCAAACATGTGTACCACTGCTTTGAATCCCATAAAAAGACTGATACAAAGAAAAAAAAACCTTTTATTGTGTCCAAACATTTGGGACTATTTTATCATCTTTTAGTACATTTGTTGAGTTGCAGTAAGGCTGGGGCTCTTCCTAAAACTTGACAACACCCGCAAGCTTCAGCAAAAGCAATGCTTTAACGCTGCATATTTTAGTGAAAACCTTGTGGTTACATAATTGTCAATGCCTTTGTGCCAGCAATAGCCAGACCTGGGGGCCTTACGTTTTCAGGTTGAATGTCTGTCTGTTCCAGGACATTATTATGAATGCAATATCTCAAGAATGCTATTTTCTTCCAACTTTGCACATATGCCCACCTTGACACAAGGATGCACTGAATATATTCTGGAGCTCATGGAGGTCAAAGTTCAAGGCCACTGTGGTTTCATGTCATCATTCTTTGAATGTAATATCCCCCTTACATTTGACTGGCTCTGTAATTCGAGGTACAAAACATGCTCCTAAACCTATAAAAAACTGACATCTACCAATTTTACTCCACTCCAACACTGCTTCATGACCCAACACAATACTTTTCTGCATTGTATACCGTATTTTTGTTGTTGTTGTTTCATTCCGCAGAATTCCAATCTCAATGCATTCACAAAGTGTAAAGCTGCCAAGTTTTATAAAACAAAACACTAGAGGCTGCCACCGAGCCATTATAAACAATTGGCACTGCTGTTCCATCATGGAGGTCTGGATTTGGAATCACACTTAAAATTAAAGTGGAAAAACTGATAACTGATCCAACTTTGATGTAATGTCCTTAAAACAAGTCAAAATAAGGCTCAGTATGTGTGTGTGGCCTCCACGTGCCTGTATGACCTCCTGATGAGGTGGCGGATGGTCTCCTAAGGGATCTCCTCCCAGACCTGGACTAAAGCATCCGCCAACTCCTGGACAGTCTGTGGTGCAACAAGGCGTTGGTGGATAGAGCAAGATATGATGTCACAGATGTGCTCAATTTGGATTCAGGGCTGGGGAACGGGCGGGCCAGTCCATACACTCCACACTCCAGCCACATGAGGTCTAGCATTGTCTTGCATTAGGAGGAACCCAGGGACAACCGCACCAGCATATGGTCTCACAAGGGGTCTGAGGATCTCATCTCGGTACCTAATGGAAGTCAGGCTGCCTCTGGAAAGCACATGGAGGGCTGTGCAGCCCCCAAAAGAAATGCCACCCCACACCATTACTGACCCACTGCCAAACCGGTCATGCTGGAGGATGTTGCAGGCAGCAGAACGTTCTCCACGGCATCTCCAGACTCTGTCACGTCTGTCGCATGTGCTCAGTGTGAACCTGCTTTCAGCTGTGAAGAGCACAGGGCGCCAGTGGCCAATCTTGGTGTTCTCTTGCAAATGCCAAACGTCCTGCTCGGTGTTGGGCTGTAAGCACAACCCCCACCTGTGGCCCTTATACCACCTTCATGGAGTCTGTTTCTGATCGTTTGAGCAGACACATGCACATTTGTGGCCTGCTGGAGGTCATTTTGCTGGAGGGTTCTGGCAGTGCTCCTCCTGTTCCTCCTTGCACAAAGGCAGAGGTAGCAGTCCTGCTGCTCAGTGTTGCCCTCCTACGGCCTCTTCCACGCCTCCTGATGTACTGGCCTGTCTCCTGGTAACACCTCCATGCTCTGGACACTACGCTGCACAGACACAGCAAACCTTCTTGCCACAGCTCACATTGATGTGCCATCCTGGATGAGCTGCACAACCTGAGCCACTTGTGTGGGTTGTAGACTCCGTCTCATGCTACCACTAGAGTGAAAGCACCGCCAGCATTCAAAAGTGACCAAAACACCTGCCAGAAAGCATAGGAACTGAGAAGTGGTCTGTGGTTACCACCTGCAGAACCACTCCTTTATTGGGGGTGTCTTGTTTTATATATATATAATACTCTGTTTGAAGTTCCCTTGTAATGTACCCGTATTTGGAGAAATCAAAATGTGTCAAAACACCCTAAATCGTGTATAAAAGCAAATGAATGACATGTCACTGCCTTGTGTAAATATATCCGACCCTGATGGAATTGGCCAGCATAGAACTCAAAAAGAAAGAAAGAATAAAAATTGTGGTCATGTGAATAAAGGGTGGCACAATGGTGTAGTAGTTTTGTGTGGCGTTTGTATGTTCTCCACGAGCTTGCTTGGGTTTCCTCCGAATACTTCCTCCAAAAGTCCAAAGACATACACATTTGGCTAATTGGCTGTTCCAAATTGCCCAGAGGTTTGATTGAGAGTGCTAATGAATGTGTGTGTTGCTGATAATCTGTTCAGGGTGTACTCCGCCTTAGCCCCGTGTCAGCTGAGATAGGCTCTAGCCTCCCCACAACCCTAGTAGGAGTAAGCAGTTCGGCAGATGAGTGAACTTTGTATCATTGCATATAAATTAATTCGTGCAATCATTTTCTGTAGTCACATTTTCCTGCTCAGGGTTGTGCTGGATTGGGAGCCTATTCTGGGAACTCTGGGTGTGAGGTGGGAATGTACTCTGGATGACCTATATTTTGGTATGTAAAGGTATATATAAAGGTCTCTAATAATTATAAAGTGTGTGTTATGTGTTTTGGTTCCCTACAGCTCATGTGCTGAGAGAGGTAGATCCATGCAGCCCAGCTGAGGCGGCAGGGATGGAGGATGGGAATTTGTTGTTGGCGGTCAATGGAGAGCCGGTGGAGAACTTGGAGCACGAGTATATAGTCAGCAGAATACGGCAAAGCGGTCAGCAGGTCACATTTACTACCATCTCTATTCAGGGCAGAGACTACTACACACAGGTGTGTGCACATTCACATTTGCACATGCAAATACATACACACAAGGGTGGGGTACTACATGTTTTGAGGATAAATTCAATGTCATACAAATAGGAGTGCTTAAGTAAGTCATTAACATTCTGCTCTGTTCCTGTGATCATGCTAATTATAATAACTATGTTGCTTCAGGTCTTAAACTGGGAGACATAATAAATGCAAATCTGAAATAACTGACAAGGAATCACCAAAGGCAAAGTGGATGTTGCTGCAAGACAAAACAGGAGAAGACTATTCATGTCTTATAAGCGAAAAAAAAAAAAGTGTACTAAAATGAGACCCCTTCCCCACTTTAGTCATAGCCAACCCCTACATATCAAGCATGCCAGCACGTCACACGCAACCACCGATCACACATCATCACCACCAACCAGATAGAGACAAGTGCAAGCATGGGCCTCCTCTGAGTCACATGATGCTTGCTGCCCACATGCATATTCATGGGCTGCCTAACATACTCAGAGGTAAAGCCCTGTCCACCGTTTGTATGTATGAATTCGCAGACGCCCATGCTTAGCTACTGATCACCTTAAGTAACAGGCAGGCATGCATACGTCATCCCTCCCTCCCTCCCTGGAGAGCTCAGCCAAGCTCCCAGCTCCCGTGGACCCCGTGATGGCTGAGATCAAACTCACATTCTCTGATAGAAGCACACTGTGTCATTCAGGAGTCCCACTGCTCAGGAGCCATATATTTTTTTATTTTTAATTCATTCCTTGTGTCAAGGTGGGCATTACAGAAAACGATGCAGATGAGCTCCAGGTGTCCTCGTGAGGAGGTGCATACGCTACCACATCTCTTCAAACCCCATTATGAATTTAAGCATATATTATTCAAAAACATGAAAAGAAAATCAATTTAAAATGACATTTTTATAGTTTATATTTACTATTTTTTTAAAGCATGATAGAGGCAGATCAGGGAGCTGTGCATGCTTCGAGCTAACAACACTGTGCTGATAAAGGTGTGTTTTGAGCTTACTCATTTAGAGTTTAGTACATACTATTCAGAAATGTTGATAAACTACGATCTCTTAAGTGGGGTTTCTACATTAATTTGAAGCTTTACTATACGGAAATATGAGAAAAGTAAGGACAATCTTTCCTTTATTAACCTCTTAAGACCCTACTGTCCTCATATGGGGACATCATATTTCCTAACAAATATATTATGTAAATGTCTGTAAAATCATCTTGTGAGGACCATTGGGTATTATTCTATTGCCAAAATTCTTCCTTTTGGAAGACTAGAATTAGTTTAGCATTAATCTGGTGGTAAGAAACAGAAGCACTGTGGAGAATTGACAAGACATAGAACACTGGGGATTGGGTCTTAGGTGGTTAAAGCCTTAAGATGAGAGTGATGTTTTTTAATCCCAAGATACATTTACATTTTACAGCATTTGGCAGACGCTCTTATCCAGAGCAACATACAATTATAATTTTTTATACAGCTGAGCAATTGAGGGTTAAGGGCCTTGATCAAGGGCCCAACAGTGGTGATAGTGGGGATTGAACCACTGACCTTCAGATCAGTAACCCATCGCCTTAACTGATTAAGCCATACTGCCAAGATAGTGGACTAATTATGTTTTGCTATTCATGTGCAGTATAAAATAAAAATGTGCTTAAATGAAAATGCAACCCTTAACCATTTAAAATATATTAATAATAAAAAACACTCATTGTCTCATTGTGATCAAGTCATGATCTCGATTTTAAATCTATAAATTACAGAGTAGCAATAAAATAAATATCCCTCCACTGGAGTAAGAGACCCAAACCTGTTTCTTCCCTGTGCACAAAACAACTCCATTAAGGCATGGTTTACCAAAGTTGTTGTTTATTGGCCTGAACAGAGCTCTGACCTCAACTGCACTGAACACTTTTGGGATTAACTGAAACACTGATTGAACCCCAGGCCTCCTCGCTCAGCAGCAGTGCCTGACCTCATTAATGCTCTTGTGGCTGAATGAGTAAAAAACTCATAGCCATGTTCCAGATTCTAGTGGCAAGCCACAAGAGTGAAGGTTATTATCAGTAAAAGAGGACTACATTTGGAATGGGACGTTTAAAAAAAACAATAAAGGATAAGATGGTTCATCAAATGAGGTAAAATTAAATAAATCTTGGATGTCAGCAATGATCATGTTTACTATAAAGAAAAAGATCAAATTGTTTAGGGAATTTTTTGCAAGGGTGGCATGGTGGTGTAATGGTTAGCACATCCACCTTATAGCATGTAGGTCCTAGGTTTGAGTCCAGGCTCGGCAAGGACGTTTCTGTGCAGAGGTTTCATATTCTCCCTGTGCTTACATGGGTTTCCTCTGGGTACTCCAGTTTCCTCCCACAATCCATATTAGGCTAATTGGCTGTTCTAAATTGTTCCTAGGTGTGGATGTGAGTGTGAATAGTTTGTTGGCCCCACAATGGTCTTTAGGGTGTACCCTGCCTTTTCCCAGTGTTGGCTGAGATAGACTCCAGCTTCTCCATGACCCTATTAGGATTAAGTGGTTTGGCAAATGAGTGAGTGAGTTGAAATCTATCAGCTACAGTATGTAGAATAGCTGTGGATTTGATGAGCACTGTAATGGTTGTGGATTTTGGTTGGTGAAAAAGGCATTTATTTCCTTGTTGTGCTTGTACCAGCTGGGGCTTTCTCCACTGACATTTTATGAAGAATCCATTCCACAAAGAGAGCGTTATACCTCAAACACTCTACCACCCAACACCCTGCAGCGTCCTCGTCTGTGCACCCTTTACAGAGAGGACACAGGATTTGGCTTCAAGTTGGCTTGCACCCAGAATGACTGTAGGGTCTATGTTAGCCAGGTACTCACCTAGATTTCTGGTATATTTTATACATAATGTTAATGGATTTTTTATTTTTTTTTCACATTTAATAAATCACTGATCATCTACAAATTCTGATGCAGATTAACACTGTTTTCTCTGCTAGGTGGAAGCTGGGCATGCTGGAGAGAGAGCAGGGCTGCGGGAGAGGGATGTGATTTTGGAAGTGAATGGGCAGAATGTGGAGTATAAGAGTTTGGAGGAGGTGGCGACGCTGATCGGGAAGGGGGGAATGTCACTCCTGCTGCTCGTGGTAGATAAGGATGGCTTTGAGAGCCTCAGAACGAGTGGCGTGTCCATCAATCTCGATGTAAGTTTGCAAAGCACACAGGTAAGAAAATGCACCTATGTTATAGTATATCACCCAAAGAGAAGGTTTCATTCTCATTCATTTACAAACTGCTTAATACTACTGGGGGCTCGGGGAAGCTGGTGCCAATCTCAGCCAACACTGAGTGAAAACAGGGTATATCCTCAAAAGCTTGCCAGATCATCACAGGGAAACACACACAACTATTCACAATCAAACCTAGGGACAATTTGGAACAGCAAATTAGCCTAATGTGCATATCTTTGGACTGAGGGAGGAAACCAGACTACTCGGAGGAAACCCACACAAGCACGGAGAGAACATGCAAACTCCATACAGAAATGCCAGAGCCTGGGAATCAAACTCAGGACCTTCTTGCTTTGAATCAGAAATGCTAATCATGATAAAGCAGTTTAGAACAAACATAAGGACTGTCTATGTAGTTTTGCTCTCATTGGTTCTCTCTACTCTTTACTGTACTGTCTACTGACAGCAATATATGTATACATGAACACATCTTAATCTTTACTGGATTATGTGCACAATCTTTTTCTTGCAGGATCCTCAAGAGGAACTCAATTCAACTCAGGAGAGTTTTTTATAAAAGGATGGAAACTGACTCAGATACGTCTCTGGATTTTTTATTTCTAAAAACGCAGAGAAAACTGCATCCAGCTGAAACTAATAAATGCCATATCTGTTAGAAAACATAAATACTGCCCACATGCTTTCAGTGAAATATGTCTTATGAATGTGTTAATAATTCATAAACATAATAAATGTAAATAATGAAGACTAATTTATTAACACACACACACACACACACACACACACACACACACACACACACACACACACACACACACACACACACACA
>JAOUQZ010000049.1:12112430-12174403 GCA_028564935.1 Neosilurus hyrtlii | reverse complement strand
ACACACACACACACACACACACACACACACACACACACACACACACACACACACACACACACACACACACACCTACTACACCAAGACACATGAAGGTATATGCTTGTTTTTCACTTTGTAAAAAGCTTTAGAATACAAAACTTTATTATTGTTAATAGGCAGAAAAGAAATCCACGAGCCTGTTTCTGTGTTATTTTGAACAGTATAAATCTCCAAAATTTTAAAGGGAATAAAAACATCTATTAAGTGTTTGGTTCAAGCAATTTACTCAAATCGCTATCAGTTCAGGCATTGCTATTATTTCTAAAGATCATGTTTAAAAAATATCTTAATGCAAATTACAAGTGATACACATGTTTAGATTCACATGTACATACATAGTAAATATAAATGTATGTATTTTCTTTCAGAATATTTGTGTTCATTTGATTTGTGTCCTTCCTTCATTCTTCTTATATAGTCTCTGTTTTTTTAATGCACTGTGGGTTAAAAGGTTTGTGATCAGTTGCAAAGTAATCAAAATGTACAAATGAAATATAAAAATACACCTAACTGTGTTATTTAATTTTCTTACTAACCTTGTTCATTTCTGTTGTCCAGATCTTAAAGGCCACCTTCAATTTCTGCAAATAATAATAGTTAAACAATAGTATTGTTAATAATAAATTAATAATATACATTTTTTTAGCATGAGTAGTATTCAAAAGAATGTTTTTTCCATTAAAAAAACCCAGATATTTTATTATTAATAACGACACTGAACCTTAAAAAAAAGAGGCTCATAGACAACTGCTCAGACTCACGCAGAACAAAAAACAAATGATCTAACTCAGGTAGGTAGACAAGCCTTCATCGAGGAAAGCAGCACCTAACATTAAAGGGAAATTAAAGGGAAATTAAATCCAAATTAAATAAAAGCTTTGCACATCAAAATGCCCTGTTGTTATAAAAACATTCTTAATGAAGAAAAAATTGAATAAATCCACAAACAGTGGGGTGACATCGTTCTGCGCAAAGTCACACGTGATTTATGTGTAAATCATCAGAATCAGAATCAGAATACTTTATCGATGTCAGAAGAAATTGTGTGCACACATTTAGGTGGTATCACTCTTTCACTGAACGTGCTCCTTTGTCTGATAAGCAGCTTGTGAAGCGGGTGGGACGTATTGTTCAATTTCGTCTTTATTTTGGCCGAAATTCGCTTTTCCGACACTACCGTCAGAGAGTCCAGCTCCATTCCCACAACGTTACTGGCCTTGAGGATCAGTTTGTTCAGTCTGTTTGTGTCTGCAACCCTCAGCCTGTTGCCCCAGCATGCAACAGCATGCAACAGCATAGAGAATAGTGCTGGCCACAACAGACTCATAAAACATCCTGAGCAGTGTTCGGCAGATGTTAAACGACCTTATCCGCCTCAACAGATTAGAGACGGCTCTGGCCCTTCTTCTTAAGTGCAGTAGTGTTCTTAACCCACTCCAGTTTATTGTCAAACTCCAAGGTATTTGTGAACCTCAATTGTGAACAACATTTCCACACTGATGCCGTGAATGGAAACAGGGGCCACCGGTGTTTTGGATCTCCTAAAATCCACAATCAGTTCCTTGGTCTTAGTCACATTAAGCTGCAGATGATTCTGTTCACACCATGTGACGAAGGAGTCCACAGCAGCCCGATATTTTGTCTCCTCACTTCCACTGATACATCCAACTACAGCAGAGTCATCAGAAAACTTCTGAAGATGGCAGGTCACTGTGTAGTAGCTGAAGTCAGTTGTGTAGAGGGTGAAGAGAAAAGGGGAGAGGACGGTCCCTCGTGGTGCTCCGGTGTTGCTGACCACCGTGTCCAACACACAGTGCTGCAGGCGCACATGTGACCTCCGGTCAAGTAGTCCACAATATAAAACACAATAGAGGCATCCACCTGCATCGCTGTCAGCTTCTCACCCAGGAGGGTCGGCCTGATGGTATTGAATGCACTGGAAAAGTCAAAAATATTATCCTCACAGTGCTCACCGGCTGGTCCAGGTGGGTGTAGACTGGGTTAAGCAGGTGGATGATGGCGTCTCCTACTCTCAGACAAGGCTGGTAAGCAAACTGAGGGGGGTCCATATGTGGTCTCCCCATGGGTCGGAGTTGATCCAGTATGAGTCTCTCGAGGGTCTTCATGACATGTGAAGTCAGTGCCACGGGTCTGTAGTCCTGGGAGCCACTGGGACGTGGGCTCTTTGTTACAGGAACGAGGCATGACATCTTCCACCACACTGGGACCCTCTGTAGACTCAATATCATCGTGAAGATGTAACGTAAGACTCCACAGAGCTAGGGGGCACAGGCTTTAAGACACGGGGGCTCACCCCATCCGGTCCTGCTGCCTTGCCTGAGTGGAGTCTTTTCAACTGTCTCAGAACCTGATTATAGGTAAAGTTGACAGGTGGGGGAGGATTGTCAGGATTATCACAGAAGGTAGAGGTGCAGTAAGGAGAGGGAGGAAGAGAGGGTGGTGTGGCAGGGTGTTTCAGGCTTGTGCCTGATGAGTTAGAAGGCAGCTGATCAGTAGCTGCAGTGTCGAGTCTGTTAGAAAAACATATTTGGCTCGTTGACCGTCCTCACCGTCCTCAGCTCCTCTGCTGATGGGTGGCCTGAAATCAGTGATGTTCTTCATACCACTCCAAACCTCTCTCATGTTGTTATGTTGGAGTTTCCACTCCAGCTTCCTAATGTAAATGTCCTTAGCCTCTCTGATGTTGTAGAGGCTAAGGATTACGAGCTAGTAAACGTTGGATCGTTCTCACCTCCTCTCTGTTGCGAGAGAGGCCACAAGTGATGGTAAATTTGGAAGTAATCTACATTTGAATAAACAGTGGTATATACATATCATTTGATCCGATGAACAAGCCGATGTTTGTCTGATATATGTGAACGTCCGCTCATATTACACACATTTGTGCCTGGTTTCATTTTACTCAGAAGTTTACTAGTTTTTATCTGATTTGTTAGTTTAATATCTGTACACTCTTATTTGTGCCATTGTCCTGCCTTATATGAACTGTCAGATTCATGTCCTATTCCCGCAATTTCACACATCCGCGAGAGTGAATTGTCAGTCTTTCCAAACTGGCTAATGCTAACGGATTTAAGTAAAAAAAAAGTGATAATGAAAAAACATACGATTGTTCATGTGTACCAGGAGAAATTTAATGGGAGCATGAAAGATGAACTCGTAAATAGGGTAAATAAACTAACAGGACAGGTAATACACATGAAGGTGAAACTAAGCTAGTGAATGGTGGTGAAAAGAAAACTTAGTGTTAACCTTTCCTGTTTCACTCCAGACAGTTCTCGGGAAACGCAGGGGGACTTAGTTATTTACCTCCTCCACTGCTGAAGTTATTTCAGCTCTTAAAGGACCCACCCTACTCTTATAACTGCCTATCAATACTGATCTATATAAGGAGCTCCACATTTAGGCAGTGCTTCAATGTATATAATAATATTGTTTCATATTAAATATAAAACTGAACTGCTA
The DNA here is from genome assembly GCA_028564935.1 of Neosilurus hyrtlii. Lineage (NCBI taxonomy): Eukaryota > Metazoa > Chordata > Actinopteri > Siluriformes > Plotosidae > Neosilurus > Neosilurus hyrtlii. Next base: position 12,170,875 of record JAOUQZ010000049.1, on the reverse strand, counting down.
TGTCAGATCATTAACTGAGTTTCTCACCTGTGAGAATGTGATCGATTTGTTCAGTGACCCTTTCTGCATCCTGCATGCTGAAACACATCGGGGGTTTAAATTTGATGACGTTCTCCCATGGTCCATCTGTGCTTAAGCATATATGTTTCTCTTTCAGCCTAAGGAAATAGAATGACAGCAATGGCTTTTAGATTGAGGTCAGTTTTACGTAATAAGAGTTTCTTTGTGTCACATTTTAATATTTCTCACCTCCTAACAATCAGCGCTGCTTCTTCTGTTGCTGGTGTTAAAAGCACTCTGTCTTTAACCAGTTCAAAGCCCACAAAGAGGCCTACACCACTGTGGAGGACATTATGACATTTTTTAATCAAAACAAAACAAATTCTGTCAAAGAGCATGATAATGCCTTCTGGATGAAAAGGACGCTGTACCAGTATTTATAAGTTTTGCACCAGTATTTAAATGCCCAACAGTGGCAGCTTGGTGGTACTAGGGCTTTAACCCCTGACCTTCTGATTAATAACCCAGAGCCTTTATGTATATATATAAATATAGAAATACACATATTCCAGAAAGGTCTCAGAGTTTGTTCGATTTTTTTTCTTTTCCCATAAGGGAAATTTAGTTTTGCATTTAACCCATCCAAAGTGAGCATGCGCACGTAAACAGTGACACATTACAGCACCCTGAGAGCAGCTGGGGGTTAGGTGCCTTACTCAAGGGCACTTCAGTCATGAAGGTGGAGAAAGGAAAGGGTGGATGGTCTGGGAATCTAACCAATGACCTTTAAGTCCCGAATAAATATCCTACCCCACATAGCAGCACTATACAAAAATAAAAAAGAGGAAAGAATAGGCTACAATTGTTGGCCAAATTTCAATGACATAGTAAGGAGGACTTTAGTCAGAAAAGTAATAAAGAGGCCAAGAGTAACTCTGAAAAAGCTGGACAGATCCTCAGTTTAGATGCTGGAGAAGTTTGCCATAGGACAACGATAGTCAAGATACATCACAAAACTGGGCATTATTAAAGACTTTGCAAAATAAAGCTATTATGTGTCTACAATTACCAAAAAAGGCATGTTGGAGACTCATACATATGGAAAATGTGAGCTCTAATTTAATTAAATCAAAACTGAGCTTCTCAGGCCTTTCTGGCAACAGAGTAATTATCACACAACAACACTAAGGTGAAAATGGATTTGAGACATTTTCGTAAACTGAAATATTTTTTAAAAATTACCCCAAAAAATCTAAAAGTATACCTAGCTAATAATGACTTCTACAAAGCAAGAAAAAACATAATTATTATTTCGAGACAGCATATGTATTGAAAGTCGGAGGGTGTAGTTATTGCAAGCAACCATAAGATGGTGATAAAACGTGTGAGGACCTGCATTCACTAACTAATGAAGTCCTTACATAAAATTACTTACTCATCATCTCTCACTTATTTGCTGAACCACTTTTATCCTATCAGGGTCGTGGGGAGGCTAAAGCCTATCTTAGTTGACACTGGGAGAAGGCGGGGTGCATTCTGAACAGCCAGTCTATCACAGAGCCAACACACACACACACCATTCACACTCACCTCTAGGGGCAATTTTAAACAGCCAAATGGCGTAATATGCATGTCTTTGGACTGTGGGAGGAAACCAGCGTACCAGAAGGAAACCAAGGAACCAGGGTGAGAACATGCAAACTCCAAAATAAAATTCTTAAATAAAATTTCAACAATTAAAATGAAAATTTCAGAATGAAAATATAAAAAAATTAAACAAGAGACAGGAGTCCATCACATTAACCGCTAGTGACTGAATACTAACATACTGAAATAACAATGAGACAGCAATCCTTCAGTGTTCATGATCCTGACAACACCATCCCCACATTTAACCATGATGGTGGTAGCATTATTCTATGGGGATCATTAGGGGATGGAAAACTGCTAAGGGGGCAATTTGAATGAAGACAAATAGGCAGTCCTAGAAGATACCTAACATTTAGGTAGGGTATTAAATACATCTTATAGACACTAACACAAAGTGGTAGTATGTCTCCAAAAAAAACATGGCATTTATTGGTATAATCACCATGGCAACCACTGCCTGCTAAAAAAAATTCCATTTGCATACATTTTTTTCACCGGGATCTTATATTGGTGATTATATATAAAGTGATTGTTGAATCAATCTGTAAAAGTCCGTCCCAAAAACTTTTGGAAGAATTAAGGTCGGGACTTTGTGGTGGACAATTCATGTGTAAAATGATTCCTCCTACACCCTGAATGACTTTTCCACAGTTTGAGCTTCAATTTTAACCTGGTCATTCAGTACATTCAGTTAGTTAACTTCAATTTATTACCACCTTACACTGCTGAGCCCATCACGCTGGAATCTGGTAAATCTGGGCTGTAGTTGTTAACATGTTTGCCTAACAGCAAGAAGGTCCTGGGTTCGATTCCTGAGCTCGGGTGTTTCTGTGTGGAGTTTGCATGTTCTCCCTGTGCTTAAGTGGGTTTTCTCTGAGTGCTCCGGTTTCCTCCCACAGTCGAAAGACATGCACATTAGGCTAATCGGTTGTTCCAAATTGCCCTTCGGTGTAGATGTGTGAATGATTATGTTTTGGCCTGCAATGATCTGGTGAGTTGTTTAGAGTGTACCCCACCTTTGCCCAGCGTTGGCTGAGATAGGCACTGCCTCACCGCATCCTTTTGATAGTAGGATTAAGCAGTGCAGCAAATGAGTGAGTGTATGAGATTCACTGACAAGTGGTTTTCTTATGTACATACAGCTGTTCATTCCTAATCCTGTGCGTTCGTGTTGCATTGTGTGAGTGGATATGCTACTAGTTTCACTATTAAATGTAACCAATAGTTCTGTCTTTTTTGTCTACACCAAGAGTTTAAGTGGTCCTAGATCACAATGAATCAAGATCTTTTTTTCCAACAATGAATCTTCTGCAAAGTTAGTCATCACTCACCACAATCCCTCCAGGTATTTACATATTTCCCACCCCAGGATAGGTCTTCTGACATTTTTGTTTAAGAAAAGAGAAGCTACTCACTGCATCAGTTAGCATTATAAGAATTGTTGCCTGCTGCAATACTGCACATTAATCACAGCAGTAATTACCCAGTAAAAGGCTCTTTTGGTGACCGGGTTCTTGACAGGGCGGTGTATATACTCACCGCACATCTCCAATAATTGGGTGTATAGCCTGGAGATCTCGAAGGAGCTTCATTAGATGATTTCCAACACGAGCTGCATTACCTCTCAGGTCTTCTTCCTCAATCACATCTAGTACTGCCAGGCCAATTGCACAGGACACTGGGTTTCCACCAAACTGCATTAAAAAGTTCTTAAACTGCTTAATTTTCAGAGAAATAGTAGATGAAACCAAACCAAATGAAATACATATACAGGGCCCTCCATGATTATTGGCACCCTCTGTGAAGATCATTTAAAAAGGTTAGGAGAAAAAAAATCCATGTTTAAATTTATTTAAAAAAAAACGAATCTTGTGGTGTGAAAGGAAAATGAGAGGGTACAAGAGAGGACTGAAAACCCTGCCCTGCTCTGTATTCGCCAACCTTATTAAATGTTATCTGAGAAGACTGTTCTTATTGGCAAGGGGAGATTGCAAAAAGTATTAAACGCAGAGGTTCCAACAATAATGGCACAAGTTCTTGGCGAATGTGGTTATTGCAGTTAAAAAGTTACATTTTTTCATATTTTTGAATGCGATGAAGTGACATCACCAGAACGTGGATGTATTGGATTCATTCCTACTCATTTTATTAAATCATTAAATGAAGTGCCAATAATAAAGGAGGGCCCTTCATAACACGAGGGATCTTAAGAGCATCTCACAGAGTTGTAATATTCAACTCCGTTGGCTGTAAAGGCACCAGCTATCTCCTCTGTGGTAACCACACATGCCAAAGGATGCCCATTGCCCATTGGTTTGCCCAGAGTCACAATGTCTGGGCAGAAGTCTTCGCCTTGAAGCTGAAATGCCCAGAAGTGGCTACCCACACGACCAAAGCCAGTCTGAATTTCATCAGCTACAAAAACGCCTCCTGCAGCCCGGATATACCTGTAAAAATGCAGTTGATTTATGATATCGAAATGTGACTTATTATATTCTGTGTGGGAACATAGTAGTGTAGTGTACACTTCAGAGATATAATATTCTGAAGTGACCCAGTAATAAAAAAAGGTAATAAACACCATGATACATCACATATCTAATTATCGTCATGTTCTCTTGGCTGTGTGGAAAGATGTATTATGCATCACTTTTACTAAACAAAATGAGGACACTCACTCTGCCACTTTTTGAAAATATCCAGGAGGCAACATGATCTGTCCAGCAACACTGGGTAAGGACTCCACAAAGAAAGACGAAATCTATTAAAAAAGAGAGAGAGAGAGAGAGAGAGAGAGAGAGAGAGAGATACAAATATAAACACAAATTGTCAGACAAATGTACATGAGAATGTTTTCCGAGAAATATAACTTTAAATTCATGACAGCACACCTTGCGTCCTCTCTTATGTACTTCATCAATAAGACTCTTAACAGTATTTGCATAGGCTTCTGCTGGGTTGGGGTGGTCTGCACGGTAAAGACCTCTGTAGGTATCAGGGATTGGTGCCTGCATGAATCAAACCAGTTTCAGCTGTTGCTAATAACAGTGTAGAAACTTCTGTGTGGTTAGTGTTTCTTACTCACCACATGGACCCACTCTTTTTGGCCTGCCAACTTCTGGAACTTGTAAGGACTAATGTCAATAAGACTGGTAAGATTGCCATGATACGCACTTTAGAAGAGAAAAATGGCATTCAACCACATGAAAAGCAAGGTTGACTGTTTAAACTTGCTGATCATATAATATTTCAAGTTCTTACTGGTCGAGAACTATAACATCCTCATGCTGAGTGTACTGACGGGCGAGCCGCAAGGCAAGATCGTTTGCTTCTGAGCTACAGAACCAGAAATATTTAAATCATTTACCTTGCTGTAGTTCTCTATATTCTGTAATGACATATTTACTACAATATTATGTATAGTAAACTACAATATTTAGTAACCACTTGAAAACGCTCTTACCCGGAATTGACAAAGTAGAAGACACATAGCTTCTTGGGTAGAGTTGCTGCAAGACGGTCTGCATACTGAATGATATTATCATGAAGGAACCTGGTGTTTGTATTAAGAAGCGCCATTTGAGTTGCTGCAGCCTGAGTGATGGTGGGGTGACAGTGACCCACTGCAAAATGCACATCAAAACATCCACATCACTTTCTTTTTCTGTAAATATACAGGTTCTCAACCCCTTTAACCAATAAAATCAATTCCATCACCGCATCATTAGAGCTTTATACAAACATAACTTGGGCATTCAAACATTAGGTTCATTTAAGTTTGTATTAAACTGAATTAAACTGATTGATAGAAAAAAAATGTCCAGGGCGGCACGGTGGCATAGAGGTTAGCATATCCGCCTCACAGCAGGAAGGTCCTGGGTTTCCTCTGGGTACTCTGGTTTCCTCCAACAGTCCAAAGACATGCACATTAGGCTAACTGGCTGTTCCAAATTGCTCCTGGGTTTGAATGTGAATGGTTGGGTGTGTTGCCCTGCAATGGTCTGGCAAGATGTTCAGAGTGTACCCCAGCCTCCCTGGGACCGTAGTAGGATTAAGCAGTTTGGCAAAAATATAAATAAAAATAGTGAGTGTGAGAAAGAACAACTGACCATTTAAATAAGATAATAACTATAAAAATAAATATAATAACTTTTATAAAGTACATGTACATACCATGCTGCACATTGCTAATGCAGTCTAAGTACTGTGTCCCATTCTCATCATATAAATACTGTCCTTGTGCCCTCACTATTTTCACGGGGTCATGGGAGAAAAAGAGTCTGCACGACTGCCTGGAAGAAAAAGGAAAATTGTGAGTAGGGTGTTGTTTAGGACAGGTTCATAATTGCAACTGTGATGGCTTGGATTTACGATCATGCTCAGTATAATTCCAAAGGGTAGTTAGGGTATTGTAAAAGGACTATAAACAGCAATATATTTTAATTTCTGTAACCCCACAAGCAGGTGCATAAGAGTTCATTTTTACAAACTAGCCTAGCCGATTTATAGTGGCTTCTCTTGAACTCCGTTTAGGAGTTTTAGTATGCACAATATAGTATGTGGAAACAAAAAGAAAAGCAAAAATGCGATTTTATAGTTTATTTACTTATTTATTTTAATTTATACAAACTCACTCATTTAGAGTTTAGTACACACTACATAGAAACATCTGTAAAGGTGAATTTTTTTTACACTCATTCAAAGTGGGCAAACACAAACTAAAAACAAACTAAAAAAAGATGATTATTGTTTATTTCTCTGTATAGGCAGTGTTATGTTCACCATGGCATCTCTAGATTCTTTTACACCTGTCACGTGCTGCTCAGTATCAACCTGCATTCATCTGTAAAAAGAACAGGGTGGCAGTACAGAGCTGGCAGTTCTGGTGTTCTAATGCCAATAATATTTATACAATATACTGTTAATGGATGTATTTATTGTGTGCTGGAATACAATTTTTAACCTCAAGTGTACAAAAACATGGTAACTTAGAATTTGTGTGGTAAAAAAACAAACAACCTGCATGTTCACTGAAATATCCATTAAGTCATAAGACATTTATAAGACATTTATAAGACGTTTCTCAAGTGCCATAATTTTCTATGTATATACTATCGTGTTTGCCCATATTGTACAGGAATTTAATGATTATTAATTAATATTAGGAAATAACGCAAAATCCATGCACACATTGGAACAAAAATGTACACTACTGTAGAATGGGATATTAGACACCTGTTCATTTTAGCTTTTTTTTTAGTGAAAATTGATAAAATAACATGAGGCTAATATAAATTGTTCATATGTTTCAAAAGCTAATTTTTACTTTGATAACATTAGTGACGTACACGTACACATGTATGATACAACTCTTGTGTGAATGTGTGAATATGTGGATAGAAGTATATGTGTTGCATATACAGGATATATGTAAGTACATGTGTCTATGTGTACATATAGGTATGTATATATATATATATATATATATATATATATATATATATATATATATATATATATATATGTGTGTGTGTGTGTGTGTGTGTGTGTGTGTTTATGTAAGTATATGCACATATTTAGCTTAGTTTAGTTCCTTAGTTGTCTTTTGTGCACTTTTTTTGTATAATTGCTGCTAAACTGATTTTCATTGTTTGTGCAACAGTTCTTATAGCTTAACAGGTATAGGTTGCCTTGGTAAACTACCTTTAATTCTCTGTATGACTACATAACCTTATAATGTAGTTGAATTATAATAATATTATGGGTTTTTAAATTTTATTTTATAGCTATTTTAGCAATATGTCTTACAATATTTTTACATTTTCTGTTTTAAAGTTCACAGCACACCCACATTGGGTCAATTTATGTGAAGTAAATAAACTTATAAATTGTTTGTTAAATATAAAAGTGTTTGTTAATGCTGACACTAAGACTATAAAACACTGCTTCATTTTTTTCAAATGCTGTTTAGAAATGTTAAAGTACAAATTCAATTACTGATATGCACATAAGATGTTAATGCAGGTATAATGCATTTAATTCATTGTTAAAATGTATACAAATATGTTGAAGTAATCACACACATTTATAAATGCACTTCTCTTAAACGGGTTATAATGTCTGTGAAGTCTTGAGACTTGTACAAAATGAGATTTTTTGCAGCAAGCCTCGCCTGTAAATGCAGCCCTGCAGGTTTGTTTACATTAGCAACCTGCTCGGCTGTGCCACGTCATCCTGGTTCCAGTATAAATACAGTTCAATGGGTATGATTCAATATCCTCACGTGTGATTGGCTGCGTGAAAGAGCAGAGCTGAGCGACTGAGTGAGAACCGAGCAACGAAAGGAAATAGGTTGGGAGCCGGCACTGACTCGATGGGAGTCGGCTCTTCTGATTCACTACAAAGCATCGGCTCTTAGAGCAGCATCCTTTGCGCGTGACACATCACTAGAGGAAACCCATGCAAGCACGGGGAGAGAACATGCAAACCCCACACAGGAATGACCTCTCAAGCCAGGCCTGTCATATACAACTGAGATTCTGTTCAGTTATAGGCCTTTATTAAGCTCTTTTGGATGCAATTTACAAGAAAAAAACCCCAGACATTGTTTTCAGTTCTGGTATGGTGGTGTAGTGGTTCGCCAGAGCCTGGTATGGTGTAGTGGTTCGCCCGTCCGCCTCACAGCAAGGAGGTCCTGGGTTCGAGGCCAAGGCGTTTCTGTATGGAGGTTGCATGCTCTCCCCGTGCTTGTTGGGTTTCCTCCCACAGTCCAAACACATGCACATGAGGCTACTGGCTACATAGAGTGTGAATAAATGGTTGTGTGTGTTGGGATGTTCCAGGTGTTCCCTGCTTTCCCAAGTGTTCGGTGAGAGCGGACCCAGCGACCCCAGTGGTGTGAAGCAGCTCAGTGAGAGAGTGAATACAGAACAACTCAGTCCGAACTTTTCTTCACAATAACTACACAACACCGCAAAAGAAAAAAAAACAGCAACAGAATAAGGAAAAAGAGCCAGACATACCCAATCAGCTTTTTGCGCATGTTTAAAGTGTGCTCCTTGGGGAATATTTCCAGCGCCATTATGTAGCTATGTTGTTTCTGTCAGTCATAAACCTGGCAGACCCCAAATGCGCATGCGCGTTGCTTCTTGAGGCTCACGGGGGGTTGTTCATATGACCGTCTCCTGTACTTCTTGATCTGATCTGTAAATATTTTCCAGCGTCTTCTGAGCCACAGATCTACAGATGATACATAAAAAAAAAAAAAAACAATACAGTGTGCCTGAGGTCACATTTAACCATATTGAAAACTCACCCACTTGGTAAACTGTTTAATCCTATTCGGGTCACGGGGAGGCTGGAGTCATATCTCAGCTGAAATTGGGCTGAATGTGGGGTACAACACCCTGAACAACTTGGCTATACCTCCAAGAATACATATACATATACATGGCATGGAATCACATGTATGTGTAAATTGTCTTCCTTTGGGATGAACTGCATTACTCCTCCAGTGTCAGGTTAATGTCCCGTGCAATTTCAGTGGACGAAATCAAACTCCTGAACAGATTCATTCGTTATATTTATTTGTATACAATTGTCTTTTTCCTTGAATAAAGTTTATTTATTTATTTTTTAACCTGGTAAATTGTCACAGAAACTGTACAAATTATAAAGTACAGAAAACATCACGAAAATGACATTAAAAAGTTATAAAATACCGTAACATATTACCACGTCATACATCAAATGACGTCATAAATAATAACGTTTGTAGTGCGGGTATTTGTTTAAGAGAATATTATAAATTAATAATCTTTAATTTGTTTGGGGTATGTTTCATGAAGATACAATGAGAAGCTATTTTATATTGTTTTGTCACAGATGTGTGCTGTGTTTATCAGACATGAAGTAAAAAAAAAAAAAACAAGGTGAGGATCCTTTAAAAAATGTCAACTACTGGATTGTGATTGCAAAACTACTGTCGCATAGTGATGACGTAACAGTCCTTCGTGTTTATTCAGGAAAGGCAGTCTCTAACATTGCAAACAGTATAAACCAGGTACGGCTTTTGATTTATTATAAATTTTAACGTTATAATATACATTTAATATTATTTTTTATGCGTGTTAGTTCTTTTTTATGCATTTGGGTGATAAATATAAGTGTGTTGTCTGACGTGCTTACATTAGGTTGCTATGCTAGCATGTAAGCCAGTTAGCTGCTAACAGTCCCGAAGGCTTAGCTGACAGCTAACATCTGTTCTTACACGAACTGCTGCCTTTATCCTTCCTCCTTTGACGAGGAGAACCGTAAAGTCACAAAACATGTCATGTGTTGATTACTGCAACTGCAAACCTTATGCGACATGACACGTCATTTCTTTTTCATCTGCCCGATATTAAACAGCAGTGAAACTCCTCTTGAAATAAACAAGTGCTTCAGGGCATTTTGTTCCTGCCTGTTAGTGTCATGGACGATACAGTGGTGAAACTAGAAAGTTACTGCAGCTGTACTGAGATCTGTGTAAATAGATGTTCCCACTTTTCCTCATGCAGGCTGGAGTTCAGCACGTTGATGGAGTAGATGCTCCACTGAAATGACAGACCAGGGCAACAATAATCAAAACATCTCTCGGAACCCATTCGCTGCCCTTTTCAGTTCGCTCGCTGATGCAAAGCAGTTCGCATCAGGCCAAAAGCTACAGCAGCAAGCTGAACCTCCATGTAAGTTTCTGGGGTATAGTCCTATAATACAGTCAGCTCCAGAATTATTGACATCTCGTGTAGAGACGGGTTCAGAAATGTTGTGAAGGTGTATCTTTATTGTTAATAATCTCGCACCGAAAATGAAGAGCAAGATTGTGGATTCGACTGTATGTGTGTGAATCATTCATTCTGCTGGAAGACGTGACACGCAACTTAACAAATGTCTTTCACTCACTCATTTGCTGAACCGCTTAATCCTATTATTGTCGCAGGGAGGCGGAAGTCAGCCGACACTCAGCGAAGGTTCACCATGAGCAACTTGCCAGACAATTGCAGGGCCAACACATAAACACACACACACACTCTCATACTCACACCTAGTGTCAATTTGGAACAGCCAGTTAGCCTAATGGGCATGTTTTGGACTGTGGGAGGGAACCAATGTAAAAATTAGACCATTTACACTCTCACACACACACACACGTTATGAAAACTCACACAATTGGGAGTAAACAGCTGTGTGGCCATAAGAAAGCCAGCTGTTGGTGAGTACAATTATTGATTATAAATAAATGCTTTACATTGTTAGGGAGCATTAAGTACTTAAGCAATGGAAGAGGGTCATGTGATCTGAAGTAAAGGGAAGCACCCTGGCCACTGTATAAACCCTTTGGAGTCAGCATTATAATCTGGGGGTGTTTCTACTGGTCAGGTTGAGGCTCAGCAATGTTATATGGCAATAAAATGAAGTCAACTGATGACCTGAATGCTCTGAATGACCAGGTTATCCCATCAATTAAGTTTTTGATTGCATGGATGTAATGCTCCTGAGTGTATGGATCTTAAATTCTGTCTCAAATAAAAAAAAGAGTGGTTCAGGGAGCATGAGGAATCGTTTTCACGCAAACATTGGCCACCACAGGGTCCTGACCTTAACCCCAGTGAAAGTGGTTTTGTCATGGTTTGACTCCCTTATCCTCGACACAAGATCTTGGTGAAAAATGTTCATAACTCTGATATGAAATAAAAGTTAAAATGAAACAATGCCATGGTGCATGCTTGCTGTAATCAAGTTTAAAGGATGTCCAACAAAATAGAGTGTATGACTTTTTTTTTTTTTTACCAGGAAAGTGTATAAGTTGTATATTAAAAAAAGAAAAAAAAAAGCATTTCATATTGTTTTATAACCATGGGCAGTTTTGTTTAGACATGGTGTAGGTTTGAGCTCTCTGGGTGCCATTATTTTTTAATATGTATTTATTTAAATAATAAATATTTAAATAAGTTTGATTCATTCTGGAGCTGACTATATATTATTCAGTGGTGTGTGTGTGTGTGTGTGTTATTTATTTTTTAAACTGCACTTTTTGTTGGTCACTATTTATATTTGTATTGTCAACCATGATAATAACTTTAAAAAGGACAGGACGATTCACTCAGCTTATTGTTGAATTATTGCTAATACTAAGGTTATTATACACCAATCAGCCATAACATTTACACCTAACTAGTCTGTTCAGACTCCTTTCTATCATAGGCATTAACAGTTTCAGCAGGTTGTGTTACAGTGGCTTTTTTGTGAGGATCAGAACAGACGTACTAGCCTTCACTCCCCACATGCATTAGTGCACCTTGAGCACCCATGACACTTTTACTTTGTCTTTCAGTAGTCATGATGTTTGAATGTTATGGCTGACTGGTGTATAATGTATAAATAAATAATGCAAATTAATAGAAGCATTCTCTTTTTTGGACCCCACTATCATTACATCAGTCTATAACTGCATAAATGTTGTTATGATTTGTGTTATGTTATCTGTGTCGATGGTGGAACAGCGGAAGAGTCTGGGGAAAGCCAGTCCGAGTCTGATAACTCGGTATCCGACAGTGCTGGGGACAATGATGACTCAGTGGCCGAGATAAGCCGCTCATTCCGCTCAAGACAGGAACTCTGTGAGCAGCTCAATGTCAATCACATGATCCAGAGAATCTTCCTTATCACCTTGGACAACAGTGAGTGCTGTAATGGCTTGCTTATATCTTCCTCTCAGTTAAGACCATCAGTTCCACACATTGGCTTTTTGTGTTTTAAGGCATTTGCTGATGCATGAGAAATGAGTCATAGATTGTAATCAAAATGTCTTCATTTCCAATAACTCATTTGATGAGATCACTCAAAATGGTTCTGAGTAATGCTGCTTTCCAGAAGTAAAGGCGATGAGGTCATCACTTTCCCTTAGTCATCGCAGGCCTGTCATTGGTTTTCTCTGTGTTCTGACTTACCTTTTGTCCCAAATTGGAACACTAGTTTCACTCTTCGGTCAAGTCCATTTTAGTTGTAGGATTGTTCCTCAGCAGTATGAACCAGCGTGACTTGTTCACGTCTCATTTTTATGGTTTTCAGGTGACCCAAGCCTTAGAAGTGGTAATGGCATCCCCCTGCGCTGTGTCTTCCTTGAAGAGATGGCAGCTGAACTTGACGGTCAAGACTGGCTCGACATGGACACGATCGAGCAGGTAACGAGCGCAACATGAACCATGTTGAAAGAAAACTCAAGATTTCCAGAAACTGACTTTCTTGCATGTGTTCTTTAATAAAAATCTAATGTGTCCCCTGATTTCTCAGGCCATTTTCAGCAGGCTTCTTTTACTCGAGCCGGGCAACCACCTGATCTACATGACTTCTTGCAATGTACTGAACCTGTCAGCGGATCGGGATGCTGGGGAGAAACTAGCCATACCGTACCTTTATGCCTGCTACCAGAGAGCTAAAGAAGAAGTAGGTTGCACGGATATGAATTCCAATCAGTTACTGCTGAAAGCTTTAGAACCCTTGAGAAGAACCAGACTCAAAAAGGAAACCCATCCTTATTTGGGTGAAACCAGAACAAAAGTTGAATGGACAGAAAAGTTTTATGCAGAAAACTTAGTTGAAAGGGTTAACATGCTGCATCAGCACAAAACAAACACTTGAAATGTTTGTGATTATATACACTGCCAGGCCCAAAAAATGGTCGCACATGAATATGTTGTTGTTCCGCCTTTAGTCTTGCTTACAGTACGAAAACAAAATTGAGCAACGTAACATTTATTTCCGTCCAGTGTGGGGTCCATTTCTCATCGACATCTTGAACTGATGAGGGAAAAATGAAACCACTCCTTAAAGTCTTCTCCAGCTCATCCCGAAAACTTTCAATAGGGTTAAGGTCAGGACTCTGGGGTGCTAATACATATGTGAAAATGATTCCTCATGCTCCCTGAACCATTCTTTCATTATTTGAGTCTCCATTTCATATCGATGTCACCAGTTCAGTTCAGGCAACCTTCAGCCGCTACCAACTATGCTAAGAAATAAACGAGTTCATCATCATCTTCATCATCAATGGGTGACAGATGATTCTGCCATTTTTTGAGTCTTTTTAAATTTGCCTCCATATTCGCCCTGATCCCACGCTGGAGAAGCCGGGTGTCGCATTGATTGCAAGCAGACGTCCATGTAGTAGAGTCAGTTATAAAGTCCCTCAAAGGCCTTCGCAATACATCCTTATATCTGAGGTGATTGAATTTTAGAAGGGAGAATAAAGCTCTGGAGTCTGTCATTTGAAAAAGTTCTTTATTTGTTATTTTATCTTTCTTTGAGACACCAAGTATAGCCCATAGTGATGTTGTGTGAAAGGCACTGAGACGGAAGGTTTGCCTAGTGTTGTAGACAGTTCTTTATCAAGGCAGAGATTAGAAGTTACTGTGGAACCTAAGTATGTAAAGGAGTCAACTTTGTTGAGTGTTGTGTTATTGATCAAAATGTTCTGGCCTTTGGCTAGAAATGAGACATCAGGCAAGAAAAAGTCCACTGATGTGATAACCTGCTCATTCAGGTCATCAGCTGACTTCATTTTATTGCCACATTAATGTTGCTGAGCCTCGACCTGACCAACTGGAGCAACAAAGCCATGGAGATTACATGTGATACTGTGATAAAGGAAGACTGTTGCTCTCCGTGGAAATGTTAGTTTGCCACTTTTTTTGGCCGGGCGGTGTATGTGTTCAGCAGTTCTGGAGTTCATTAGTTGTTGTGTTTATCTAGATCTTTGCAAGCAACTAATGAATATCCCTGAGTTTTAGCTAACACTTGTATAATATTCCATTTGAAGGGCTTTAATTGCAGTGTAAATTATTATTATTATTGGTTTTTTTTTAATTATGTTTTATTATTATTTATTTTACAAAACAATGCAACAGGTCACTAAAGTGCCAGAGAAGCTGCTGTCATACGCTGTGCGCTGTAAGAACCTGACAGTGTCCAATGCTTGCACAGTGCTGCTTACTCCTGAGATCTACATCAGTCAGACTGTGTACGAACAGCTACTGGACCTGCTTCTGGAGGCAATTAATAGAGCCCGTATGTTGTCACCATTACATAATTAAAACTTCTGAGACGGGAAAATTTTTTATATTTCCTTTCCTGCAAAAATAATCATGTAAATAAATAACTGCTTTTGATGATGTTCCTGTTTGTGCTTGAATGTTTGCAGATATCGAAGAGGTGGTGGAATTCTTAGAGGAAGTTTTCTCTGGCCTTTTGGCCAACCAAGAAGTGCGCACTTTTGGAGAGGTTATGGTGCCAGTATTTGATATTTTCCAAGGTCGTGTGAAAGACTTAGACCTCTGCCATCTGCTGCTTTACTCCTACTTGGAAATTCTAGTATATTTTAGTCGGCAAAAAGACATTGCAAAGGTTTGAGCTTTGTTTCATAACAAGTAATTCTGTAATATTAGAGAACAGCAGAGGGCTAAAAATAGCTGACACAGTTTTGTACGGTTGTTGAAAATACTAATTTGTCCTATGTATAGGTCTTGGTGGAACACATTCAGCCCAAAGATCCTAATAATGGACTTCAGTATCAGAAGACTCTTTTGGGCGCTATGTTAAATATATCTTGTCTGCTGAAAACCCCAGGGGTGGTGGAAAACCATGGTTTTTTCCTCAACCCCTCCCACTCCAGCCCACAGGAAATGAAGATTCAGGAATCAAATATCCACCAGGTGACACGCTGTTGCTTGTTTTTCAGCTCATGTGCATGTGTTTGTGTATAAACATCTGGAGCATTTTATATCTGGTTTTTTTTTGTCTATACTAGTTTATGGGCCAGTTTCATGACAAGTTACATCAAATCCTAAAGAATCTGCTGCAGCAGTCACCTGACACACGTCACCTTCTCCTCTCGTGGTTGGGTAACTGCCTGCAGGCCAACATGGGTCGTGCCAAAATCTGGGCCAACCAGATGCCTGAGATCTTCTTCCAGATGTACGCTTCAGATGCATTCTTCCTAAATCTGGGTGCTGCGCTCCTCAAACTCTGCCAGCCCTTCTGTCGCCCTCACTCTCCAAAACTCCTAACCTTTAACCCCACATACTGTGCCCTGAAAGACTTGAGTGAGGAAGAGAGACGAAGTAGGAATGTACATGCCAGAGGTAGGAGGTCCTGCCTTGCTCTTTAAACATAACCATCCAAACCATTTTCTTATCAAATCAAGATAAAACAAACAGCACACTTCCTTCTCCAGGACTTGATAAAGAGACCTGCCTGATTCCTGTTCCAGCTCAGCAAACAGCTGACTGTCCCCAGTCCTACAGCCTCCTCACAGAGAACCTGATCCTCACTCAGCTCACCCTGCACTTGGGCTTCCACAGGTCATTTCTGCACTGTTACCTATTGTACACTCTTACATACCCCAAAATATTTACATCCGTAGGGACACATTCAGAGTTTACAACCTAAGTATAAAAACTATGGCAATATTTCCATTAGGAAAGTTCCATGTGTTCAGGGTAAGATTTACACACATGCTTAGGGTAATTTTTTGGATGGCCCATTGAAATTATGGTAGAGCTCCAGAGCGGGGCACCATAATCATGGAAAATGACTTGGATGGTTGTCCCATGTTCGCATGTGGCCACCACAGGAAACCCAATAAGCCTGAAGAGTCTCTCACTTGATGCTGATTGGCTGTTTTGCACCACTGACTTGCATGACGATGGGCAGCATTAAAAAGAAAGAAAGAAATAAAGATTTATTATTAATAAGGAAACTCCCTCTCTCAATGACCCTACCAAGGGTGCTGGCAAGAGTGTCACAGGTGCCCAAGGCTCACTGATGCTAGTATGTCTGTTCTGATCAAACAAAAGTGCAGCTGTAGCATAGACTGGTGAAACTATTAATGCTGGATATGATAGAAAGGAGTCAGAACACACAGTATATTCCAGTGTGCTACGTATGGGGCTGCCGAGATGCTGACCAGCCAAGTAGTGTTGATGTTATGGCTGGTCGGTGTATAGTGCACTTTAATTTAATTCGGGACCATCTGTTATAATAATCTGTCTGCACCCTGCTTAAGATACTGTCTCCTCCATTTGTAAAAAGCTTAAGCCTGAATACCGATGTGTAGAATTTCTCTCGGCACACTCACAACACCTGATGCTAAACGCAACCCATTATCAGTTATTGCAATTCCAGAAAGACACTTATATGTAAATTTATCTGAACAGGCTGCATGATCAGATGGTGAAAATGAACCAGTCGCTGCATCGGCTGCAGGGCACGTGGCGGGAGGCACAGCTCAGCGGGGGTCCGATGGCAGAGCAACTAAGGGAACAATTTGAGCGCCTCATGACCGTTTACTTGTCCACCAAGGCTGCTGCCACTCAACCTATCATGCTCCAGAACTGTCTCAATCTGCAGGCGTCCTGTGCCTCTCTACTCGTACAACTCGGTCTAGGAAACCAAGGCCCTGAGCACATTCCGCTGTCCTTCCCTCTGCCTCCACTTCAAAACAGCCAACTCTGCTATGTTCCAGGTGATACAGCCCTTTATTACTAAGTCTTCGTCTTCTATGTATTCATAGATATCTGATCCAGGTGATTAGATTTTTTGTATATGATTTATTGTATTTCAGCATTCACCAAAGTATATTGGGCACCTGTGGTTTTGCAGAGTTTTTTGCCGAGAACATGGGCGATTTCTTCATATTCCTTCGGCGCTTTGCGGACGAGGTGTTGGAGTCTTCCACAGAAAACTTGGAGCAAGTCCTCAACTTCATCACGGTGTATATGGGAAATGTAGACAGGTGTAGTAGTTATTTATTTATTTAAATTCCCTATGTGTACTTATGTGCTTGTTTGGACATGTCTCACTTCTTTAAGTGTAACTTTTTACTTTCAGAATGAAAAATCCTCATTTACGGGCAAAGCTGGCAGAGGTTTTAGAGGCTGTGATGCCACATATGGATTCTGTCTCACCTGGTGCACCACAGACCATTATGTTCCAGCGACAGAGGGCGTTCTGCTCCTACTGCCATGCACCTCATCTTGCTGAGGCTCTCATCACTGTGTTTGTCGACATCGAGTTTACTGGTGAGTTTCAAGTTAGGATCAGCTGGGCTTATACATTTGGAGGGGAGCACCACACTTAAGAAACCATCAGATTAATTTTGGATTGCTTGGTCGTCCATCTATCCATCTGTCTGGTGTCCGAATGCATCATGGTGCTGAATGACTGCTCGCTCGTTGGCAGGAACTTGATGTGTATCAATGCTTGAACTAATTTTTCCAGAAAGCATGGCTTAAAATTTTACAACATCCATTCATTAATTTGCCAAACTGCTTAATCCTACTTGGGTCGCCAGGAGGCTAGAGCCTATCTCAGCTGACTGGGTGAAGGCGGGGTACACCCTGAACAGCTTGCCAGTCTATTGCAAGGCCAACACATACATCACCATTCACACTCACTTCTAAGGTTATTTTAGGAACAGCCAATTAGCCTAATGTGCATGTCTTTGGAGTGTGGGTGGAAACCAGAGTACCCAGAGGAAACCCTACACAAGCACTCAGAGAACAAACTCCACACAGAAACTCCCTCACCATGCCTGGGACTCAAACCCAAGACCTTGCTGTGAGGCAGATGTGCTAACCATTTTAAAACGTGAAATAACTCATGAATTTTAAAACCCAGCACATAAATATCTTTAGGCAGTGTTTAGACGGTATAATGGTTAAATCTGTTCACTGTAACCTGTAATGGCTTACCTGTGTTCTCTGTATATTTTTCAGGTGATCCTCACCAGTTTGAGCAGAAGTTTAATTACAGAAGGCCCATGTACCCCATTCTGAAGTACATGTGGGGACAGGAGAACTACAGACAGAGCGTTAAGGTGCAAATATCCAAATGATGGATTCTGGGTTTTTTTTGTATGCTACTAAAACTAGTATCTCACAAAGCGGCGAATGCTGACAAATGGAATTTTGGGTTACGTCAGTGTTCATAAAAGGATGCTAAACAGTTCACAAATAGGTTTTTTTGTTGCAAAGAAATTTTGAACATGTTTAAAATTTCGTTGCAACCCTTTTTAAAGGGTTGGGTGGTTCAGTTCCAACATTCGTCCAATATTCGCCTGGTATTTTACCAGGAGTTGGCAAAAGGTCCCAAAAGTTTCAGAACATTGGTAAAAGAATGGCAAATAGTTGTTAATTGTCACAAACACTGTCGCTAACTGTCACAAAATGGCAGAGGCAAACCCTGATTTACATCAATAATCGTCACAAAAGTTGCAGAATCCAAAATTCGCTACGTTTGCTGTGAGATACAGGCTTTAGAGACATCAAAATTCAAACATCAGATTTGTGAATTGTCACAGGTTGAAAAATTCCAAGTTACAAATGTTTATTAATGCTTCATGTTATTTTAGCATTTGGCAGATTTTGCGTCTGAGAATCTCGAGGCCATGAATCCGCCACTCTTCTTGAGGTTTCTAAATCTGCTTATGAATGATGCCATTTTCTTACTAGACGAGGCCATACAGGTATGTTCTTATAACTACATATTATTTATACATGTAATGCACATATGTGGTGCGGCCAGTGGTGTAGACTTAGACAACTTTATTGTAGTTTAGTATACAGGGGGTGTACAAAGAAAGAAATTGTGTTGCAATTGGCTCAGCACAGGATTGAAATAGAGAAACTGTAGATATAGATAACAGCAAAAATACTATGAAGTTCTCTAGTAAGGTGACCTGTGGAATTCTAGTAGTGCAAAAATACAAGAATCATTTAAAAAGAGGATTGTTTGTATGCGATTCAAAGTAAATTTAAAAGCTATGAAGGAGTGCACAAAGGGCATGGTGACCAGTATAGAATTATGTGTCTGGTATGAGCAGCAATTTTCATTCAGAGTTTGGCAATCTGTTGGCGTATGGATAAAAGCTATTACAGAACCTTGTAGTCCTGCACCGAATGCTGCCGAACCTCATCCTAAATGCCAGTAGGGAGAACAGTGAAAGTGTAGTGGTTAGGGTGCTGGGCTCATGATCAAGAGGGTGTGGGTTTGAATCCCAATTAGACCCTCTCCATGCTAAGACTCTTGGGCAAGGTCTCAACCACAAGTGTGCCTTGTCCACCCAGCAGTATAAATTTACAGCATTTGGCAGACGCGCATATCCAGTGCGACTTACAATTATCATTTTTATATAACTAAGCAATTGAGGGGTTAAGGGCCTTGCTCAAGGGCCCAAGAGTGGTGATTGAACTGCAGACTTTCAGATCAGTAACCCATTGCCTTAACCAATAAGCCACCACTGCCCCATTGCTATAAATGGGCACCAGTAAAATACAGGAAAGGTAACCTGCGATGCACTAGCGTTCCATCCAGGAAGATTTAAACTTCACGCTTCATGCAAGAGACACCAGGATAAACTCTGGATCCGATGAGCCAGTATACTGGGTGTAAAAGCCCAACAGACTTTACCTAATTGCACAAACAATATGGCAATGCTCAGATAACGATATTGATATAACTGTGTGAAATGTTTGTGTAATACATTTAGTATCTGAGTAAGATCAAGCTCCTCCAGATAGAGCGGGACCGTGGTGAGTGGGAGGGTCTGGCCCCTGATGCCCTCCGAGAGAAGGAGTCTAGTCTGCAGATGTTTGGACAGCTGGCTCGCTTCCACAATATCATGTCAAATGAGACAATCGGCACCCTGGCTTTTTTAACCTCTGGTAAGATTACGTGGTGGCATTCTGTGTGTTTAAAAGACTCTGAGATGTTATGATTTCATATACCTAATATTATATTTTTAACATTTCTCAGAAATCAAGGGCATCTTTGTTCATCCTTTCCTTGCTGAAAGAATCATCTCCATGCTCAATTACTTCTTGCAACACTTGGTGGGACCGAAGATGGGCGCTCTGAAAGTGAAAGACTTCAGTGAATTTGACTTCAAGCCTCAGCAGCTGGTGTCTGACATCTGTACTATTTACCTTAACCTGGGGTATGCTTTTTTTTAATTTACTAGGTGCACATTCCCAGTGACATCATCAAGGGCTTCAACTAATCTAAAGGTTTTCTTGGTACAGAGATGAGGAAAACTTCTGTGCCACAGTCCCAAAGGATGGGAGGTCATATTCGCCCACCCTTTTCTGTCAAACTGTTCGTGTCCTAAAGAAGATTAACAAACCTGGGGATATTATATTGGCTTTCAGTCACCTCGCAGATAAAATAAAGGTATGCTAAATGATAGGTCACCCAGTTGTATTATTATTGTTAGTGTTTTTCTTAATGTTTAAATTACTTACATCTTTGTATTGTAAAAGTCTCTGGCAGATCGGCACCAGCAGGAAGAGGAGACCTACTCAGATGCTCCAGATGAATTTTTAGATCCCATCATGTCAACCTTGATGCTTGATCCTGTGCTCCTTCCTTCTTCCAATGTCACGGTCGACCGCTCAACAATAGCACGGCACTTGCTGAGGTGTGTGACTCAACATACAAATTCACATGTTCATGGGCACTCATGTTGTTAGTCTCAGATTTCTTTCCTAATCTCAGATTTCTTTCCCCCCCTGTAGTGATCAGACAGACCCTTTCAATCGCAGTCCACTCACCATGGACCAGATCAGACCCAATGAGGAGCTCAAGCAACAGATCATGCAGTGGTTGGCAGAACATAAGCAGCGGGGCATGCAGATGGGGCCCAGTGGTTAACACACATAACCACCAATCTCCTGCCCATATACGTCCAAGCCACTGAACACACAGGACGCAGTCATTCATAACAGGAGCAACACACACTCATGCATGCACCTACTGACATGGTATAATGAGCAATTATTAAATAAGGCGAAGTATGACATGGAGGATTATTCAGATCGAGGGTGTTTTTATCTGCCGAGGCTGACGCTGAGGTGCATTACACCCTCCAGGATCTGAATAATTCTCCATATCATGCAAAAGCCGAATTATATGATCATTTTATTATTCATTCCATTTATTTCAAGTCCGGAGAAAAGCACATCGATGTAAGTCAGCCAGAAGTGCTGCATGCTGTTCTCCGCTAACGCAGTTTCTGATTCTTTCTAGGCAAATTTCACGAAAATATGGGATTAAAGTATTTCACGGTAAGGGTGTATTACCCCCACCACCAAATGTTACCTTATTGTCTTGTTGCGCGGAGCACGCCTCTAGTCTTGATAGTGGGCAACCACTTTTCCACTAATTTTCTCTTGGAGGAGGGGGAGTGGAATAACATAGATATCAGTTAATATAGATAGGCTGCACCCTACTGAAAGTGCTTTTAAATGGCAGAACATTATGTTGCTGTCTTGGTCTTTGCTACTTTGCTGTAAATTGTACTAACTAACCAAGATGGTGGGCAGGAAGAGCCTTCTGACTTTTATAAATATACACATAACTTAGAGACACATAACTTATCTATCTTATATGATATCTGTGAGGAGGAGCATTGGCATGTGCCAGTTGTGCAATATTTATTCAAGTTGTCCAGTGTCAGTGATGGATAAGTCAGCTTGTAGAAGAATACCAAGAATTTGCTCGTGGCTTTCCACCAATCAGAAACAAGACAATATTTTGAATGAATAATTATCACCTTTGTTAATGTTGGATGCACCGATTAACCATGGTATTAAAGACATAATAAGCACTGACAGGTAAAGTCAGTGGGTTTATTATTTCATTATACTGGCACCTGCCAAGAAGCAGGATGCTTTAGGCAGAAAGTAAACAATCAGTTTTCAAATATACTGTGTTGGAAGCAGGAAAAATGAGCAAGTGTAAGGATCTGAGTGACTCTGAAAAGAGCTACATTGTGATGGTTAAAAAACTGGGTCTGCTCATTTCCAAAACAGCAGGTCTTGTAGGGTGTTCCGGGTATGCACTGGTAACTACCTACCTACGGTGTTTCAAGGAAGGAAACCAGTGGACTGCCATGAGTGTCGAAAGTTTACTGCTGGGAGTGGGAGAGGTAGTACGTCTGGTCTGATCCCACAGAAGAGCTACTGTAACACAAGCTGCTGAAACTTTGAATGACTGGCAATGATAGAAAGGAGTCAAAACACACAGTGCATTGCTGCGTATGGGGCTGCCTAGCCGGAGACTATTCAGGTGGTGTTGATGATATGACTGATTGGCGAATACCCAAAAAAAACATACATCTGTTAAAAATTGGTCTGTTTTACTGGTGTTCTTTTAATGAAACCATGTCAGTAGTGATAGCTCGGTTTAACTAACTGCGCAGCAAGTTTTTCTATTGCTGCAATAAAATGTTCATAATTCTTGCTATATTGCTTTCTGCCTTGTAAAGTTTTTTTTTTTTCTTGCAGAAATTTATTTTGATCTGTATGTACAGACAATATAAAGATCTTCGAAAACAACAATAATAGCTACATAGATTTGTCTTCTGTCTTCAAACAAAACAAGTTTAATAAACGGACACTGACATTTTGATTATAATAATTGTGTATTTAATTGAAGCGGTATTGCTATGCCATCCCATTTTCAACATGTAGAGGATTTTCATATCATGGCTGTTTTACTGATTTTACTGCAATGATCAGTTTTTACAATGTTTTCTTATGATGTTTATGTAATTCTGATTACAGCAAGTACATGTTCAGAGTAGTTACAGTTTAAATTCTGCACTTAAACTTTTTGCAGGACAGAATGATACAATCAAGTAACTGCACGTTTTCGCCTGCTGCGTCTGCTTTGTGCACTTACTATTTTTTGCTGAAGTGCTTTTTTAACTTGATGGTGAATCATCATGGTTTTGTGTTCCATTTTAATGAAACTGTAATAATTATTAGTTCTTTACTCCAGGAATTGATTCTTGAAACCATGAGTCAGACTGTACAGTTACTGTGGCTCATCACCAGGCAAACACAGAATGACCTCAGCTTAAAACTGAGAACCTGTAGATGCTGTCACAGGTTTGACCTTGTCCTGTGAAGAGAACTTTAACGCTGACCCCAAGTACTGTTCATCTTTCTTTTCACAGAGATGGCACCCTTAGGAAAACTGGTTCGGAGTAAATCTGAATGTAGTCTGTGATGATGATGATGATGATGATGATACAGGCATTGAAAGTGTACTTAAAAATCCTCATGTTCATCTCAAGCTTAAGTCTTACAAGTTATTTGATCATTAAATTTGTCTGTGTGTTTAAAAAATAAAAGTGATAATGCCCTTTGATAGTATCATTCAGTTCCATGCTTTTAAAATAATTTATTGTATTGCATCACAGTTTTTTTTTTACTATAATATTCTGATTAATCTCTGAAACTAACACAAGTTCTTAGTGATGAAGCATTTTTTCACACAAGGACATTTTTGAACAGGTTGCTCTTGATGCTGTATTTATTAATATGATTAAATACTTGAAGTGAGATGGTGTGTGTGTGTGTGCGCTGAAATTGAAACCAGTCACTCATTAGTACTGGATTATTAACGTGCTATTATTAGATTGGATTTAATGTTTACTAAACATTTCCAAAACATACCCTGCTTCCTTTATCAGTGCAGGCTGTTGCCATGGCAATGTGTATACCACTTAGTTATCCCAAGTGCGCCTGTGGTTATTATGGGATTGCAATCATTTTTTTCCCTGTATGATTGTAATTTCATCTTCCATTTCTCAAACACTATCCAACTTTGAGAAGAATGTGAAAGTGTCCTCGGGCTGAGAAGTCGGCTTTACTTTTACACTCGTGTGCTGTGTGTTGGGTGTCACTGTGTTCCTGGTTCCTGGTGTGTTTTCAAAACCTGTTGTGATTTATTGACGGTCATTTGGGACAGAACCTGCGTAAGACATCACTGAGCGTCTTCTCGTCTGAAGTCGGGGTCCATATTTACCTCCACCCCGGAACCTGCATACTGAAGTCTCGCCGCTTGGTGAAAGTGGTAGTTGGTTGAAATCGCTGGTTTGGGGCGACGCCCACCGAGCTCCCTGATCCGAGGGCAGGCAGGCAGAGTGTTAAAATGGCGCACAGCTGTCGGTGGCGGTTCCCTGCTCGGCCCGGAGGGAGCAGCAACTCGGGCACTGGGAGAAAAGCGGGCCGGATCCGGGTCACGGCTTCCCTCCGAAATGGCGCGGGGACTCATTCGACCGCGGGCGGGCTCGGGCTCGGGCCCGGGTTCGACGCGGCGCTGCAAGTGTCCGGCGCGATCGGTAACAACCTGCAGAAATTTCGGGATGTTTTGGGCGAATCGAGCGGCTCCAGCAGCGGGGAGGTAAGCTACACCTTCCGTCGCATGGGCTAATCGGCTGCTTTCGGCTCTCCCTGGACGAGGTTTCACCAGAACGAGTAGAACCTGGAGAGTTAGCTTGACTGCTGCTCACATCCTGAACAGTTATTTTGCTGCGCAGCTACACATGCCTCCCATCCATCCATGTGCTGTTTTCCTCTCGAACTGACCTAGCTAGCTCGCTAATCCCCCCGGTTGCTAACTTGGAGAGAGCTTGACAGCGTGTCGAATAATAAACTAGACGAGTCTGTTTTTGTTTTAGCCTGTTGTTGGGTGCACTTCTTGTGCAGGTGTATTTAATGGCGGTTGTTGGAGCTATTAATGTACACCGAAGGGAATTGGCCCGTGGAGGAGTACATCCTCCTCCTCCTCCTCCTCAATGTTTTGACAGAATAGACTTTGAGATACAGTGAGAGTTGTTTGCTAGCTGAATTCCCGGCAGTGCTAATCACGGCTTTGGTTCCGGTACGAACCAGGTGTTGTGCTGAATGTGTGTAATGGACAGAAAGTGCAGCACGGACTTTGTATACAAACTCTCAATGTTAGCTACACGAGAACCGAGTTAGCACCAGCAGGCTAACTCACTGTCTGTCACAGCCCAGGTGAACTAGCAGTGCTTAAAGCATTCCAGATGGACAAGAAGTACAAGTCCTCAAATACTTGACTGTATTGTTTAGCTGTATTGTTTTTTTTTTGGGTTTGTTTGTCTTTTTTTAAACGTCATGTTAAATAGTTAGCTTTGCTACCGTGGGCTCAGTTTAACGAGCTCGGAAGTGACTGGGCTTGTTTGTGTTTCAAAGAGACACCAGGAAAAGAAAGAAAAGGGAGAAACTTATTCAGTCAGCATGTATGATGATGATAAACAATAATTTTGTTGTGAGTAAAGACGTAGTGTGAGTGATTTAATATGAATATGAGTCCCTGACAGCTTCTGAAGCGCTTCTCCCCTGAAACCTGCCAGTGTTTGTGTTTATTTCCGATTTCCACCGTTTATTTGATTTTAGTTCTGAAGTAAAGACTAAAAAAACCTAACAAATAACATTTAAATGCCCACATTTCTGAAGGGGAAGCATGTATATCTCTTAATCAAAGTAACGAGCTAGTTATTCAGGGCTCATCCGGGCCCTGCAGGTAGCGCGATGATGCTAACTAGCCTCACAGCTGCCATTATTTTTCTCCTGGTGTGTTAGCAGGTTGCTCGCACATACAAACACAACTGTTTAAGTGACTCGTTTTCTCATCTGCGCCGGCGGTATTTATTTAAACACCCTTCCGCAGCCTAAAAAGATTTATTTGTGGTAAGCTTCATATCTATTTTGAGAGAGCACAATAAAAAAAAAACAACACAATAACCGAGTTAGCCTGTTTATGCTAACATTAGCTTGTTAGCTTGCACTGATGATGCGCAGGAGGTGAAAATGGGAGGTGGACGTGGGGGTTTTTTTTCTTCTTTTTTTTTTTTACCCCGTAGCACATACTGCGTAGTACCACTATGAATTCGAATTGATGTGAAATCGGCGATGATATTATCAGGAGTGTGGGGATTGTGCGGCCTCGCGGGGCGCTTAAGATGAATTACGAGAGCGATTCAGTCGCAAACGCAGTAATTTGAAGAGTGAAAGGCTCCAATAACAGCGTGCCTTTGCTGAGAGCTCGCGCGTGCTGGGGGGGTGTGTACTGTTACGAAGCAGCTCCCATCTTCTTCTCGCTCAGTGATGAGGGGGCAGCACACACTGTACATCACTCTCAGAACGGAAACGTGCAGCAGCCAGCTCAAAAAAAGAAAAAAAAAACACCCCTCACCTCTCCCTTCTCCTTTCTCATCTGGCCTGTTTTTTTTTCCAGATTGTTCCAAAGATTCTTAATGCACGTGTTTGCTCAAAGTGTTCCTGATCATGCTATTTAAACCTACTAAGAAATAATAATACACCTGGGTGGTGCATGCAGGTACAGGAAAATAATCAGTGATACACAGTCATCTTGAAGCTTGAGTCACTTTTACAATGACTGATGGAGAGAACAGATCCGTCCACTCATCTTTCGTGTCATCACCACCGGACATGTATGTAATGTAACGTCACACCCTTGTTGTATGATAGGGCCTTATGTTAGGCTGCATCACCAGAATGCCATGTTTACACTAATACTGCTAATAGCATTACTACAGTCATGACATTAGTTACTATGTCATTAGTGGAGAAATTCAAATTTAAAATCTTACGTCTTCGGACACACACACGGTCTGTCCAACTTGAAGACGAAGCTGAACTTTGAGACTAATGATCTAATTAGATGCCGGTGTTAGAGCTGCTGGAAAGTTCCTGTCTATGTAAATGTGATGACTGTCGTATTGTCAATTTCTGTAAGCTCTCGCAAACGTCTAATAATAATACTAATAATACATGAACAGTATGTAGCTCACATGAAAGGTAATAACTTACCAGGGCCGAGCGCGCGCTCGTGGACTGCGGACAGACAAAAACGTGTCACAGTGCCTACCGCGTTGCTCACGTGAAAGGTACTTACAGCATGAAGTTATTTATTCCTCTTCTACCACAGCAGTCTGCCGATGTTTACTTTTGTTTATTTAATAATGCACCGCATTTATTGTTTTTTAACCATTAAGTGTCCTGTATGTCACGGCAGCTAACAGTCAGACAGCGAGTAATCCAGCTGATTAAGTGCAGCTTGTCTTATCACGGAGCAATTAAAAAAAAGTCCTGCTGCATGTAGGGAAACTGATGTACCTTTGACTCTGTCCGTGCTAACACTGGAGACTCCTTCAATAATTGATGACATAAATATCTCCTTCAGAATGTCCCCAATTCGGTTTTATTCCTAATGAAGGTTATGTTTTACCTTCCGTTTTTGTTTGTTGGTGAGATTACACAAAAAGTTATGTGTGGATTTTCATGCAATTTCTGCCAGAGGTGCAGCTTGAGACGAGGAAGACCTCCGTCAGGCTTCAGACATGATCCAGGATCTATTTTAAAGATTCTTTAATGCTGTGAGCTAGGATCATTATTGACGTCTTGGTTCATATGGGGGATTGTTGAGCATGGTGTAGGTTTGCGCTCTCCGATTGCTCTTGTTTGTGTAGCACTTTTAACAATGCTTTGCCATGAAACAGCTTTTTTACCTTAAACAAATTACACTTATATTTATTATCCTACTTGGGTCACGGGGAGGCTGGAACCTCTCAGATGACTTTGGGAGAAGGCGACGTACACCCTGAACAGTTTCTGAGTCATAATCATTCACACCTAGAGGCAATTTGGAACAACTAATTAGCCTAATGTTCAAGTCTTTGGACTGTGGGAGGAAACCCACGCAAGCACAGGGCGAACATACAAACTCTACACTAAAACGTTCTCGCTGAAACCAGGATCTTCTTGCTGTTAGACGGACATGCTAACCATGCTAACTGTTGCCATGCTGCAATGCCTCGGAGCATCTCTAATTATAATGTCAGGACTTGTGATGGGGCCTGATTTCTCCGATGACCTTCCTGTGCTCGCTTGCTCTGCCATCATATAACTTAGCACCTAGCCTGCTGGTTGTCAGTGAACTGGCGTCATCACAGGTGTGGTTATAGTGATGGGGCCTGATTTCTCCGGTTAGTAGCTAATGTAATGGAATCATGAGGCTGCTAGTCAGGTATATTAATACATGCTTGTGGGAATCACTGTTGTGCGTCACAGTTTTACCCTCAGCAAACACAACTTCGGCGGTGTGGACACTGCACATAAGTTATTTCAGGTTGAAGAGTGTTTCTATTTTCTTTCAGTAAGTTTCCGTGTGTTGACTGCATGTTGTGCTAGCAGGCAAGGATGTGACATCTTTGTGCGGGACTCTACTTGGGATGTTTTCATCAGAGTTTAGAATCGACTACAGCTCGAGATTCTGCAAAGATTCCCAGGAGATATGTGTGGTGCAGGAGGTGGTGGGAATCAGCGAGATCGGCACATATCAACATGTCTGACGTCACCGTGGTTGATTTGTAGCTCAGGATTAGCTCACAGGTTTCATCACTGCAATGTTGTTTCTCAGTGTTCTCCCAGACATATCAGTTGTCTTTGTGCACCATACTAAATATAATTACAGGACAGATGCAGTAAAGTCTTTTTTTTATCTAAAGAAAATGTTGATAGTCGTGATATTTTGTTTCAATTGCACTCGTTATTTACATGGTTTGCATTGAAGTTGTTAGCTTTTTGTATTGTTTCTGTCATTAGATAGCAGATGCTCAACATCCATATTACCCAGTTGCTAAGCAACATTGCTTTCAAGATTTTAACCAAGTGAACAGCAAATCTGTCATGGGTTAGAAAACAGAAATTCATGCAAAGAAGTTTCACTGAAGCACACCATAATACTCGCTGAATTTTATTTATATGTATATATTCCTACAGAAATGCTGAGCAAAGTCTTTTGGTAAATGGAAAAATGTATAAAAAAATGTACTATTGTGCACTTTACTCAGGAAACTGGCAGAGTACTTTCTATTCTGTTTTTCTGCTGCTTTGACAATTCGGAACAAGGATCCCCATCTGCTCCACCCGGCCCCTGAAACTGCATCTGACTGAAATAAGAATAGGAGATCCCAGTGGAACTTGCAGCTTATGAAAGTTACATCCACACTGTTGCGGTTTCATTCAGGGGGGGGGATGTTGCGCCTGGCCGGGATTGTTCGGGATCATCACGGCCTGCTGAGCGCACGCAGCAGCTTGAGGCCAGTATAAACAGAAGGACGCGGAGCACCAAATTCAAATTTGGTTTTTTGTCTCTGTTGAGTCTTAATGGGAAAACATTTGAGCATTTCATACACAGAAGAGTGACAGTACCTCTAACCCAACAAAAAATGCGATTGTGCTTCTCTTGGATGGCTGCTTCATATTAAAAGTCACCAATTTCTGGTTCAAAAATAATAATAATAATAATTTAGGAAGCGTTATGGTTTTTAAAGGGGAAAAAATCGGACTTATCCCTTACCCTCACTCACTTGTTTGCTGAATCCTTTTTGGGTTGCAGGGTGGTTGGAGCCCATCTCAGCCAACACTGGGTGAAGGCACCGGTCCACACAACCACTCACACTGACTCATAGGGGCAATTTGGAACAACCAATTATCCTAATGTGCATGTCTTTGGTCTGTGGGAGGAAACCAGAGTAGAGTATCCGGAGAAAACTCACGCAAGCACGGGGAGAACATGCAAAGTCCACACAGAAACAGCCGAGCCGAGCCCGGGACTCGAACCCAAGACCTTGTTTCTATGAGGTGGACATGCTAAAACTATTTCACCCATCCTATTTATCTTAAAGAACTTGACTCCAACTTTTTTGATATGTTATTTACTGGTCTATAAAACTTATCAGTCATCCTGGTCAGTTCAAATTCTTTGTTGTATTAAGTGAGGTTATCTAGACTGATTGTAACTTATTCTCATCGTATATTGATCGTAATTTTCTTATTTTATTAACATTTTGAAGTACATATCTTTTAAAAATTTTTTTAAACAACCACATATCCATGTTTATTTAGTTTCTCAGTATCCAGAAAAAGCATCGTTTCCCAGAGTAGAGTGTAGATCACTATCAAGGCCTTGTACAGAAGTCGACTTGAATAGATACAACAAATGAATGCTTTGCTCCACTGGTTTCAGTCGAATAACGAATAGCTTTATGCAGAGGGAAAAGGTCCAGCAGGTGTTTGGCCTATTTATGTAGAGAGGGTCTGTCTCCCCCAGACAGCGTGTGGATCGTAGCAGGAAGCTTTGTGTCTGCTTTTATTCCAGCCTGTAAGGAACTCGAGCGGCTGAAAGAGCACAGGCGTGGATATCAAAGGGCGAAGAAGCCCAGTCCTCCTCCTCCCCCCAAGTGACAGTGCTGGGACACATGGACACCCATCCGTGGGTTTATTCTACTCCCCCCCCACCCCCCTTTATAGGCAGGCAGTCCAAGGAGTTTAACTCCACCGTCTGTACTTTGTAGGGTGGGTGGTTGGGTGAGGGTCGGCCATTTGAGTGTATAGAGCACTTGTGTTTAATTTTTATGTCCCACGTTACACCTAGCATGTGGCACTGCTTTGTATTTTTTGTTCTCTGTCCCTCTCTCTCTCTCTTAAGGCCACATTTTTCCAGCAGTGTGGGTGAGGTGCTGAAACATGCTGCCTGAACTATGTATTGAATGGGCAATGAGAAGAAATACGCATGCATTTCAGTTGCATAATGCAAAGGGAAATTTCTCCAGGTGCTTTTGTAGTCTCTTGAAAGCGTAAGATGATGGCAAATTAAAGTCGTCAGGAATTCCCCCTTCTTTTCTAGTGTCATGTTGGGGGTGGTGAAACTTACTGACTCTCAGTTGAGCACTTTTTCATTTACAGCTTTATCCTCCTAGTCTAGTTATACAGTAAATGTTAGTGTTTGCTTCCTAGTGATGTATATATGCACAAATTAGAATGTATGCTTTAGAATCCAAAAAAAAAAAAATGATTTTTTCTGTTGCTGATTTTTTATTTTATTTTTTTTTAACAGATGCTGATCAAAATGCATTTGCCAAAACCTTTTTGGGGAAATAGCTCCATTTATTCTATTCTATAAATTCTATCAGATTAAATGTCCAGGGGTTTAAAGTTAAACACAGGTTATGTTATTTGCTGTAGGCTTGTGCCGTGATTATAGGGGTTTTTATACGTTTAGTATCATCGGTCACACAGTAGTGTAATTATGCCCTATTTCTAGGAGTACAGCTTCCGTGCGCCTCTCAGTTCTTGCCTTGTTCTCAAGTTAACTGCCATGTTGAACTTTCCTGGGTTTGTGACCATCTGCTCAGGAGAGGGTACGTCACAACCCTGTGTAAACAAATAGCTTGCTTGTTAACCTTTTGTTAACTAAAGCTGACAGATGGCCCCAAAGTTACATGTATGAATGGTGCGCATCTTGCTCGATTTAAACACTGGTTTGACTAGGACTCAGATTCTTTAAAGTTTTAAAGGCCATTGAAAAATATCTTGGATGACTCTCAGTTCTTGTTTAAACAGTTTTGCATCAGTAGTTTTATAGTCATGTAATTATTATTGGCTTTAACGCAGAGAGAAGCACACGCAGTTATAAATTTGGCAAAAAACATGCACTTATTTGTATGGAATGATGCTTAATGTGTGGACTGATAAGCATTCAAATTCTTATGCAGAATGATGCACACATACTAACACCAATTTCTGAACGTTCGAGACATTATTTCTGCCTCAATTTTATCATAAATCATGTACTTATTTTTGCTAATCAAGCAATTTATTCCTACAATTATTCATTGTTCATTCATTCATTCATTCGCCGAACGTCTTAATCCTACCATTAAGGGCACATCTCAGCCGACACTGTGTGAACATGGAGTATACACTGATCATCCAGACCATCGCAGGGCAAAGCACACAACTGTTCACACTCACTCCCACACCTAGGGGCAATTTGGAACAGCCAGTTACCCTAATGTGCTTTGAACTGTGTGAGAAAACTGAAGTACCCAGAGGAAACCCACACAAAAACATACAAGCTCCACTGAACCCAGGACATTCTTGCCGTGAGGCAGAGGTGCTAACCACTGCGCCACCGTGCCGCCTTTTTCACGATTAGAGTAGGTCGTTTAAATCAAAATGAACTAAGGACTAAAGGAACGTGAAATTTTCAGATTCAAATGGGTTGTCCTTAGGTCTGCAACAATTAACCAATAAAATAAAAAAATATGACGATACTTAATTTTAACTGACTACGTGCTGCCAGCCAGCCGTCTGTTACTTCTCCATCTGGGTCACGGGAAGCTGGAGCCAGCCCCAGCTGGTTTTAGATGGGAGGAACTTTCGCCAGTCTATTACAGGGCTAACACAGACCCAAACAACCCTTCACATCTACATTCATACCTGTGGACAATTTAGTGTAGTCAGTTGATTTAATGTGCTTATCTTTTGGACTGTGGAAGGAAACCTGAGTACGCAGAGAAAACCCACACAACCACAAGGAGAATGTGCAAACACCACACAAAATAAAAACCCAGAATCTTCTCGCTGACCATGCCAACTACTCTGACCCCTATAACTATATGATAAACTCTAAAGTATGGAGACTTGGTGGACTGAGCGAAAGGCAAATGTCATTAATGCAAAGTGGAAGTGCAGGTAGAGCCTCTGTGTCCTTCACACAGCTGAAAGTCAAGCACTTTTTCTATCATTCGTGTTAACAAACAGTTTAGATGTTGAGAAGAGATTTTAAATTACACCGCAAGAGTAATGGCAATGCCTACGTCAGCAAACACAAACAAAAACCAGACACTGTGAATCGGTACCGAGATCCCCAGAAATAACAGAGGTACAGAGGTCAGAAATTGAGATGATGTGGCAAATAGGAACGCACACCGCCGGCATGTCCACTGCTGAGTAACAAAATTCCCTCAGTAAAGGTATTTTTTACTGAAAGAAGAGAATATGGCTTGGACTCTTTTTAAAGGTTCAGCTGAAGTTCAACTAAACTTCAACTACAAAATCCCATTTTTCCCCCCAAGCTAACAGTCTTTACCAGCCGCGATAGCGATAGGTGGGGGAATGGTTACGCACGCATGCCTATATCTCATGAACTGTTGAATTCAATAACACTTGAATACAGTTGGTTTGGTTTTTGTGTTCATTAAAAAAAACTGTCTTGCCAGAGAATGGAAGTGCAAATGGAATTTGAAATGCATGTCCTACATATGCGAAAATGGGGCAATTTGAAAATCCTTCATATTTTTGATATAATTTCATAACACTCCAGACTCCTGAATATTCATGCTCCTCTACACAGCTGAAGTTCCAACACCTCTGCAGGTATTGTGAAGAACAAACCCACATCAGTGGTCATTGTACAAATACAACTTGATCAAGAGTGGTTGGTGCACTGGTGCACTAGGTAACAGCAAATGAGGAGTTATTATTGAAATTCTACACATCGGGTTTCAGGCATAACTACAGGCTTGTGCTGCTTGGAGAGTTGTTTGGGTTCTTCTGTTGACTGATGAGTGGAAAGTGAAGCCTTTGGAAAAACCGCCCCCTTTTCACAATAAGAACCTAATAACACTCGTGGTGGTGGTTTTGTGATGCTTTTGCTAGATTTGCTATAGGTTAAAGGCAGTCGATCATGCAAATCTAAATATTTTGTCGATTAAATTGATGTATCAAATGAAAATGATACCGACTTTAGTGCCTTAATGAGTCCACATTGACAATATTTTAATTAAATGGAGAGTTTCCCTATAGGGAGAAATCGAAAGATGTTCGACAGAGTCCTTTACCATATGGAAGAGGGCCTGATCGTGGTTGAGTGGAGGGTCTTCCATAGTGCACCATGCGTGATCGTCTCGTGATTTCTGCAGGACCTGTGAAAGTCCACGTAGGTGCTTCACTTTGGAAGTGTGGTTTCGTGGTTAGCTGAGGTGTGGCTTGATGTATTTAGGGCTCCTGCAAGATTAAGGCTACTAATTTCATTTAATTGAGACTAATAGCTCTGGATCAGAAATTTCTGAAGCAGAATATCTGAGCATCAGCTGGTGATGTCCAGTCTAAGGACAGTTAGGTTATTTAGTAAGACAGTAATTGTGAAGCACAGAGCAAGTCCCCTTCTGAATGGTGCAAAAGGTACAGAGTTAAGGTATTGGAGTAGGCTAGTCATAGTCTTGATGTTGAGAACCCTGACCACCACTGAGACGCCCTGGCAGGACCTTTAGCAGGCAGCTCATGTTCTCCAGTGTAGGTGAATTAAAGAGTGGGCCAAGATTATTCCACAGCTGTGTGAAAAACAAATCTCCAGTTTTTGGGATTATTTGTTTGCAGTTGTTATTATTAATTTGCTATACTGTATTAATCCTGCAAGGGAAATTATTGCCTCTGCGTTTATCCCATCCAAAGTGAGCACACACACTTGGGGCAGTGGGCTGCCACACGCATTGGGGTGCCTGGAGAGCAGTTGGGGGTTAGGTGCCTTGCTCAAGGCCACTTCACCCATGAAGGTGGAAGAAGGGAAGGTGCAGCTCACTCCGCCATCGCCACACATTTTTCCTGCTGGTTTCGAACTAGCGACCTTTCGGTCCCAAAGCTGCTTCTCTAACCATTAGGCTACAGCTGCTCCATATATATATATATATATATATATATATATATATATCTATAATAGAGAGAGACGTGCGTGTGTATGTTGATTTATTGAACGCAGGTACTTGTGTGTGTATGCAACGTAGCTCGTTTATAGGTAAAATATGTTGCTTTGATCATTGTTGATTCTGAGAGTATGATGGCACTCAGGGTGGAGGAAACCTTCCTGTGAGCTACCAAGTAGGTTGAGCAGGCGTTTTCATTTGTTTTTTTTCTAGTTGAAGTTTATGACACAATTTCCTCCAATAAAGTATTCTGATTATTGTTTACAAATTTTATTTGATCCAGTATAGACTGAGAACGGCAGTTCCTCTATCATGAATGATCTGGGCATTGTGTAATTAACTGTACAATAATTTAATAAATCGGGGATTGTTAAAGATTACACATTCATTGAGCTATTATTCCTGAAACGCTTACTTGCTACGACGGCCTCAGACGCTAAAATGTATATATTACTTTGTGTTGCCTCGTATTGTCGTTGTCTTGTATGAGGCGATTTGTATGTATGAGGATCTGAAACCATTCAGTTTGACGCATATGCAAAAATTAAGAAAATTAAGAGGTTGGGAATGTGGCCCTAATCTTAATTTATTCATGGCATGTATTAAATGTCCGTGAAGCGTCAACTTTCTCTCTCTTTGCCATTTGCATGTCATACTGAAAAAATACCCTTATACTCAAGTGTTGCAAGGATTTTTTTTTATGTAAATACATGTGCATGTGTAGGTGATGAGGCAGATCAAGTAAGATAAAGGAAAAAAATGTGAAAATCCCTGTTTTATAGTTTACTCTTGCCCATTTGCTGCAGTATCTCATTCCTTGCACATGGAGCAGGTGCCTACAGGTGGGTCTGTATGCTTGGTGACCCTTTATTGTGCCCTGCATCTCTGGGCTTGTAGTCGTTTTCAGCCTGTGGGAACTGATTCAGCAGCCGTCCCTGCAGTGAAGAGTCAGAAAGACAGAGTGTGCCGGTCGTGTTGTTTACGTTTGTTTTTCATGTGTACTATAAGTTTCTTTATCTAGCTGGGACTGCTGTTCAAATCATTGATGTGCACATCATCCTTCCTCCTCTCACTGAGCGTTGTTTACATCTTGCAATGTGTGACATGTACTGGGTGTCCTGACAGAGTGAGAAAAAGAGTTGCACTGTTATTTAGAACCACTCATGCTGTCACAGTGAGTCAGAGTCACAGTGCTACACCACAACCTTTCTTTAAACGCTACAAATCTACCAACATGTTTCAATTCCTAAGGGGTAACCAGTATCATAAAGTTTAGGAGCGCTAACCCATTTACAAATAATTATGTAATAAATGTATACCAATGCAGACCTTCTCCAGTCAAATTGTAGTTGTAGTTTATCATTTCACCATATCGCTTATTGCCACATTTGCCGAAACGCTTAATCCTACTAGGGTTGCTGGGAGGCTGTAGCGTATCTCAGCAAATGCTGGACGAAGTCATGGTACACTCTGAACAGCTTGCCAAACCATTGTAAGGCAAACACACATACAGCCATTTACACCTAGGGGCAATTCGGAGGCGCCAGTTAGCCTAATGTGCATGTCTTCGGACTGTGGGAGGAAACTGGAGTACCTGGAGGAACCCACGCAAGCACGGGGAAGACATTCCTGAGTCCGAAACTCGAACCCAGGACCTTCATCCGGTGAAGCGGACTTGCTAAGCACTACGGCGCCGTGCTGCCTATTCTGGTTCATCCAGACGGAAGTGAAAGTGAAATGCAGGTTCATTCTTTATTCCTGCTTTTTAAAATGCGTTCGATTGGATCAGATTAATCCTCAAACCAGACTCTCTGCCACCAGACTCTGAACACACACTTTCTTCATCATATTTCCATGATTGTGAGACGTTCATCAAGTAAATCAGATATATTTGATGAGTCGACTGAGCAATCCCGCAACGTACCTGCATGTAATAGGGCGCGTCTGTGAGCACTCACTGTGGGGGAGAGGGTTTGTTTGTCCAGAAGGGGTTTATTGTTTACACTGAATGGGAGTGAAAAGCAGTTTTTGGCTTAATGTGGAAATTATGTGCTTTTTACATCAGATGGCGAAGTACTAAAAAGGGCATGGGCGGGGAATCCCCTAACAGCACGCCATGTAAAATTCTTTGATATTAAGAGATAAACGGTCATGCATTCCCTCATTAGATGCAGATTATGATGCACGTACAGTGGGTTTTATAAAAACAGGTCTAGACACTTTTCTAGGGTTTTGTGCTAAAACTTGGAAGTCGATAATTTTGACCCAAAAAAATGCATTAATCCTGGAGGGTCACAAATCTGGTTATTATTCTTTGACCTTGCTCTAAATTGACATCTTTTGACTTTTTTGCTGTAGTGAAAGGTAAGGCTTCCCAAAACAATGACCACATTAATTGGGGAAGAACTCTCTCCAACACTGAAAACATAGTTTTATTATTTATTTTGTATTTAGATCTATATTTTTTATATTGTACCAGAGATTGTGCCATGGTGTTGGGTGTGGGGGTCGGGGTGTAGCCTGGGGTCTCATCCAAAAGTTATTCAGTCAGATTTCTGTGTAGGTCCCTTGAATTTCCACTTCAGCCTAGACAAAGCATTTGTTCATGGAGCTTGCTTTGTGCACAGGGGCATTGTCATGATGAAAGAGGTTTAGGAGTTCCAGTGAAGGAAAATTGTACTGCCTTGTAATGTAAAGCATTGAGGATATTCTCTACAAGTTTGTGCTTTCAGCCTGGCAACACTTAGCGGTGCACAATCAGGTGGTTCACAATGGTTCCAGATTTGTCAAAAAGTCTATTTTATTTTTGGGATTAATGAGTTGTAGAAACTTCGGAATGAATGTAGATATTTCGATACTTAATGACTGTTCAGTAAATCCAGTGGTCATGGGTCTGCCGTGGGACTACGGAGACTATATTTTAATGTTGTAACTCGATGTTGAAGTAAGAGGATGCAGTCCACATATGAGTAATGTGGTCTCACCATCCATGTATGTGACAGAGTGATTGTTTTCTTCCATGAGAGTTTAAGCAAGATAGGGGTACTACAGAGGCCGCAACATTAAAAAAAAATGATAATTTATTTATTTTTATTTTTTTAATGGACATTCACACATTTAAATGTTTTTTTTTTTTCTGAAAAACGGAAATTGGCAGGATTAAAATATAATTTGCTAAACACAACAAATACTGTATATCTAAATGCACTAAAGCTTGTAGATTATTTTTTCGAAAGTGTCCATAACGAGAGAAAAGTTAAGTGATGTACCTGCACTCAAGAAAAATTGGATGAAGTTAAGATGCACAACAGTTATATTGCCATGACCAAAACATTTCAAAACTTTTTTTTTTTTGTTTGTTTTTTTTGTTTTGGGTGTTTTTTTGCTGGTTAAATCATATTTTTCGCCAGAAAGCAGCTCAATAACTTCAGATATGAAATCACATATTGTGCAGAAATGGGTTTGTTTCAGTTTTACATGAATTTGAACAGTTTAAAAGTTGCAAATATACATCAAGGACATGGGCCACAACCATAAAATGCTGAATTATACAGAGATTATTGAAAATATGGAGCCATAACATGATCTGATTTGAAGTGTCACACCTGATTGTGCACTTGCCGTTAGGGGCAATTTGGATAATTAACCTAAAGTAAATGTCAGTGGACAGTGGGAGGAAACTGGAGCACCTTGATGAAACCTAGATAACATTAAATTGAGAGAACATGCACATTTCACACAGAAATGTCCTTGCCGGCAATGTTACCGTGAGGCGAGAGTACCCCACCAGGCGCCCTCGCTGAGAGCTGATTACTTGTAATAGCAATTGTTGTGTGAAGAATTTTAACAAATTTGGCATCACTTTAGGAAAAAATCTGATTAATATGTTGGGCGCGATTTCTTGATTAAATCATTAGACAGGCAGTGAAGCTTTATATGTTTGTAGGTTACTGACAGTGACAGAGTGCATCATGTGTGCTTGGGTAATCACATTTCATGTGCTTTATTCATCAATCAATCAAAGTGAATGCCAACCTATTTCCAACTCAGGTTGGATTTTTAAAAAATGAATAAAAAATACACAGTAAACAAAACTATGAAATGGAATTTCAATTACAAACAGCTTTATTATTTTTGCTCATTATTCACAACAACAAAACCTGTACAGTTATGATCTACCTAAACTGTTGTTGACAGCTTTAGATCAGAAGAACTATATACGGCATTAGTAATAGGTGCTCCTTCTGGGCTCTCCTGGGGTATGTGATAAATGTGGACCTACTGTAGATGAGCATGTCTCTTCCAGTAGACATCAGAAGTAGTACAGGCATGCTGGCACAGTATTTTATTTATTTTTTCTGTTAACTCTGTTTCCATTTTATTCCATGCATTTTATTCCCCTCCTCTCATCCCCCTCGGGCTCCTGCCTAGCACGCTTATTACACATGGTAATAGGAATATACCAGTGTGGCTTTCAAAACGACATGGGAAATACAAGCATATCCGCTTGTAATGCAACATGTGTCATGGCAAAACGCTTAGCCAAATGTTGAAAAAGCAAACCAAGTTATTTTGTTGTTGCAAGCGTTGTTTTGGTTCATTGACTCGCTGAGAAAGCACGGCCGCATTTCAAATAAAAATTGCTAACTTAACCAGATATAGGTGGCTTTCGCTTCCTATTTTGTTACAGAAATGGCATCTCATAAACAACCCATTAACGTCGTTAGTTTAGTCAGCACAGAGAAATTCTTTGTTTTTACTTGGTCCATACATCAATGTGTCAAATATTAGCGAGTGGGTTCAGTCATTGCATTAACACCACCTGATTGGCCTGTTTCAGGGCAGTCTAATACACAGCGAGTTGCAATGCACTTTGGTTCTGACACTGAATTGGTGAATTAGTGTTATTAGCTATTTAGAACGATCATGTACAACGTTCCTACAGGCAACATCTGTCCTCGCCCCTTTTCAAAGTTCTTGCGATAGTTACGAGTCTAAGGATGATATACACGTTGCGTTTCTGATTGGCTGTTCCGGTCCGTGTAGTGAAAAGATTAGACAGAGGTAGTGATTGGCTGGGCTACGTCACTGACCTGTGTAGCATGACACATTATCGGCCAGTGCAGAGCTGCACAAACAATGAGCACAGAACTCACGACAGTAAAGCCAAGTTGGCTGCATAAGCCATTTTGGACCTACAGTCACGCACATCTCTGGCAGCATTCTTGTCTTCAGTCACTAGAATGCACCATCTTACTGTCTCCACAGGAGACTTCACTTTCGAGAAAAAACGTCTGCTAGCTCCCGCTAGTAATCCACAGGATAAAGTCACCAGTTTTGTGCTTTTACTGTCATTTATGTTAAAATAAGCTTTGTGTTGCTTACACGTATTACGTACACACAGACTGTTGTAAGGATGACCAGTACCGATACTCTTTAAAGCCACAGGCTAACATCGTTAGTGTGAACGTTTCCCCCTGTGAGTGTAGACAAAGCTTGTGATTTATAATACGTTAGGCCAAGGAACCAGCACGAAAACGTTTGGAACGGCGAATCTAATTAGACACTTCACCCACCTAATCATGCCAGCTTGAAAAAGCTAACAGGGGAAACTGCAGAGCTAGTATGTTCCAGCTATCACTGAAATACAATTTTTGAAGGGTTAAGCAGACATGGGCAACTGCTACAACCACACTGTCGGAGTTGGTTCAGGGAAGGTTCAGATCCTAGGAGAGTTACTACTATTGCAATAGTAATAATAATTATTATTATTATTATAATAATGACAGTAATAAAATTAGTAGAATCGGTAATAATAATATTGGCAATATTTCTGCTGATGATTAGTAGCAGCAGCAGTAGAAATATTGCTAATAATTATTAATAATACTTATTCATGCCTCCTGATTAGGGTCACATGGAGGTTGACGCCCATCTCGGCTGACTCTGGGCAAGGGCGGGGTACACCCGGGACAGCTCGCCAGACCATCGCAGGGCCAACGCACACAGCCATTCACACTCACACCTAGTGGTGAGCAGCCAGTGTGCATGTCTTTGTACTGTGGGAAGAAACTGGAGTACCTGGCAGAAACCCACGTACGCACGGGGAGGACATGCAGACTCCACATATAAATGCCCAAGAACCGAACCTAGGCCTTCTTGCTGTGAGGCGGACATGCTAACCACTATACCACCATGCCGCCATCTTGCTAATATTTAGTACTACTACTGCTGCTACTAGTATTATTATTATTATTATTATTATTATTATTATTACTGATAAAGTGCAATCATTTCTTTTATTGTTAAAATAAATTGTTGTATGAAATTTTTTTTATATATGCAGTAAATTATAGCAGAGTTATACTAGTTATAGTATAAGTTATAGTACAATTGGCAAAAATCATTATTGGCAGGTCGCAGTTACAGAAAAATTTAAATCGGCCAGGAAAATTGCAGTCGGCGTATCTATAGTTAAAACTGATTGTGTTCTTTTTATCATTTGATTAAAATAAACAGACCATATTGTCTTTTCTTATGGAAGTACCAATTTAATTATAGAACCATGTTATTTTCCTGCCTTGATGGTTAAAATGCCAAGCAGTAAGTATTCTTTTCAAGGAAGGAAAAAAAAGTATCATGTTTTTGTTGCCTGGAAGCCTGTGACATTACATGGTATTTTAGTTTAATGCTTATGTCTGTTGCTCAGATTTCAACATATCTGCCTTCCTTGTGGCTCTGAAAATATTGCCTGTCATCTGTGCAAGCTATTGAATCTGCCTAGTACAAATAGTTCCTACTGATGCCCTGATCCTGCCTTCATGTGTACACTGCACCATGTGGTGCGACTCAAGAACAAATATCACATACTAAAGCATGGTACCCAGAGGATAGGATTAAAATTTCACATCAATTATTGGGATTAGCATTTATTTATTTAATGTTGAAAAATGTAAATTTTAGGAGGTGCTTCATCATCCATATTTTTGTAATTAATAATTATTGAAAACCCTATTGATATTGATTTATTGAATTTGAATTTGGGTATTTGTATTCCAATACAAACTTTACTTCCTAAAAATTCTCGCTACGTGGCTCTCTGATGTTGTATTGTTAAAATGATGGCGATTTAGTCACGAAAACAGGGTGACTTCAGTTTACTTTTTCATTCTGATATCAGTAACTGTATCTGTCAGTTTCCGAGGCCTGACGCTGCTTTGGGGTTGCAAGCTATAAAACTTTCTTGCTCAGTTTTGAGTCCAAAGCCCGGTGACAAATCTAATGACTTCTTCAGCACACTTTTAGTGATTGACTTAAACTTGATACGGCTCGTCCACTTAGACTGCCTCTGTTTTGTAAGAGTTTAGAAAGCAGGTTTAGTAAACTCCCAGTGTACTGCCAGGCGCTTGTGACCTATCACTGATGACCATAGTCCCAGCCTTTCTTTTCTTTCTTTCCTTTCTTTCTTTCCTTTCTTTCCTTTCTTTCCTTTCTTTCCTTCTTTCTTTCTTTCTTCCTTTCTTTCCTTCTTTCCTTCTTTCTTTCTTTTCTTTCCTTTCTTTCTTTCTTTCCTTCTTTTCTTTCTTTCTTTCCTTTCTTTCTTTCTTTCTTTCTTTCCTTCTTTCCTTTCTTTCCTTCTTTCTTTCTTTCTTTCTTTCTTTCCTTCTTTCTTTCTTTCTGCATCAGTTATTGATCTCTGAGTAAAGCCGCTAGCAGTACAGAACAAGCACTTATTGATATTGTATGTACTTGCATGGTGTTGCACTTATCAACCTATTTGACTCCCGTTGTCATTTGCAATGCGTGGGATTTAAGGACATAAGAGCTTGTGGCGATGCAGTGTCCGCCTGTCGTCTGTCAACAGTTTTCAAAATGCAAAGTCCTGTATATCTCGGTTGATGTTGATTTTGTTTGTTTAATCTAATGGGGTTCGTGTGGCCCTTTACATTCTGCACTGAATTTGAAAATCCAATAACTATGCAAATTTCTGCACACTTTTTTAAAAGTACTGTTTCTCATTTGTTTCTTGACTGATTCAAATTCTGTTTGCTTCAACTGATAGAGAAAGGTGAGCCATTATTGTGGTCAGGTCCATGCATCCTTCTGTTCACTTTTAATCCCACAGATCTTAACACACATTTAAAATGATTATAGAAATGTACCCATCATGTTTGTGTCATAAGTACATTCATCAAAAGTAGTATGAGACAAATAAGTAAAATTCTGTGATGGTTGTCACTACAAATATTCAGTCAAATACCTGCACATGCTAAAAAATTGTATAATTTAGTTTTCTATGGGCGCCGGATGAGCACTACGTGGTTGACGTTCTGGTTAAATAGGCTTTCAGGATTTCCAGAACTTTAGGTATTCTTTGGCTTTCTATTAAGCACTGAACTAAATTAACCAAGGAATTATTACTCTGGAGATCATCTTGAAGTTCATACAGATTGTATTAAATGTAACATAATAGAAACTCAACTGATGGTATTTTCATGTTTATTTTTGTAGGAAGATTCTTTTCAAGGTTTTGACACAGTCGTTGAAAATGGAAGAGTACATAGTCCTGGATGGACCTCAACAGGTGAAGTGTCTTGAGCATATATTATTAACTATATTTTACTTCAGTCAGATTAACATGCATAAAATCTAATAATTTTTTCCCTTAATGTATTATTCTTGAGGGAATAATTTGTTTCCTGTCTAGAAAGTGTTATTTATTATTTACAAAAGGTCTCAAGTTGACCTGTTATGTCTGATAATATCATTTGTAATAATAATTGTATAAATATAATTGGCCACAAATGCTTTCATCTCCAGTTAGAAATGTATTTGTTTATTAATGTTATACTTTTGTTTGTTAGCTAAATTATCACCTGAGAAGAAGCCAAGAGGCCGCCCGCCAAGATCTTCTACTGTGCAGAAATTGGCTACAAGCACTGAAGCTCATCCTCTGTCAATTAATACAACTCCACCCACTGAGAAGGTAAAGCGGCCCCCAGGGAGACCACCTGGCTCTGGGGAAAAACGAAGAGGCCGTCCTCCTGCGTCTGGTAACCCGAGAACCTGGCTGCAAGGTGGCCAAGCGTTACCTAGTGACAGCAGGGATGCTGGATTGGAGCACAACTGTAGTCCAGCACTTCGCAAGGACAGTGTGGAAGATGACAAGGAGAGAAAGGCTGCAAAGAGAACTCCTCTTGGATCTGTGCAGCAGCAGGAATCTGAGGACAATTTGTCAAAAGTGGGCCATGATTCAAAGTTGACCAAACTGAAGCGGATGCGAGAT
The DNA here is from genome assembly GCA_028564935.1 of Neosilurus hyrtlii. Lineage (NCBI taxonomy): Eukaryota > Metazoa > Chordata > Actinopteri > Siluriformes > Plotosidae > Neosilurus > Neosilurus hyrtlii. Next base: position 12,126,458 of record JAOUQZ010000049.1, on the reverse strand, counting down.
GTCAAACTGAAGCCCCTTAAGTCTGGACTTCTGAAGGGTGTCCCAGTTCCCTTTGTGCCAAGACGAAGGCGTGGCAGACCTCCTTCTGCTGAGCGCCTCAAAGCTGAGATTGCTGCTGCTTCATTGGCCCTGGAGTTGTCCCCTTCTGAGTCTGGCACTGCCAAACATAAGACCTTCAGTGTTCACCGAGAAGGAGATATGGATCCCCGCTCTACACAGCATCTCAAGCTCAGGGCCTCTCATTCTGCTGATGAACACACTACCCCAGATTCCCCAGGTTCAGAATCAACTGTCAATCCAACCACTCCTCCAAAACACGGAAATCATTTGGGCTTACGGCAAAGTCCTCGCCATATCAAGCCTGTGCGCACTGTCCCACCTTCCAAACGCACTGATGCCACTATTGCAAAGCAGTTACTGCAGCGGGCTAAAAAAGGGGCACGCAAGAAGAAACTGGAGGCAGTGGGTACTCAGGGAACAGCGTCTATTGAGTCTGGTATTCGGAGAAGAACAAGAACACAGCTGAAAAATATCCGGCAGTTCATAATGCCTGTAGTGAGTACAGTGTCCTTGCGCATTATAAAGACCCCGAAGCGTTTCATTGAAGATGAGTTTGGTGCCACTCCCCCTCACATGAAAATTGCACGCTTAGACTCTACTGTGCCAGCATCAGTTACCCATCCCTCAACAACATCCTCCACACCTGTTTCCACTGCTCCAAGTACAACTGGAACTGTGGCCGTCTCTGGTGCAGGACCATCTGTTGATTCCTTCCCTCCCCCTCCACCCCCTGCCCCTGCTGCCAGTACCACTGTTGCGACAGGAAGTCTCCTTAGTAACAATAGTTGCAACAGTAATGGGCGTTTCAGTAGCAGTGCAGCATCTTGTGGCTCCAGTGCAGTGTCACAACATTCCTTTCAGCTTTCTTCAGGAGAGTCTTCACGCTCCAGCAGCCCTAGTCTGGATGACTCCTCTTGTGACTCGCAGATTTCAGATGGCACCCAGGTGCTCTCAGAGGAGCCGGACCATTCCCCTTCCTCTCAGGGAGAGAGGGAGGTCAGTCTGCACCATTCCCCACGTCCACTATCCCCACCATCTGAGCCTGAGACCGAGCACATGGAGTTAATTGAGCCAAACAGGCGAGGACGCAGAGGTCAGGGCCTTCGGAGAGGCAACTTTGCGTCACGTGGTCGGAGCAATCCGATCAGCAACAGGAAAAGATCTCTCATCAGCCCTGCTACAGGTGTAATGATGTCCTCTTCTCAGGCAGGGTCTCAGCAGGCGTCCTCTACTGCTTCTTCATCATCTTCTCCCCCACCACCCCCTCTTCTTACTCCACCCCAGCCTCCTCAGTCCGCCTCATCCAGTGTATCAGCCATTAGTGAACATCACCCCCACTCCCCTTGGATTATGCCTCATCCCATTGCCCCTTTCCTGTCTACTCCTCCAATTATCCCTGGGTCTCATGACAAACGCCGTGCCATACTGCGGGAGCCCACGTTTCGCTGGACATCTTTGTCACGTATAGAGCAGCAATACTTCTCGTCTGCCAAGTATGCAAAAGAGGGCCTTATTCGCAAGCCTATATTTGATAACTTCCGCCCCCCACCACTCACAGCAGAAGATGTGGGACTGATGCCCCCTGGACCTGGAGGAGGGGGAGTGGCACCAGGAGGCTTTCCTGCACCAGGTGGGGCATCTGGGGCAGGTACTAGGCTATTTTCTCCTCTACATCATCATCACCAGCATCCCTCGTCTCGTTTTGAACCTCCACTCCATAAACGCAGCCCACTGCTCCGTGCCCCTCGCTTTACTCCCAGTGCTGCCCATTCCCGCATTTTTGAGTCAGTCACTCTCCCATCTTCCTCAGGTAGCAGCCCCAGCTCTCAGTCCCCTCTCCAATCCACACCTCCATCAAACAGGATGCTGCGACGCAGGAAGAGGAAAACGTTTGGGCATTCCCGCACACAATCCAGATCACCTTCGCACTCCATGACCACCAGGAGCAGTCAGTCAGGAGCCCTGGCTGGAAAAAGCTCAGCTGAACTCTGTGCACTAACTAGCTCTGTTCCTTCAAGTGTTACTGGCAATTCAAGCCCTTTACCCGGGATTGCAGTCAGTCCAGTCGCTCCAAGTGCCTTACCTCAAGCCTCTTTCAATACATTCTCATCAAGTTCTCTTGGTCCCATTAGTCATAGAGCCTCTGATGTTCGAAGAGTGGATGTGGGACTCGGAGGCGGTGGGAGTTCTGCCTCTTCCTCATCACAGCTCTTCCCTCGTTTTGCTTCCAGTCCCCAAGGTTCAAGTGGGGGCACTGGAAAAATAGGGAGAGAGAGAAGTGTGTCAACTTCACAAGATACCCTTGCCAAGGAGAAAGATAGAGAGACAGAGAGAAGTAGAGATCGTGGAAAGGAAAATAAAAAAGAAGCAAAAAAAGATTGGGAAAGGAGAGGGAAAAGCCTTGCTTCTGATGGTCCAACTAATTCCACTGCAAGCCTTTTTGCTATGGATGGCAAGGATGCTGAAGAATCTTTCAGCCAGAAAAAGACTCTTGGCCAAAAGAAATCGGTTTCTGTCGACTCTGGTGCAGATACCCAATCAGTTGACACAAATGTAATCCAACCAGCAAGGGCATTGTTATCTAAAGGACGTGTGTCCAAAAAAGGTAGATTGCCAGAAAAAGGTATGGAAGCTGAAGAAATGGAGAAGAACAAAGAGAGATCTAGTGCATCTGTCCCACCCATTCATTCCAGAAAACTCCCCTCAACACCATCCTTAGGCTCCATGCTCACCCTCGCTGAAAAACAGCCAGCTACAGACAGACGTGTGGCAGGACTTCTGAAAAAAGCTAAAGCTCAGCTCTTTAATATAGAAAAGAACAAGTCACTGAAACCAGTGGATCAGCCTAAAGTGCAGGTTGGTGTTCATGAATGGTCATCTTCTTTTCAAATGGGCTTGTTTGTCTTATTTTGAAACAGAAACTTTGCCTACTCACTGACCACAGCTATCTACAAAATATTTGGCATTAGTTAGCTGTTTGCGAAAATAGCATTTATATTCTATATGTCTGTTAGGTTTTTCTTAACCAGGAGCCTTGCTTGTGTTTTTAACCTGCTTATTAATAAGGCTATGCAATATGACCATATCAGATTGTGAAAGATCAGAATGTGTCCACAGTCCGACATCCCAGAGAAAGGGTTGGGTCATGCTCCAACACACAATTCTATCTGTTTTAGTTTTAGGCTCTTACAATCAATGGCTTCAGCGCCTTCAAGTTTATCAATCTCAGCCAAAGCACACTATTTGTTAGTCTGTTTCATGCCCTCCCTAGAGACAGATAAACCATTCACAGCAAGCCTTAAATTAAAATCTGATAATAAATTATCTGCCTTTTTTTTCCTTTTAGTGGTACATTTTTAAATAGGGAGACTAGTTTCATTTTTTAGTAAAATCCTGATCCTCACTCACTCATCACTCACTTGTTTGCTAAACCGCTTAATGCCAAAACATTATAGGGCCAACACACACACAACCATTCACACTCACACCTAGGGTGAAATTTTGAGCAGCCAACTAGCCTAATTTGCATGATTTTGGACTGTGGGAGGAACTGGAGTACGCGGAGGAAACCCACACAAGCACTGGGAGAACATGCAAACTCCATAAGTCTGACCTGGTCTTGAATCCAGGACATTTTTGCAGTGAGGAGGACATGTTACCCACTACACCACCATGCTTCCCATGATCGTGATCCTGATATGACCTTTTTGCCATATCACCCACCCCTACTTACTAGTAAAATTTTGTTCTGTAGTTATTTTTTCCATTTAATAGTGTCATGTCATAATATTACCAAAAATCCAAACTAACAGCAAAATACCAACAGTCCATTTTTATTAGGAATTCCATACACTTGCTCGTTCATGTAATTATCAAATTAACCAGTCATGTTGCATAAAATTAAAAAGATTCTGGCAAAGAGCCTCGGTTAGCCTTATGCTCAAATTACATTTACATTTAGTGCATTTGGCAGACATTTATCCTGAGCAACTTATTTATATGCAACTGAGCAATTGAGGAGTAAGGACTTTGCTCAAGGTCCAAACAGTGGTGGTACTGGGGATTGAACCCCGACCTTCAGATTTTCAGAGTCTTTTGAAAGCACATTTAACAGCACCCACATTTTCATTTTGTGAGCCCCAGAATCAGTGTTTTATTCAGTTAACAGTAAATTATCTAGTTAAAATTGTTTGTTTGCATAGGGTCAAGAAAGTGATTCTTCTGAAGCATCAGTTCGTGGTCCACGGATCAAGCATGTGTGCCGTCGTGCTGCAGTAGCATTGGGTCGTAATCGTGCTGTGTTCCCAGATGATATGCCCACCCTTAGTGCCTTGCCATGGGAGGAGAGAGAAAAGATCCTGTCTTCCATGGGGAATGATGGTAAACATTTTTTAGTAGCATAATTGTCTGTGTTTTAAGACATTGGGTTAATGTGTTTTTAAAATATTTACACTGAAGTATTTCGGATTCACTTGCAGATAAATCTTCGGTGGCAGGTTCAGAAGAGGCAGAGCCTTCTTCCCCTCCCATAAAACCAGTAACAAGACACAAAACTGTCCAGGAAGCCACTCCCAGAAAAGGTCGGCGCTCACGGCGTTGTGGGCAGTGTCCTGGATGTCAAGTCCCAGAGGACTGTGGGCAGTGCGCCAACTGTTTGGATAAGCCTAAGTTTGGGGGACGCAACATTAAAAAACAATGCTGCAAGTAAGTATGGGCTTGAAATCGGAAGAAATACAGCAAGCCTATTTGTTTACAAGCTTGTTTACCACAATCCCGTATAACTTAACCATATTACGAGTGTTATGGGATAACCACACATGATTGACGTTGCAGTGCATGAAACAGCTTGTACATCCAGTTGGTTTGTTTCATAAGTAAATCCTGAACAATCCCTGTTTTCACAAAAATTGGTGGGGGCACTACCCTTTCCTGAGTCACATAGATGATTTGATATTGGAATACCAAGGTCAGAACAAGGTCACAAAGTTTAACAGATACCATGAGGTGCTGTCCATTACTATGGAACACCAACAGAAAATCACATATGGATGAGACGAGAAAGTTACCTTTTGACCTTGAGTTACCTTGAAAGGTGAACGTCAAGGACACAGGATTTCGACTGCTTATAACTTTGGACCGAGTGCTGAGAGATGCTGTTACGCTGGAACACTAATTGGAAACCATAGATGGACTTTCAAATGAGACAGTTACCTTTGACCTTGAGGGACCCTGAAAAGCCAAACCCCAGCCATCTTGTAAAACCTTCAAACAAGAGAGGGTTTTTTTTTTTTTTTTGCACAAATTTGGTCAGGTCCATGTATTATTGAACATATCATAATATGAGCAAATGGGTAATTAAATCCATTACCCATATAGGTCCTATTTGCAACATTATCCATGCAACGTCTAAGAGTTACCGTGCACTCTTTGAATGCACCTCGAGTTGCAGTTGCTTTTTTGTCACCTTGCATGGCTTGAGTATTTCAGATGTGTTTAAAACTGAAGTAAATCTGTCTGTTGTCACAGGGAAAGGAAGTGCCAGAACTTGCAGTGGATGCCATCAAAAATGATTCTTCAGAAGCAAGCAAAAGGTCAGTGTATAAACCTCTCTTTAAGACTGCGGAGATCAGTGAGCATTGTTTTTCATTCATTCATTAGTTCGTTTATTTATTTTCCTATGTTCACCCGGCATCTTACTTTTAAGGTAAAAAAGAAAAGAAGAAAAACAAAGTGCCAGAAAAAAAAGAAGCTCATCACTCTGTCAAATCTCAGTGTCCTGAGGTAAGCCTCAAATCAACCCCAGCTCCCTCAAAGGATGACCCTCCAGTAAAGAAAAGTGACACTCCGCCCCCAGCACAGGAAGAGGACAAGCAAAAACAGCTGTCTGTGACCCCACCGCCAGCCAACTCTTCCCCATACAGTGATCCCCCTTTACATCCCAGCCCCGAGGATCCAAGACCACCCTTGGCATTTTGGGGTTCTGCCTATAAAAAGGACCGAAAGCTGTCCAGCCCTTTATCCAGGTCCCCACACACCACTTCATCTAGCCAACCACTGGAAGCATCCCCAGAGATCATACAGCAGCAATCCCATACTCAGTCAAAAAAGGAAGGATCTACAAAGTCACCATCTAATGAACCCAAAAAGAAGCTCCAGCAGTCCTCATCTGTAACATCCTCCGGTAGCAACAATTAGCACTGTGTCTCCCCACATCATTATACATTTAGTTTGTGCCTTGGTGGTTGTATTTGAATACTCATGGTTTTTATTTTATTTTCAGCATCAGAAGCAAAGCAAATAAAAAAGCAGGCTGTACATTGTGGTACTCCACCAAAGCCAAAACCAAAGGAGAAGGTGAGAGCTTCTTGAGAAACCCCCCCCCCCCCCTTCCCCTCGTTTTGTACACTACTTGGCTCAGAGATTGACCACCCACCTGAATTGTTGTTTACAGGAGAAACAGATGGTCACCAAATCTGACCGCAGTACTTTAAACTTCCTGAGCACTCCCTCGATTGGGGGCACTGCCAAGCAGAAAGCACCCTCCGACGGAGTGCATCGAATTCGAGTGGATTTTAAGGAAGACTTTGACATTAAGAAGGTGTGGGAAATGGGTGGGCTTAGCATCCTCACCTCTGTGCCAATCACCCCACAAGTAGTCTGCTTTCTGTGTGCGAGCAGTGGCAATGTGGAGGTAAGGTAGTTTCATTCACCGTGTAGTCTATTTGCCTTGGTTTAGATGATGTGGAGAAAAAATACACCTCCCTTTTACAGGATTAGGTTACAGGCTAAGGCTGCAAACTCTGTCCTCTCTTTTTAGACACTGAATTATACAACAATGTTCTCTTACTCTCTGTGTGGCCTTTCCACAGTTTGTGTTCTGCCAGGTGTGCTGTGAGCCTTTCCATATCTTTTGCCTGGGGGAGAGCGAACGCCCCCTAAATGAGGAATGGGAAAACTGGTGCTGTCGCCGGTGCCGCTTCTGTCATGTCTGTGGCCGCCAGCACCAGAAGACTAAAGTAAGAATCGAATCGAATGAGAGATGAATCTCAGAATTATAATAAAAAACTGGTAAAAGGTAGGGGTGTGTAAGATGCTTGCTAGTATTATAGTGCTGTTATTATAGTAGACCTATCCTACCTTGTCTCATGATCGGTGTAGCCATTAGCAGGGGTATTGAACTCAAACTATGTGTGCGGCACATCAATATTTTTGTAAGCATAAATTGAGGCTGGGTTTTTTTTTTTAACATATGTTCTGTCAGATAGGTGGTAAGGTAGTGTGGTGGTTTGCAGATCACGTCACAGCAAGAAGGTCTTAGGTTTTAGTCCCGGGCTTGGGGAGGGTGTTTGTGTGCATGTTTGCCTCGTGCTTGCGTGGGTTTCCTCTGGCTACTCCGGTTTCCTCCCACAGTCCGAAGACGTGCACGTTAGGCTAATTGGATATTCTCGATTGGCCCTAGGTGTGGACGTTGTGTGTCTATGTTGGCCTGGTGATGGTTCAGGGAACTGTTCAAGGTTGGCTGAGATAGGCTTTGTCCTCCACGTGACCCTAATAAAGGATAAGAAAGAAGATTATTTTAAGTGGAAAAAAGAAGGCCTAACATATTTCATTTATTTTACTGAACCTCTTAATCCTGATTAGGGTCATGGGGAGGCTGGCACCCATCTCAGCCGACTCTCGACAAGGGCAGAGTACACCCTGGACTGCTCGCCAAGCCATCACAGGGCAGAAACACACTGACGGCAATCCAGTGGCCTACTCTTTCCGAACAACAGCAATGGTTCTTTTACATGCCTCTCACCACATATAGGGAGTGACATGGCTGGCCTTTGATAACCCAGTTAGCATATTGACCCAGAGTATATTAATGTAATGACTCTGTAGGGGTTTTGACTTGTCACGTTATTGGGAAAACACTGACATAGGCTGACCGCATGAAGTGTTCTGCCCTTTTTTTTAATATGACCACCTGTGATCTGAACAAACAGTTCACTTTCTAGTAAGATTCTTCCTCATTAATACCTGGTGGAAATTAAAAGCTACATGGGTCATAGGGTTAAAACTACATGCCACTGCAAAAACCCTCTGCTCTTTCTAAATGATGCAAAGTGTTTTATTGAGTGGTCCAACGTATATACAAACAAGAATGAGTATCTGCATTTTTATTTTGACTTGATGTGTATATTTTTTAAAACTGTAATTATAGATGCAAACAACTCCAAATGCCTACGGTGTACACTATAACCTGGGGTACCACGCAAACGTGAACCCTAAATCACAATACTCATTGTTTCTTTTAGACCTGAATTAGCTTTAAAACAACCATTTGCTCCTTTACCTTTCACACAGGAGCTGCTGGAATGTGACAAGTGCCGAAACAGCTTTCACCCTGAGTGCCTGGGACCCAACCATCCTACAAGACCCACCAAGAAAAGAGTCTGGGTATTACACACACTCTCATTTTTTTAGCTGTTTAAGTTGTTTAATATGTTTAAGTAATATAGGGGCTCCATAGTGATACCATGAAAGTGTTTTTTCCATATTCTGAATTTTGTGAGCTTGATGCTCATAGCTATCAGAGAGCTGATTGGTTGAGAAGTGAAGGGGATGTCATACGCTCTCATCACTGTCAGTTGTAGCATTTTCCTCCGAGTGTGTTATGTCACTTAAGATTATGAATGAGCAGCCGTTTGAAAAAATGCGTTCAGCTGCCTTCACGTGCCACGGAGGAAGCTTCACCCTTCCTGTGTGGTAGCTGTTGTGTGATGAGAGAACCGTGTGATGGGTGTGAAATAGAAACGACAAAATCTGAGTAGGGGTGGTTGGGAATGTAACTAATACACTTTTTGCAGTTATTTACTGTGATTACTCTCCAGATTTGTACGAAGTGTGTTCGCTGTAAAAGTTGTGGGGCCACCAAACCGGGAAAGACTTGGGATGCCCAGTGGTCACATGACTTCTCCTTGTGTCATGATTGTGCCAAACGCTTCGCTAAAGGTTGGTGTTACTCGTCCTGACTGATGTTTCCTTTATGTATAAACGCACGTTTGCTACATCTAATGTAATGTGTGTGTGTCTGTAGGAAACTCCTGCCCTCTCTGTAATAAGTGCTGTGATGATGATTATGAAAATAAGATGATACAGTGTGGAAAGTGTGATCGTTGGGTTCATGCCAAATGTGAGAATCTTACGGGTGAGTGATCTGTTTGTTTTTCTGTGCAGCCTCTTGTGTTTTGAAGGAAAGAAAGCATTAAAAATATGTATTCATTTCATTTTAGATGAGATGTATGAGTTATTGGCTCGACTGCCTAAAAAAGTGGCATACACCTGTGTTAACTGTACTGAGCACCACCCACCCAAGTGGCAGACTGCGTTGGAGAAGGACATTCAGGGCAGTATGCGCCAAGTTCTCACTGCACTCCTCAACTCCCGCACTTCCACTCACCTGCTCCATTACAGACAAGTAACTATTCCTAGCTCGTTATATCTAGCTGTATGTGCAATGTTTTTTTTTTTTTTTTTTTTTTTTTTTTATTCCCTCTGAGGTTTTTTTGCTGATTTATGCCCTGCTCTGTCTTAGGCGGTGATGAAGCCACCTGAGTTGAACCCAGAAACCGAAGAGAGCCTCCCCTCACGACGTTCCCCTGAAGGGCCTGACCCTCCCCTTCTTACAGAGGTTTCCCTGCCCAGTGATGCACCCCTTGACTTCGAGTCTGTGGAAAAGAAGATGAGTTCGGGACACTACAGCTCTGTGGTAAGGGATTTGAAGTGTGTTTGGCGTAGTTAATCCTTGGGAATATTTGTGAAATTACACCGTTCTAAACTCAGTCTTTTTTTGTTTGTTTGTTTTTGTTCCCCACCCCCTCATGATAATTATTGGGTTGTCCCCTACCCCCTGTTATGTCTTTAAGCTGGATTTTAGTGATGATATTGTGCGAATCATCCAGACAGCCATTAATTTAGATGGAGGTCAGCCAGAAAGCAGAAAGGCAAACAGCATGGTGAAGTCCTTCTTTATCCGGGTAAGGTCTGAACCAGAACAAGCGCTATGTTTACAGTGGATTGTGCTTCATGTCTGGAGCTCTGCTGTTTATAACACTAAAACTTATACGCTTCTTACAGCAAATGGAACGGGTTTTTCCTTGGTTCAAGGTGAAGGAATCAAAATTCTGGGAGGCACACAAAGTCTCTTACAAGTAAGGGATTTTTTTTTTCTTTCTTTATTTTAATGTGTACACATTTTCTATTAAAGCACATTGGTTTACTTTTATTCTGATATCCAAAAGGACTTCTGTTGTGGAATGTGGTGTATTGTTTGTTTTGGATTCAAGTGCATTTCTGAATTTTTTGAAAGCCTTTTCCTATTTAAGTGGCCTTCACACTGTAATGGATTGAAGAAATGTGCATGAACGAATTAAAAAAGTACAAATATGCACAAAATTCCTGACAAATTATTTCCCCCCGGGCTGGACATAACGAACTGTCAACGAATGAAACAAAATCAAAACAGTTTGATAACTTACCATGAACAAACCAGAGGAAACGCTAAACGAATATTAATACGAACGAATGCCTTAACAGATGGATAACGAACCGTTCGCGCACTCTCCATATGCACCGCATATATAAACCAATCACATGGTGTTTGTACGCAGGTTCAAAACATTTGCACACTGACTGAACAAACTTACTTTCCTGTTGCACTGCACGAGTTCTGAAGATGCCTAAAAAGTTCAAGGGTGGAGGCAAGAAGCAGACGCCCCAGAAGAAGCAGCCATCCCCCAGGCAAACATCTCCACCACCCACACCTTCACCTGAAAAAGCAGCTCAAGCTGCCCTAAGATCGATTATTCCCAGCCCCACCTTTTCACCAGCCTCCAACAGAAACATGTCTCCTAGTCTGTCCAATGTCTCAACTGCCATATCCTCAACAGTACCAGGAGAGAAGCCCAGCGCCATGAAGAAGGAATTCAAGCTCAGGGATGTGGAAGATGAGCAAGAAGTCCGCTTAATGACTTGAATGAGGCTGAAGTGGTAACTGGGTGCAACCTTGAGACAAACAGGACGTTCCCATATCATAGAGCTTTCACACGCGGGCTGCCAGCCGGCATACACTGAAAATCTTCATGCATGAGCAAAACTTTCCAAGGAATGGCACAACAGCAACGTACATGAACTTATTAAAATGAATTACAACAAAATTAAAACTAACTTTAGCATACGGCAGAGAATGCCAGAAATCGTCCATACAATGGCACCTGAGGTTCTAATTCATTAGTGTGTGAAGGCCGCTTTTAAACATATGCCGGGATGTCTTTAGTAAATGGAACTTCAGTGTTTCAGTGGTACAGTGGCAGTGATCTAAGGTGTAGCTGTAACAGCTTGTCAGTGGGGTATCTGCCTCTTTGGTCTCCATTAGAGCACAAATATCACCTGTCCATAGGGAATGCATGGTTGAGTGGTTTAGTCCATTGTTGGAGACCAGCCTCAAGTATCATCTTTCACATAGGTGCTTTGACAAGCCTTGTGGTTTCCCTATGGTTAGACTGCGGTAGACTTTGTCTCTTACAGTGAATTATTCATGGGTATGTGAAGCACTGTGTTATACTTCTTGAAATCCCCCTTTTCTGTAATATATACAACATCTCTTCATTACGATGGGGTTGATTGCATCTTTGACAGTTCCCAGCACACGAGAACTTCTCAGCTGTTCAGTGAGAATATTCATCACAGGATAGTTTGTTAAATCAGGTTGATATATCTGCTCCGTCTGTGTCTGCACGTTTATTGAATGTAGCGATTCTAAGTGATGTTATTTTCTTCTTTCTGCTGCAGTAGTGGATTACTTCCTAATGCTGTACTACCTCCTTCTCTGGATCACAACTATGCCCAGTGGCAGGAGAGGGAAGAGCTGGCATGTGCTGAACACCATCACTCGATGAAGATTATTCCCGCTCCTTGTTCCAAACCTCCTGGAGAACATGACTTCCCAAGTGTACCTCCACCTCCACAGCTGACACATGGGGGTGAGGAACAAAAGGATCCCAAATCAGCCTTTATTAAAAAATTATTTTGAAAAATGTAATATCATTTGAGAGATCTTGGTTGTTTGGCTCGTTCCCCCCTCATACCATGATTTTTTTTCTTCTTGTTTAATTTGTTCTGTTTCCACCATGAAAATTACATTAGATCTGAGTGACGAGGACAGCCCCGAACTTCCCCCTCCCTCTGGTATTGGTGACAATAGACAATGTGCACTTTGTTTGAACTATGGAGAAGAGATAACAAATGTAAGTCAACACACTAATATAAAGCAGCTCAGTAACCAAAACCCTCTTTTAAATATTATGCATTAAAAAGTGTTAAGGTTGATTTACACTTCTATCTAATTGTTCCGTGTTTCATAGATTCATTAGGTTTATTCATTTATTTGCCAAATTCCCATTGGGGTAAACCCTAAACAGCTCCCAGTCCATCACAAGGCCTACACACACAACCATACACGCTCTCACCTAGTGGCAATTTGGAACAGCCATTTAGCCTAATGTCAATGTCTTTTGACCGTGGGAGGAAACCGGAGTATCCGGAGGAAACCCACATAAGCACTTGGAGAACATGCAAACTCCACACAGAAATACCCTCACCAAGCCAAGGACTCAAAGCTGTAAGGCAGATGTGCTAACCGCTACACCATGGTTCTGTCCATTATCACATACATTTTATAGGTTTTCAGAAAATAACTCTTCAATGCCTCATTAACTTTTCTTTTCTATTAGGAATGTGGAAGGCTGCTTTACATTGGCCAAAACGAGTGGGTTCATGTGAACTGTGCATTGTGGTCAGGAGAGGTATTTGAAGACGATGATGGCTCTCTAAAAAATGTCCATACAGCAGTAAGCCGTGGCAGACAGCTGGTAAGGCAATGTTCACTTTGTGCTTGATGTTGTGTCTGTTCAGTAGATTTGCAAATTGTTTAAGAGCTTTAGTACCATTTAACTTGAAGTATTTAATGGAGGTTTTCTTGTTTTTGGGGGGTTTTTAGCAGTGTGAGAACTGTCAAAAGCCAGGAGCCACTGTAAGCTGCTGTTTCACCTCCTGCTCAAGTAATTACCACTTCATGTGTGCTCGTCAGTGCCACTGTGTCTTTCTGGAAGACAAAAAGGTGTATTGCCAGCGACACCGAGACTTAATCAAAGGCGAGGTAGGAAAATCACTGCTTTATTAATATTTATCTTTATTTATATTTATTAATAATATGTCTGCAGCTGTATATCTTGTATATCAACAATATTTGTTGTTTAGGTCCTGTCCGACACAGGATTTGAAGTGACCCGGAGGATTCTGGTGGACTTTGAGGGGATCAGTTTAAGAAGAAAGTTTCTTCATGGCCTTGAACCAGATAATATCCACATGATGATAGGTAGTTACTCAATATGTTTATTTTTGTAACCCTTGCACAATTTGTATAATCAGTGTACAACATAAAAATCATCTTCAACATGCTTTTTTTTTTAAAATAGGTTCCATGACTATCGATTGTCTTGGTATGCTTACGGACCTCTCGGACTGTGAGAAAAAACTCTTCCCCATTGGATATCAGTAAGCATCTCACTAGGTCATAGATCATGTTTATTTCTGTGTAATTCAGAAGTGTATTAATTTAGTCACATTGTCTATTTTAAGATGCTCAAGGGTGTACTGGAGTACACTGGATGCACGCAAACGATGCGTCTACACCTGCAGAATTCTGCCATGCCGTCCTCTAGTGGCAGATAGCATAAGTAACAGCATAGTAGCACAAGAGAACAATTGTACTATTGCCCACAGCCCACCTGCTGTCTCGGGTAAGGCCTGAAAAGGAAGTGATTTTACTTAATTATTCTATTTACAGCTGCAATTTGGTTATTATATATATGGCGAGCTGTCCAGGGTGTACCCCGCCCTCGCCCGGAGTCGGCTGGGATGGGC
>JAOUQZ010000049.1:12082184-12095234 GCA_028564935.1 Neosilurus hyrtlii | reverse complement strand
GTGGCGTAGTAGTCAGCATGTCCACCTCACAGCAACACGGTACAGGGTGTGAGTCCTGGCGCAACTGGGGTGTTTCCACGTGGAGTTTACATGTTCTCCCCCTATGCTTGCTCTTCCTATGTTTCCTCTGGGTACTCCGGTTTCCCTCCCACAGTCCAAAGACATCTATATTAGGCTAATTGGCTATTCCAAATTGCCCCTAGGTGTAAGTGTGAATGGTTGTGTGTGTTATCCTGCCATGCTCTAGCTAGCTAGGGTGTACCATCTAATAGGATTAAGCAGTTTGGCAAATGAGTGAATGAAAGAATGCTTATGCATCGGTTTTCACTGTAGCCTCACAATAAGCAGGTTCTGGGTTTAATCCAAAAACTACTACTACTAAAAACAATAATAATGAAAATAATAGGCAGGATCTTTAATGATCTGGTGTCCTGCATATAGTGGATTCCTTCCTCATGGCTGTGGATTCAGTGCAACCCTGTACATATTAAAATGTTTAATGAGGACGAATGAATAATATCACAATAAATTTATACAAAATTTCATTATAAATAAAATACATTTCTGAATAATCATGAAAGATTAAATTTGCTTTTATTGATTTGGCTGATATGTATAAAACTGTGGTAAAGTAACATCAAGCACCTTAAATGGCTAGAAAGTGTTCTAGGTAAAAGCTTGATTACTATTATCATTATTTTATATATATATATATATATATATATATATATATATATATATATTAATTTTTTTACTTGTTTTTTTATTATTTGGGACAGGAGTCAGAAATGATAAGGTTAAGCCTGTGTGTGATATAAAAATGCTTTTGCTAAAATGATTTAGGGCTACAATTACCTGCAACACAGTTTGTATTTTATATCTGGTGTCACCAAAATCAGGATGAGTTTTCCGTTTGAGTCTGGTTCCTCTTTGGGTTTCTTCCTCCTGCCGTCTGGGAGGGATTTTCCTTGCCACAGTCAGCACAAGTTTGCTTGTTAGTTTTCTCATTGTATCAGATTTATAGCGAAATGTTTAAATTCCTAAAGTTCTTTATTTAAATGGGTTTATGGTGTGAAGCTGCTTTCTGACAATGTCAACTGTATAAAAAAAGTGAATTGAATATTTAAGTTGTAGTTCTATGGAGAATAGGATTGAGTTCATGCCCAATGCCCAAGCTGGCTCACTTCATTTGGAAAACATACAGTTGGCCCAGATTTCAAAGCCCACACTCACTGGATAATCTTTTAGCCATTATTGGTTTTCTTACTAAATACCATTACATAACCTTTAATATTGCTGTTTGTCATGGAGTCAAAACACATTGATCATTGCTTTAATTGGCCCATATGTGCTTACAACAATATTTGGCCTGGATCTTTCCTTCTATCTGGAATTAACTTGAGCTTAAAAAGACAAGACATCTCTTATTGTATTAATATCTCACAGGCGAGCCAGGCGTAAGGGGCCTGATTGGGGACAGAGGTGATCCAGGAGAGAAAGGTGAGCGGGGATCCCCAGGAGAATGTGCTGTTGCTCCGAAGTCAGCATTCAGTGCCAAGTTGTCTGAGTCCCACACTATGCCTCTGGCAACAGGTGATGCAGTGCGCTTTGACAAAATCATCTTGAATGAGCAGGGCGATTACAGCACAGACACTGGACGCTTTACATGCAGGGTTCCAGGTGTTTACTATTTTGCCGTTCACGCCACTGTGTACCGCTCCAGTCTCCAGTTTGATCTAATGAAGAATGGACACGCCATGGGCTCCTACTTCCAGATGTTTGGCAACTGGTCCAAGCCAGCGTCATTGTCTGGTGGCACGCTGCTGCACCTGATTCCTGGCGACCAGGTGTGGGTTCAGATGGCTCTGGGTGAATATACAGGTTTTTACTCTAGCCCAAAGACAGACAGCACCTTCACTGGCTTCCTGGTGTATTCTGATTGGAAAAACTCTGCTGTATTTGCTTAGATTTAAGGTACAAACTACATTTTACATTCATCCCCTAAAATGCCTATACTCAAAGCACTACAAAGTTTTTTTTTTTAATATTTGTATTTATTCTTTGCAAGCAAAATAAAAGTGCTGGACGATTTCCTTTCCATGATCTGATACAAATGAATGCCTTGACGGTTGTAAGTGAAATGGAATAGTAAAGCCGATGTACACACTTGCTAGCAAAAACAAATCACAGTTTTATTCATATGCATTGTTTTGCAGAAGTTAGAGATCAACGGTGTCAAACTCATTTTAGCTGAGGGCCATGTCACTTCATTTCTAGATAACCGAGGACCAAATAGTCACAGAACATCTACTGGAAAAGGGCAACCATGAAATCTGCATGGCATAATTACAAGGTTATAAGACGTATTATACGCTGTTTTATTGGGAATTAATGAAACAGCTACTAGGCTAATTTCCCATTGATTTCATTCCACTTCAATACATGTCCCGTTATTTGTTTGATCTCTTTTGAGAAACGTGCGATAAACAATTTACATTCAATATAAGCCATAAATTTAACTGTATGTAGTAGTCAATATAGGTCAATCAATTATGGGTTATTCTCTGAAACTAGTTCCATAAAGTGTTACACTGGGGTGAAAAATTCACAATCCACACATTTCAATGTAGTCCAGTTTTTCCCTCTATCTTGGACATAAATTCATAAACCATTGCGGTAAAGACAGTAGGAGAACTACTTCATGCACATAACTGCACTTTTATTAGTAACAAACAGGAATACATCTGTATGGAACTCCAAATTCATCTCATTTGTTTTTGGTGAATAAATTAATTATCGCTCGACAATGTTTATGCAAACAATGATCGATAATCATGTTCTTTGAAAGCTCTCCAGGCCACATGAAATGATTTGACCGACAGGCCTTAAGTTTGACACCTTTGTTTTAAATAAAGGTCAGTGATGTTCACAGTTTGATATTTTAAATGTCTTTTTTAAATAGACATGTTCAGCTTTACATTAAAAATAAAGTATTACTTTAAATACCAGCAGATTTTGAGTATATTATTTCTGTCAGTGAATGCATAAAAATTCCCAGTGATCCAAACTGATTTGTCGTTACTATGAATTGATTTATTTTGCTTCCACATTAAAAAAAGCAACATTGGCACACGTTTCTGTTATGACTTCAATAACGTTAATCTATGTAATTGAATTCTCTTTGATATGCTTTGAGTTTTATAAATAGCTTGTTGAAGTCCGTATGGATTTAAATGGACTGAGTGCCTCTTTAAGGCAAGCTGCCTGTTGCTCTGGTTGGGAGCCGAAACTGGGAATGGAGGTATGAATGGGAATTCATGCCAAGTCACAGCTGTTCCTTGATTTAATGACTTCACCAAAAGCCATTATTAAAACCCATTTACAGGCATGGCTGTAACATTACTTCTTTACACTCCATAACCTGTATGTTTGCCTTCCAGCGCCACAAAGCCACACACACACACCATCCCCTTCCTTCTTAGTCTAAACCGAGACAAGCTAGTCAAGCCTCAAGTACGGAACATACTTCTGAAACCTTTTTAAAGAAATGCAAGGAACGAGGAGTTAATTTCCGTTCAGTCAGGGCCCAGTTATGCTCTAACCTGTTAAGATTTTGGCTCACATGCTTTAAGCAGTCAGTGTCTGACATCAGACACCTAACTCCTGTAAACTCACCCCGAAACATTCTTGGATCTGTCCAGTGTGGTTTCTTAGTCATGACAAAGTGGGTGAGGTCACAGCTAGAGAATTAGATTACTGAGTCAATCAGGTTACAGTATGTCTGCTCTACTTAAACAACAATATTTCCTTATGAAATATTATCATTTATATATAAGTGCACTAAAGATTTGTAAGTTTATGTCGTGAAACCCCAAACATGGAACGGATGGTCTGGAATATTCATTTCCTCCTTAGCCTTTTTATATCTTCACTGATCAGGTCACACTAGAGGTCAGAGGTGAGCAGATTATAAGAATATATTTTTATACAGTTCTATTACATGGAAAAAAATTCTAACCATGTTACACTAAGAATTCATGTAGTGCATACATTTATAACCTCTGGACTTGTTCACCGACTACAAAATCCTTTTGATGACGATTCAAGTTCGCCTCACAGCAAGGAGGTCCTTGGTACGAGTCCCAGACTCGGCAGGGGCATTTCTGTGCTTGCATGGGTTTCCTCCAGGTACTCATGTTTTCTCCGACCTTCCAATGCTGAGATATATTCCAGCCTCCGCAGTTCATCTGGGAGAGGGGGGAAGGAGGGGGGAGGGGGGGGCAACAACAAAGAATACTAAAATTTAAAACCCTTTTGTTCAAACAACTAAAGTAATCCCACAGAGAACGCTTTTATTGTCTGTTACTTACAGTAATTTATACTTTAATTAGACACTTAATCAACCTTTAATTTCTCCTCCTAATTAATTAGTTATTGACTTTGTTAACGTTCATTACAGCTGTAACACTGTTGCAAGTGATGTACCGTACCACCTTCTAATTCAGTTACAATTAAACAATAGTCCTTAAGATATGCTGCAATCCACCGTTCCCATAAAAACATATGAACTTTTCTTTTTTAAATAAAAAAATAATTGCAATTATATGGAATTTTTGGTTGGAGTTCTGTATGAGTTCTGGTACAGTGATGACCCTTGTTCTTATAAACATAAGTAAAAGGTAAGGGTAAGGCAGGGGTGCCCAATCTCCTGCCCTTCAACACCAAAAGGAAGTAAGTGACAATTTGATGATTTTGAGACATGGAGCAAAAACGAACTTCATCCTGGCTCTCTGTGGTGCATAATCGTAACCCAAACTAAATGTGTTGATCGAATGCATAATAAATCAGATGTTTAAAAGACATGAGGAATCTGATCTGGAATCTGATCTGATCTTCTCTTTTCAGCAGAATAGTAAAATATATCACAATCCAATATTGTAGACATGGACATTATAATGTAGGTCGCCAAATGGAGCCCAATAATATGTTTTAAACAGGCAGCATTAAATTTATCAAAATGCTTGATGCATTTGTGACTTTTCAAAAAATGTCAATTTGCACAAAATAGTTTATTATTTATATTCCACAAACAAATCACAAGGAAAAATTACCAAAAAGAACTAAACAATACAATAACATGAGATAAAGACAAATGATTAGTCACAGTGTATCTTGTACACGTATAAAAGTGCTAAATCATTTTTAAAGTGCTCAGTGTCAGGCAGATCTGGTGAACTGTCACATACTGGCATAAAATTGCAAATCTTCCCTGTTGTAATCCACAATCATCAAAACTATATCAAATAAAAGCTTGAAATATTTCACTTAGCATGTAATGAGTCTAAATATATATTAGTTTCACCTTTTAAGTTGAATTACTGAAATAAACGAACTTTTGCACAAGATTTTAATTTTTCGAGTGTCACCTGTTAACAGTGCTCAGTACAAGACTTTCAACACTTGTGAAGACTTTTGACAGTCAAGGAACCGTGGGGCTACAGGGATAAAATTTGTTGCACAAATTGCCAATAATTCAAATATCATTTATCATTGTTTTATTTTCACTAAATTTGCATCATTTTGGACTTAAAATAGACAGATCTTTGTCACTTGCTTCACTTTGGTATTGTTTTTGCCTATCAGAAAATACTATAACACAACAGAGCCCATTCACATATGTAACTTACTTACAGTGCACTTGCTTCCTTTTGGCCTGGTAATACGAACAAACTGTGTCACTTCTTTTTTTCAAATTTCATTCTGCACTGCTGGTTTTTATTTTCATACAAACACACTTTTAAAAGGTGTAAACAGCTATCCAGAGCCCATTTATTGCAAAATCTCAATTACTTCCTTTTGGCATTGTAGGCCAGTCCTGTTCCTGGTGATCTATCTTCGTGAAGATGTTCACTCCAACCCTAATTATGCCCACCTGAACATCCAATCATCTAATCACAATGACTTGGAAATGAAGACCTAAAGCGATGACTGGATCTGTCAGATGGGCCCCATTAGCGTTGAAGTTAAAATCTTTAGGAAGCAATTGTGTACTCTTAATTACTGTTGGTCTGTTCATCATACAACATACAGCTATGAGAAACATTCATTTTCTGAACCGCTTAATCCTAATTAGGGTTGCGGGGAGGCTGGCGCCCATCTCAGCCAACTCTGGGTGAGGGCATGAGAAAAATTACTAATCACTTTTAATAAGGATCCCAACAAAATTTATTTTCCAATTTTTTTTCATAGCTGTAGGACGCTACGCTGCTATAAGACAGGATCATTCAGTAAGAACAGATTGTAGAGATTTAGATTTTTATATTCTCAATCTAGAATCATTATAACAGCCGTTCCTATATGAAACTGTCCTTGTGTATGTATCTGGATGATGAGGGATGGTTTTTCAGTTGTATGTTCCACACACCGCTCTAAATGTGAAAGTTAAATAAAAATGGACAGGCTTTGATCTTCTTCTGTTCAACAAACTAGCTCTAGACCAACTCTACTCCACGTGTCTCTTATGGCTGGTGTCTTTCTAGATCAGCGGTCACCAATCTCTCTGAAGACTTTGGCTTCAACCCGAATCATGCCCACTTGACCATCTAATCACTGACTTAAACTGGCATGGTGGCGTAGTGGTTAGCACATCCACCTTACAGAAGGTCCTGGGTTTGAATCCTGGGATTGGCGAAGGCGGTTTTTTGTGTGGCGTTTGCATGTTCTTCCCATGCTTGCATGTGCTTCCTCCGGGTACTCCGGTTTCCCCCCACAGACCTAAACACGCACATTAGGCTAACTGGCTGCTCCAAATTACCTTGATTGCCAATTGATTTCAAATTGGGCATGAAACCACCCAACATTTTCCAGTTCGACTTTTACAGAAGTTGCAGAATTCTAAAGAAGGATGTTTTGGTGCTGATGTGCCAATTAATGGTAGACGTCCCATTTAATCTCCCAGTTGTACATGGGGCCAGAGATACACAAGGACAGGCGTGAACAATATTCCTTTGGTTTTGTTTAACATGCATTTGTTGGGAGGTCAAAGCTGTAGAAAAATCCACAAGATCCATTTGGAGTGGTTTGCCACAAAAGTTTTCAAACAACACCCAGAAGAAACAGTGACGTGTTTGATGCTCTTCTGAAAGTTTCCGCATTTCTTTCTCTCAGTTTGGGAGCGAAAAGAGAAACTTGGGTTAATTTGCACTTAGTTAGTGGCGCCCCCGTCTGGCTTCAGCATCAACATCTGCAAGCTCAGGAAATGAATGAAAAGACAGCATTAACCAACCAACATCACTAAACACATCAATAATATTTGAATATGACGCGTTTCAGAGTGGAGAGGCTTCACGCCTCTCAGTGACCAATAAAGCTTCTCCCCTGTGATATCAGTGATAAAATCATCAGAGCTGTTTTAAAACAGTACAAGTGTGATAACATCACAGAATAAAACTAAATCACACTCAGTAATATCAGATCATCAAAAAGTGACTCTTTCGAATACAAACTTGTCTGTTTTATTATCACAGGATGCTACATTCGCCTGTTCAGAGTAATAATCAGGTTGAATACAGAGACACTGGTCACTTTATTAGGCATCGTATCACACCAAGTCTTTCTCTGTGCTGTCTCCATCACAATCATTTGCCCAAAGTTCTACTGAAGAAAACAGCATGAACAAACCTGGACTGGACTCATTATTAAAAAAACAAACAACAACAAAAAAAAAGACAAAGAGACAGTGTAACCTGCTGTATTTGGTTAAAGTCTGTTTGGTTACTCCGTCCGCAACAATAGATCGCAGTGAATAAAACTCAATCGTAGTAATATTGTCCTGTTGTGTTTAAAACAAACAAACACTTTTCTTTAAAGCTTATATGATGATTGTAGTTTTTCAGATAAAACAATTATTCAACAAAGGCGAGGTGGATATTTCACTATTTCCTGTTCAGTGACATCCTCCACAGGAACACGAGCAAAACAAAACTAAAATGCTTTACAGTTTAATTTTAGATTTTTAAAGCTTGACAGCATTATCTTGAATTTGGGAGGTTGACCGTGTTCATTATTATTCATTCAAAATTTTTCTTTTTTTAATTTTTGATTGGTGGAAATCCGCCAGCAAATTCTTGGTATTCTCCTACGATCTGATTTTTCCATCACTGACAGTGGCGAAGTTGAATAAATATTACACGAGTGGTACACGCCAATATTTCTCCTTTTAGTCCTCTGGCAGATGGAGCTGCCCATCCGTCATCTTGGTTAGTTACTTTTACTTCACTTTACAGGGAAATACTGCCGCCTGTGGTGTAGTGGTTAGCGTGCTGGGCTCATGATCAAGAGGCTGTGGGTTAGAATTCCCATTAGACCCCACCATGTTTAGACCCCTGGGCCAGGTCTTAACCAAAAGTGTGCCTCTGTCCACCCAGCAGTATAAATGGCTACCAGTTAAAAATACTTGGAAGGTAACATGCGATGGACTGGTGTGCTTCTGGAGGAGTTGAACTCCTGGTTGCTTCATCCTACAGTGACTGGGATAAGTTCCTGCTCTGATGAGAGCAGTTAATTTTCAACAGACTTTACCCTTACGGCAGCCCTGAGCTGTCACCACTTCATTTTGTTTTCTCACTATTTATGTTGTTGTAAGCCCTATCTGAGAGTGAGTAGCAATGACCAAGACAACGGCGCATAATTCCACCACCCAACAGCATCATCAGCAGGCTGTAACCTTATTTATTATCTCTGTTTCTCCTCTTCCCCTCCTTGTGTAGCTAATGAAAAAAACCTAGCTAGTGGAAAAAAAACTAGCCTGCTATCAAAACTTGAAGCGTGCTGCTCACAACAAGCCGGTAAAGTCACGTTTGGTGAGAAAAAAAAAAGTCTGATTCATGAAAATAAAAATGTTGTTACAATCGGATGCTTGAATTCCATATTTTGTTGAATATTTCCATGAAACTTGTCTCGAATCAATAGGAAATGGCATGCTGTAGCTAGCGGCACTTCCGTCTGACCCACACCGGCTGTGATGCGATTTCCTCCAGACTTGAAAATATGATAACTATATAAAAAAAACACTTACACAGTGTAGCTTTTGTATAATATAAAGGATGATTCAGATCTCTGAGGGTGTTATCCACCTCGGCTAAAAGCTCTCAATCCGAATAATTCTCCAGATTATACTTCACCTCAATCAATAACTGCTCATTATCCCTTGCTATCAGATCGTGTGCCGTTCCTATGTAGTATACACTAAACACTAACCACCAGCAAAACATTTTGTATTAAAGATACAAGAAATTTGGTTCAGGGTTGATTTTGTCAAGACTTGATGAACAATAATTATTTCATGAGGAAAGAGTTTAGTATTATCTTGTACAATAAAATAAAGGGTTGGGTTTTTTTTTTCTTTTGGCTTTTCTGACGTCTCATGTTTCATATCGCAAAAATCTATAGCATTCCTCCAAGGACACACTTGAGCACACTAATTCAGGAGATCGATGTGGAAAGCAGATTAACAAAATAGCTTGGATATGAATTATTTTTACCATCAGAACCTTTACATTTAGAAAAAGTAAAACCATATGAGCAGCATTCCGAGCAAATCGATCCAACAAAAGGAATACGGAGAAAGTCATTTGGGATTCGATTTAGGCAATAACAAGCCATTCACATTATAAGGCGAGTGGACTGCATCACAAACATGTGCCTAATAACAGCTCAGGTTAGGCGACTCAATAGTGCATACACTGGAACCGCAATATAACGGTACAATCTTACTCCACACAAACTTACAGTCATGTATTCAACACCCCAGTACAAAACTCTCCTGGGCATCAATACAAAAACTAAACTGGGGGAAGACATACAAAACGGCTGTGTTATAATTACAACCCTTAACGTGTGTATGTGTAGAAAAAGGGAATGTTCATGTGTATTTACAAATCAACAGTAGCAAAAGGTTCTGCACAGTGGAATGGACACCAGAAGCTGCACAGCCTCACTGACTAACACAGCTCACGATGGGATAATGGCCGTGCTTCATTAACCTGAGATTCACCAACATGGCAAATAAACGCTTCTTCAGAGGTACACGTCCATGGTCTGGAGGATCATGTGACGACACAGTGGGCAGTTGTGCTGGTAAATGGGTTGACGCATTAAGATATCGGTACAGTCTCTGCATAAGCACAAGTGGCGGCAGGGAAGAAGCACGACGGTCTTGGTGCTGTCCTGACATATAACACACTTCTTTCTTTCCTCTTGCTCCTGAAGGAGTGTGAGCAGGTTCTCAGTCGGAGGGGCTTTGCCGCTGTCCTCAGACGCCATTTTCCGCAGCAGTCTGCGAGAACTGCAACTAGGTTGCGGCTGCTCCAGGAGTTCAGGAGCTGGCGGCAGCACCTGGGGCTCGTCCACAGCGTCGTCGCCGTCCATCGGTTCTGCTCTTTCAGGCATGTCAGTGTCGTCCTGCTCAGTGTTGACTTCCTGAACCGTCCCAGCTCCTGTCCTGAGGGTCGCCCTTCCTGCGAACGCCATCCAAAACCCAAGACGACTATGCACCCAGGCTACGGCCTGCCACAAATGTCTTTCAAGCAAACACAATCGCTGTCGAGTTCTCTGGAGCCGCTGAAAAGCGGGCACTGTGTTAACACGTTCAATTATTCGCTCAACTCCACTCTGAAACAGCGCGGGATTCAGGTAGACAATGGCACTTATGATTATGGCTAAGGTCAGCAGCAGCCCATAGGAGTTTAGCAACAAGACACTGATCAAGAGGTGCCCCAGAGAGCTCACAAACTCCGCGGCTAGTCTGCACGGCGTCCAGAGTAGAAGCGAGGTGCCCACCAGGGTGCTGTAAAAGAAGGTTAGTACAGTCAAGGCTAGCTCAAGAGCTTTCTGTAAAGGGCTAGCGACAGCTTCAGCCATGCCGAGCAGCACGGCGTAAAGGTTCTGGGTTCCTATGAGTAGAAGATTGATGATAGTGTTGATAAAGTAAAGCAAGAGGCTAAACACAATGCCACAGCCCTCGCAGATCTGCCGCAGGAAGCCTTGTCCTGAGAGCAGGCCGCGATGCACAAGTTCTTTGGTGCGTAGCAGTAAATGCGTGGACAGGTAACCCATCATTTTACAGCTTTCAAGCACTCCACCAACTAGCTGAATCCATCCTCCGATCACATTGTGGGTCACCGCAGTTACGCCGTCCATCATGCTGAAGATGTAGAAGAGAGAGAGATCCACACATTCCAGCACTGAAGTAGTGACGAGCAGGGGCAAACTGCTGAGCAGGTGGAGGAGTGCTGCACACAACCGGACCAGTGAGTTCACAATCATGAAATTTATGTCCAAAAGCAAGCACATGAGGTCAATGCACTTTCCAAATGCGCTGAAGATAAAGTGGAGCAAACCCATGTTAGGATCCCAGTGAAAACTGCAAGTCAGTCCCCTTCCCTCGATTGAAATCAACCGGAAATCATTTATTTCGTGCAGTTGATCACTTCTGCTCCCTGTTTTATCTCCTCTGCAAGAACATAATGGTCAGAACTGGGTTAACTTGAGGTAAGCCAAAGGTCAGCTCCAAAACTGAGCTAACTAGCAATAGCAAACTTTCAGAATCGATATCATGTATGTATCTGTGGAAATTAAACCCAACATACCACTAATTAAAATGTCTTCAGATAATACAACCCACAGAAAACAGGTTCACACCGATAGCTGGTGATTAATCCGGCGCCGGTTGAGATTTAAACATTAAAACAAGCTGCCTTATACGACACGAACATGCGCGAGGGAGCAACCGGATGTTTACATTCGAACAGGCGAACATTGCTCACTCGTTAGCCACCTGCTAGTTCAACAAATCCAAAGCGTTAAAGCTCCCTATCACTGCATTGATACCGCTGAACTATAAAGTGAGCAAGAAACGGCTGTTTTTTTGTTTTGTTTTTTTTAATCACACCAATCACCGAAATGACAACATACCTCTACACCGACTCAGATAGTTTCGCTTTCTGTGAACCCTAAACTGCCTCAAATCACCAACCGTTACGCCTTTTTCTAAGGGTTACAGCACATCAAGTCTGCGCTAGTGTTACGCAAAATGTGGTATAAATATTGCGCGGGATTCTGGGTAATGTGTATCTGATATAACGTGTGTTTATTTTTCATTGAGACATTTTCCCCAAAAAATGAACGTTTGAGTGTATTTTTAAATTGTTGTAATTGTAAAAAGACACTCAACGAACAGAAACAGAGATGTGACAAATACTTATTTTTTATATAAAATAATACATAATTATTAAACTACTATTAAACTATTAAATAACACAGATATGCAGTTTGATGAAAATGTCGTTTATTTGCATATTGCAACTTTTTTATGCTGGTCAAAGTGATAATGAAATTCAGGAAATTGTTATTATAAACGGTTTCTGTACAGTAAACTTTTTGCTGAGTTTTTAAACGCACCACTAGAGGGCGTATCATCCCCTTACAAACACTGATGTAAAGCAACAGGGTAAGACAATGCTTTCTTAAATATTATTCTCTCTCTCTCTCTCTCTCTCTCTCTCTCTCTCTCTCTCTCTATCATTTGCTGAACCACTTAATCCTCATCCGACACTGGGTGATGATGGGGTGCACCATGAACAGCTTGCCAGACCATCGCAGGGCAAAAACACATACAACCATTCACTCTCACTGCTGGGGGCAATTTGGAACAGCCAACTAACCAAATTTCAATGTCTTTGGACTGTGGGTGGAAACTGGAGTACCCTGAGGGAACCACACAAGCACAGAAAGAACACGCAAACTCCACATGGAAACATCTGAGCCCAGAATTTAAACACAGGACGTGCCACCCCACCCCAGCCACCCTCGGGACATAGATCTGTCCCTTTGATACGTGGCCATGTTTTTTGTGATTATTTCATGATGGTTAACAAAAATAGAAATTAAGAGCTGTTTTATAGCACACACTCTCTCTCTCTCTCTCTTTCTCTCTCTCTCTCTCTCTCTCTCTCTCACACACACACACACACACACACACACACACACACA
>JAOUQZ010000049.1:12070827-12082084 GCA_028564935.1 Neosilurus hyrtlii | reverse complement strand
TCTCTCTCTCACACACACACACACACACACACACACACACACACACACACACACACACACACACACACACACACAGACTGTAAAAGTGTTTTCTTTGAGAGGAAAAGCTAAATCTCACTATAATGAAATATAAGGTTACATCCTGTCTCCTGTCTGGGGCTCTGGCTAAATGTTCTAAATCACTACACTCAACAGGAGCCACACCTAATCCCACACATCACACTAACTGATCTTGGTCTTCAAATGAATATTTTTGAAGCTAAACTGACCCTTTCTGTGTGAGATTGTGAATAAGTCCCCTGCTGTATTTATAATCAGTCTCTAATATTCATAAATTTTTTTCCCACACATTTTCACAATGATGTTAAGAATGAATTGCAATAAATAAATAAATAAACAAACACAAAATGTAATAAATGTAATAAAATAAATGTATTAAAGAATTTATCTTTGCATCATATTTTTAGATCTTTTAAAGTTGAGGAAGAAAATCTAGGGAAGAAAGTAATCTACTAATGGGATAACCTGGTCATTCAGTACTTTCAGAGGGTCATTCGACGGGTAAATTACTTCATGCCCATTTGATCTATAGCAAATTGAAGCCATTTGTTCCAATTATTTTCACTAACAAGTGGTTTTCTTCTGGCCACACAGCAGTTTAGTCCCAATTCTTTGAGTTTTCATCCCACCTTGTATGTGGAAATGCCCTTACTTTCATATTAAACATCATGTTGCGATTAGGAGTCTTATTTATATTTCAACTTCGCCTCTAATCTCCAGTGATGTTCACACAAGCTTTTATCTGAACACATTTCATCCACAAAGTTAAGGGTACACACTACTTTCCCTCCAGGTTTTAATAAAGCATCGGACAGTTCTTAACCCAATTTCAGCAGTCTCCCAGTTGTTTTCTTTGCTTGATGGAGGCCATAATTTGACCTTTTTAAAAAACTGAAACATCTTTTCCATGACCATGTGATATGCATCTATAAAGGCATACAGGCAAAAGTGCTAGTATTTGACAGAAATGTATATTGTGTCAAATGAAAGTACACACATCTATAAGAGCCTTCATTCATTTATTCATTCATGTATTTTTATTTTACTATTGTTTTTTTTATTTGATTTATATTACAGTCAAATAATGTTTCATAGTGTGAGACTTGTTTTAGTGTCCTGCATAATTACTCAACCCCTTGAACTTTCCAAAACATTAAATTGAAAAACAAAAGAAAAGAATGCAACTGCACTTCATGAATTGAAACAAGATTACCCATTATAGTGGTGGGAATTCGTAATGTTTGCAAAGTTATTTATCATTTTATACATACGTTAGATTTGAATAATGATGTTCTTTGGTCAAATAAAAAAGTTTTATTTTTGGTAGGAGTCCAACTCTACCCATCACCTTGAGAACCCCTTCCCCACAGTGAAGCATGGTGGTGGTTGCATCACAGTGTGGTGATGCTTTTCATTAGCAGTCACATGTGATGTGGCTATTTACAGCAAAGTTCTAGAAGAAAACCTGTTCCAGTCAAAATGCTTGATCATAACTGTTTAATAATAGTCTTCATTTAGTCTGACACAGCTTCAGCACTTTTGCCAAAAATATCAGGATTCAGGATGTTATTATACACCTTTTTCAGTACAAGCCTTTTTTCCTGATAAACAAATTGTTTGTGTTTAATGAAGCTATGTAAGTAAAATGCACAAACATAGAATATAGAGAAAATAAAATGTATTTATTATTGTATTATGAGGAAGAATGGGTTACAGGTGAATGCATTGTTGGATATCCCATTAATTGGAAAATGTTTAGCCTAACACTTGGATTGTTGTGCTTTGCTGTGATAAGGGCCGTGTATTATTATTATTATTACTATTATTATTGTTGTTGTTGTTGTTGTTGCTGTTGTTGTTGTTGTTGTTGAAGAACAGGATTTTGCTTCTCTTTGACATGTTCCATGAGAAGCCTTTGTTTTGGTGAACAGCTGTGATGTCTATTCACTGGATTTATGCAAATAGCCTCGTTCTATCTCTCTGGACTAGGAACAGTAGTTTGGGGATGATAATCTTCTATTTATCTGCTTTTCTAGCATAATAATACAGCTCTCAAATATTTGTATAGCAAAAAAGATGGGAAGGCTACAGCCCAGAGATAGGTCATTGATTTTTTAATCAAACTCTTTGTCTTTGTGGTTGTTGGTGGTGGTGTTGTGGACAGTCGGCCCTAAATGTGAAAATCACATGAAACTTGGCAGATTCCATGAAGCTTGATTTAAAATTTTCGAACTCGAAACAGAATTATGATATCATAACTAAAAAACTTTATGTCCAACTGCTCCATGATGTGAGGACAGAATTGAAAGTACATTATTACTGACCGGAATTGAATGAAACTTTACAGGTCTATAATAGATGTTCTGATTTTCAAACCAGAAATGGAATTACTGGCATTACTATCTATGTAGCTGGATCTGAATGCATTACAGATATTTAGTTTTGTTTAATTGAGCTTGTTGACTTGGAGTCAAGTTATAATTACGTCACAATCACAGACTCATCTTTAAAAGACTTGAAACTTGACTCAGACTAGAGATTTGAGACTAGAGATTTATTTAATTTTTATATTTTTTCAGTAGATCAACATTAAGAAAATGTCTCACAGCTGAATTTCATTCCCTACCTTAATGTTGCATGTAACTTCACTCATGCATGCAGCCACATATCACTGTAATCTGCACATGCCAGCAATAACAGTATGACCATGGACACCCTCGGTAGCTGCTGTGACTTTTGTGGCCATCTTTTATGTGGAGGAAAAGGGACTAGGCTTACCCACTGATATTGATTTTTTCATTCAGCTCTATATAATGTCCTATATTCCACAGAAGGACTTGAGACATCATTAAAATACAGGGACTGTGGATGCTGCTGATCTTTCTAACTTTAATTAAATATGTGAGCAAAATATTCAACATGGGTGAATGCAAAAATAATTATTATATTGTATATTCTAGATGTGTATAACACAACACTGGTTATTAGAAAGTTGTATCAGCTAGTTTTTCCTTACTTTCCACTAAAATTTTTAATTACATTAAAATCTATTTGAATTCAGTTGTATTTCTGCAGCACTTTATAGGGTTGACATTGTCGCAAAGCAGCATCATATAGTTAAACAAATTTCGGTAAGAATTTAAATTTTTTAAATGTAACCATTTCTCTATAAATCCTGTATATCCCTAATGAACAAGCCTGTGGTGACGGTGGCAAGGAAGACCTCTCAAAGACGACACGAGGAAGTAACCTTCCTCATCCTCTTCTAGGTGAGACCAGATAAAAATATAAACACTGTAGCTGGAAATTCAATCTATTTTCACAAGAAGAGAAAGTAGAAAACATGCAAGCAGAAAGCATGAAAAAAAGATTTATTGCCCAATTAAAAAAAAAAAAACAATATTGATACTAAGGGGAAGTGGTGGGCCATTGGTAGGGTGCTGGTTTACTGCTCAGAAGGTCGGGGTTCAAGCCCCACTGTCACGGGGTTGTCAGTGTAGTCCGGCCAGTCCAGCTAACTGGGTTATCAACGGCCGGCCATGTCTCTCACTGTCTGTGGTGATAGCAATGTAAAATAACCATTGCTGTCGTTCATATACAGTAGGCCATTGAGTTGCTGTCAGCGTGTTTCTGTCCTGTGATGGCCTAGCGAGACGTTCAGGGTGTACTCTGCCCTCGCCCAGAGTCGGCTGAGAGGGGCACCAGCCGATTCAGAAAATGAAAGACAGCATCATAAGGTAATTAATTAACTATGAATTATATTAATATGCCTCACTCACCCACCGATTTGCCAAAATACTTGCTCTTAATAGGATCGTGGGGAGGCAGGAACCTATCTCAGCTGACACTGGACAAAGGTGGGGTATACCCTGAACAGGTTGCCCAACCATCACAGTGGCAAAACACACACACAGCCATTCACTAATTGAAACAGCCAATTAGCCTAATGTGCATGTCTTTTGACTGCAGGATGAAACCAGAAAACCTGGAGGAAACCCATACAAACTCCACACAGGAACACTCGAGCCCAGGAACCTGCTGTAAGGCGGACATGCTAACCACAATGTCACAATGCTACCATGCTGCCATGTTAACAAGTCTAATAATGCATATGTAAGTATGTAAGTGAGGTGCTGCTGTAACAAGATAACATGTGTCTTAATGTTACGGTTGATCGGTCTGTCTGTCTGTCTCTCTATCTACCTTTACCTTCATACTTGCTGGATTAGTGCTCAAAAAGTCACAAACTTTAAATTTAAAATTAATTTTAAAGACTTTAATTAATGTTTTCTTCTAAGTAGCACTGCAGTCTGTAATAATTATCCCAATAATTGTGTTTTTCCTGTATGTGACATATACAGTATAGTTTTGTTTGAAAACATCTTTGTGCCCTTTGTACATATTCTTCATTTCGAGCTTAACTGTCATGTACTGTATATGTAAGTTAAGGAGCCACTCGTTTGTTGACTTTGTGCCAAAAACAATTTGAGGAGAATTAATATTGACCAGAAGAGGCAAATAGAAGTGTTTAGGGTAAATCAGTTATGTTGAAACTTCTGTGGGAAAACACAAACTGTCAACAGAAGAAACTGCTGGTATGCAGGCTGGTGTCAGCTCTGGCTTTGACCTCACATACCACATAAACCCACGCGCTTTAGCCAAGAGCAACACATGTAAACACAAAAAAGCCTGATATGGAAGGAGCCAAAGTAAAGAAAATATTGATATGTTAAAACTTGTCTTCCCGAGGGCTGATATTCTGGTCTGTGAACATTTGCCTTCCCAAGGACATTTCTTTTATCTTGCTATTCAGTAGTAAACTTGAATACTAAGCAGAGGAAATGTCATTTCTTTATAATCAGAAACTTGTTAACAGCAAATTCACAAATACACTTGTTTAGTATCAGTGTTATAAAACAATGTCTTAAAAATTTAATCCTCAGGGCTTTTTATAGTTATGTGTGACTTTATAAAGTCTCCATGGAAACAGTGTTATAAAGATTTGGGGACTGACTGTCCCATTACCAGTCGTGTTCTCGAGGATGCCTTGTGTAAATGGAAACTTCACTGTCTTTGCCCTTGTGCCCTTGAGCCCCATCACTCTGGGAGAGACACCACTCACAGCCACCACTTTTGTACTTTATACACAAAAGCCTATTCTCATTTGCACTGATGACTCCAACATGCCTTTGGTGCAGAATGGAAAGAATGACTTATTTCCTATTTTCTCATAGAATATGATGAAGGGTCTTTCCACCAGTCCATGTAGGCGAGTTAACAGGCATGCATTATTGCCAGATATGAGTTCCTGATTAGGGAAAATCCATAAGATGAATTTAGCAGAAAAAATATGCATTTAGCATTTATATATTTCTACACATGCTTCCTTTGGTTAATACAATTCATGAACATGGTATTAGCTTCCACTGTTAGGTTGATGACACAGTTGTATATTTCAGCAAAGCCGGATGAGAGACACCAGCTTAATAAAGTTGAGAAATGTGTAAAGGACATTAGACACTGGATACTTTCTAGCTTCCTCTTACTACAGCTACAGAAGTACTTGTACTCAGGCCATAGACAGCTAGAAATAAGTTTTCTTAGATCTAAGATTATGTAGTAACTTTGGATGGTGCTTCAGTTTCATCGTGTGCAGCAGTAAAAGGTCTTGGTGTGATTATTGTCCCCAGTTTTTCATTTGAAGCTCATGTAGATAATATTACTCAGATAGCCTTCTTTCATCTCAGGAATATTACTAAAATAAGAAATATGATGTCACACCATGACCTGGAAAAACTTGTTCACACTTTTGTTACCTCAAGATTAGATTATTGTAATGCTTTACTTTCCGGAACTTCTAATAGGTGCATAAACAAGCTCCAGTTAGTCAAGAATGCAGCAGCAAGAGTTCTTACTAGAACCAGAATATATGAGCACATCACCCCTATCTTATCTACACTGCACTGGCTCCCAAATAGAATGAAATGCTGCATTAAATATAAAATACTACTTGTAACCCAATAAGCACTGAATGGTCTTGTGATACATTATCTTATCTTCTTGTTGCTGATGATCCACCACAATCAAGATTACAGGGTGCAGGCTGCTTAGTGATACCTTGAATAATAAAGACTACTTTTCAGCAGAGCTTTCTCTTACAAAGCACCACAGTTATAGAACAGCCTTCCAGTTAATGTTCAAGACTCAGACACAGTCTCTGTTTTTAAGACTAGGCTAGAAACTTACTTGATTAGTCAAGCATTTTGTTAATAGCCTTTTGTTAGACAAAGGAGCAGATCTGGGAGTTCTCAGGTATAGATAGCTCTCGTAAATTGTGGCGTTTGGATGCTGACTCTCCCTCACTCTCACATTCTTACCCAGGTCTGTTAACAGTGGAGTGGCTGATTGCATTATATCACAGGGTGCCCTCATGTCTGTCTTCCTTCTAATTATCGCTTTTTTGTGATGCTGTCTTAGTCAGTCATGCCAGAGTCGCTGCTTGCACTAAGCACTGATAAACTCTCTTCATCCATATCATAACCATTACATCGTTATGAGCATACCTAACAAACTCTCTCTCTATTTTCAGTGTTTTTATTTATTAGCTGTACTTTTACCTCAATATACTTGTCGGAATGATTATTTTGGTTCTCATAGCCTACAGTAGCATTGTTCCATACACTTTCACCAAAAAAATTATAGAGAGGTAATTTTTAAATTCTTTTTATTAGGAGCCCTTTTAAACAAAAAATGGTGGTGTATAATCTTCACTACACACTAGTGTATACTATATGTGTGTGTAAAACCTAAATTATTAATATAGAAGACATGAAATAAAAAAAATATTTACTCTTATAACCCTTTCACTATATAGCCTAGTCAAATTACAGTGGCATGACTGTAGTTTGACAACCCGTCTCATCAGATTTTTGCTTCCTTAGACACATGACTATCACTGAATTTTAATTCACAGAATTTGTAGACTTCCTGTTAGCTGTTTCAGACACAAGTCCAAAAGTCCCTCTTAGAGCAGGGTTGATGCCTATTTTAGACACATTTTACTCAGTTTCTTCCTTAATTATAACATCCTTGAAATTTTCTATATTTTTGTAGAACTCAAAACTTTTTCTCTATAACTTTTGCACAGATTTGCCAAAAATACATCCTGGAATTTTGTCTGTTTCTTTTGGCAAAATTTCACAAATTGTGTAAGATTGGATGGAGCCCTGAGGGGAATTTTGCCACTTTTTCTTAATCATATTGACGTCTGGGGATTTGGCTGGAAAACATGAAAGAAAAAAAAATATTTACTGTTATAACCCTTTCACTATATAGCCTAGTCAAATTACAGTGGCATGACTGTAGTTTGACTACCCGTCTCATCAGATTTTTGCTTCCTCAGACACATGACTATCACTGAATTCAAAATCTTACACACACTAGAAAAAAAAATCACACAATCACTGAAACGTTGTACACCCACTTTAAAAAAAAAAGTGAGTATATATAACTGCCATGAAGACCTATATAAAATAATAGGTCAAAAAGAAAAGAAAGAAAAAAGGAATGCAGTACAATTTGTATTTGAAGTCATTCTTTTAAACTCAGAACATTTTGATCACTTTGAATTACAGAGAGAGAGAGAGAGAGTGAGAGAGAGAGAGAGAGAGAGAGAGAGAAAGATCACCTGTGTAAACAATTCAAAATAATGATCCTGTCATTTTTCATTATTGTCTCAATTACACCGCCACATTCTGTCTGTTGGGGGGAAAAAAACAACAGTGGAACAAGTAAGACCATAGAAGGAAAAAGGTAGAGAAGAACAGTGAGGATGTCTTATAGAAGAGCTATTCTTGTTGAGTGTGTGTTCATCCATGGCATGAGCCAGAGGGAAGTCAGACTATGAATGCAGCCACATCTGAGTCTACAGACCAACATTTTTTCCTGTAGTACTGAGGCCACACCTATTATCGACTACTATTATCTTACCAGTCTATTTGAACAAACCAGCTGTTTATCCAAGATTAAGAGGTTAGCAGACGTTTCCATAGGTCGTGGTATGAAAGTTACATATGTAAGGATTGTTAGATAGATAGATAGAGTTTATTGATCTCTTAAGGGAAATTCTTGTGTTATAGCAGCAGAGACAGCAAAAATCCATTCATTTATTTTCTAGACCACATTCCTATTATAGTAACAAGGAGACTGGAGCCAATCTCAGCCGACACACGGTGACACCTTGTACAGTTTGCCAATCCATTGCAGGGCCAACAGACATACAACCATTCAAACTCAAACAAACCTAGGGGCAATTTGGAACAGCCAATTAGCCTAATGTGCCTAATGTGCCAATGTGCCAATTAGCCCAATTAGCCTAATGTAATGACTGAGGGAGGAAACTGGAGTACCCACACAACCACAAGAAGAACATGCATAAACTCCATACAGAAACGCCCTCGCCAATCCCAGGAATCGAATCCAGGACCAGGTTGAGAGGAACCATTACTGACAGCAGCATGAGGGTAGGTACAATAACATCAAGGAGCCAGAAATGCATGTGTGATCAAGATCTGAGTAGAATTAAGTATGCAAGGATGGTTTCCATCAGAAATAGTGGAACTTTCACATTTGCTCATTTCCTTGCTATGCTCCAATAGCAAAGCCCATGTTACACTCATCCTTTATCTATTCTTATCCTGAGTGAACAAGGTGACATGGGGTAAACATGTGCCCTTTATTTTTACTTCCTTTTGTTCCGGACAATTAAGACAGTTTCACCTGGAAATTACTGGATGATATATATCAGTCATCATAAGCACTAGTGGAAACACAACCTGATAACACACCCTACCAGACAATGTTTACAGA
Organism: Neosilurus hyrtlii; assembly: GCA_028564935.1. Classification (NCBI taxonomy): domain Eukaryota; kingdom Metazoa; phylum Chordata; class Actinopteri; order Siluriformes; family Plotosidae; genus Neosilurus; species Neosilurus hyrtlii. The sequence continues at coordinate 12,073,156 of JAOUQZ010000049.1, read as the reverse complement.
CTTTACAGGGCACAAGGGCCCATTCTGAATTTTCAAAGGAATTTGTAGACTTCCTGTTAGCAGTTTCAGACACAAGTCCAAAAGTCCCTCTTAGAGCAGGGTTGATGCCTATTTTAGACACATTTTACTCGGTTTCTTCCTTAATTATAACATCCTTGAGGGGAATTTTGCCACTTTTTCTTAATCATATTGAGGTCTGGGGATTTGGCTGGGACAGTGTAACTGTAGGATGTCCCACGTAATAGGCAGACCACTTTGTGGTGCTCCACCAGGGGCCAGACCCTGTGTCCCTCTGTCTCTTTGTCAGTCACAATGTATTGTCAGTATGCCATGTGACATACTAATGATATCAACACCCACTGACTGACCTCTTACACTCAGGGATGAATCCATAGAGAGGGGCACTTACACCAGCTTTACACATTGCTTCTAGGGTATTATTTTTGCTTCCACTGGATATGAGCATTCGCATCTATCTTGTCTTTCGTGCATACGAAACAAACAAATAAATAAATTAATATTTATAATAAAATTTGCAGAAAAAAGAACTCCAAAAAATAATAAAATAGCAAAATATTTTAATAAAATAGAAAGTTTAGAATATATATATATATATATATATACACATTTATTATTATTGTTTATATATTATTATTATTATTATTATTATTATTATTATTTGACCAGCAAAATCGTTCCTGTTGTTTGTTGCTACCAGTTTATTTAGGTCTATTTAGCTGATGAGGCACATAGCCTGCAAATGTGAAAATGTCCTTGTATATTTGAAAATTTAAATACAACAATAAACTTGTGGTATTTCTACAATTCACAGTAATCAGATATAGTAAAACAAGTAATCCACACAATCTGGTTGTACATCAGGAAATGCATGACTTGTGTCTTGGTTTTGAAGACAGGGCATGGATAGCTACACAGCATTTGGCCAAGTTATAGCTAGCTGCTAATATCTAAAATGTATATACTATGGATTGATTGAGGTGGCATTCAGTTCAGCACACATGGTTTGATAACATTAGCATCTTTCATATTTCAACCATTTTAAGGTTATTAGTAATAGTATTAGACAATTCTAGAAATATAAAAAAGGAAATGACTCACAGCAGGAAGTACCAGGGTTTGATTCCTGGGCTTTACAAGGGCATTTCTCTGTGTAGTTTGCATGTTTTTCATGTGCTTCCATGGGTTTCCGTTGGGTACTCTGGTTTCCTTCCTAGTCCAAAGACATACACATCAGGCTAACTGGCTATTCCAAAATTTGACCCTAGGTGTGAGTGTGAATGGTTGTGTATGTGTTGCCCTGCGATGGTCTGGCAAGCTCTTCAGGGTGTACGCCACCTTCGCCCACTGTCAGCTGAGACAGGCACTGGCCTCCCCGTGGACCTAGTAAGATTAAGCTGTTATGAGTGAATGAAATGAGTGATATTTTAAAATAAAATAATAATTTGCAAATATCTATATTTTTATTTTTATTCTATGTTTTTATTCTCTAAAATAAAAAGGAAGTGGCTAGATCAAACAAGACATCGGTTGTTAAGTAGACTCACCATGTAGCACAACATGTACAACAGATAAATTAATTTATCAGACAAAAATTATTAAGCCAAACATGAAGCATTTTAATTATTTAAATTATAGAAGTACTTAGAATTAAATATTTGTATAAGCCTGTATAACCTTTAGATGCCCCTTTCTCAATAAATAAAGCAAATATGTGTTAATGTGTTCAAAGTCTGATTATTATAAGAAACATAGAAGGATAAAAAGTTATTTATTATAAGCTGAGTATTTACTGGTGCATCTGTGTTTAAAAATTAGGAGGCTGAGAAATATTTTACTTCTGTAAAAAAGAAGAGGTGCCAATTATACACTTACTGTATCATAGAAGTCCTGATGAATTTGTATGAAAACCAAAACAGAAATACAGAGTGCTAAGTCTCTATCTATGTCAGCATAATAACTTATGTAACCATGGACAATTAGTTCATGAGTATTTAAAGCCTGTATGAATGTAAATCTTTTCCACTGTTGTGCTTTTACAGCATTAGTGCCAAAACATCCATCAGTCTCCAAACAATACACAAGGTACTCACAGATAACAATTTTCCAGTCACTTTTCTCCGATATGAAATATTAAATACTCTAGTCTTCTTTTTGTAACTTAAGTCATTAAAGCTCTTCCATTACTTTCATTTTGAAAGAAAGAGCAGAGCTGGACATGACTCTGCCCAGCAATTTATCTCTTTTAAAGTCTATTGTCTTATCTATGGTTTATACCCAACCACATCCTTCCCCAATTTTATTCTATACA
>JAOUQZ010000049.1:12052666-12070727 GCA_028564935.1 Neosilurus hyrtlii | reverse complement strand
GCGGGGAGGCTGGCGCCCATCTCAGCCGACTCTGGGCGAGGGCAGAGTACACCCCGGACAGCTCGCCAGGCCATCGCGAGGGACGGTGCTAAATATAGATAAATTCTTGAGGAAAAGAAATTCTTGAAGGTGCTGTAGCAGCTTTGCTTTGAATAAAAGGCAAAAATCACTAAATGTGCCAAGTTCATTTGTTTTGTAGGTGCTTATGGCAACCTCTATCTGCACAAACCATCCTGGTTTTCCTCAAAGCTATGGATGCTGTCAAGACCATCACTGCCGGTTTTCCACTTTATCTGCTGCAGTGAAGTGTTAGCTAGCCAATGACCAGAAGACCCGGACCGGACATTTCACACAAAACAATGAAACATGGCTGTGTCTGTATTGCCCTTGAAAATAAGGTGGATAATAAAGACATGTTTTAGTATATACTATGGGAAACGCAAAAAGAAAGTTGAACGCGTGATAATGATGACACCACCTGCTCTGGGTCATGGTGAAAAAATGTGAGTGTCTGCTGCATTGATAACACTTGCAAAATCAATCCATCCATCCTTTTGCTATTCCATTTTTACCCTATCAGGGTCATGGGGAGGCTGAAGCCCATCACACCCTGAACAGCTCGGCAGTCTATCACAAGGCCAACACACATACAACCATTCACACTCACACCAAGGGGCAGTTTGGAACAGCCAGTCAACCTAATGTGCATGTGGGAGGAATCCGGAGGAAACCCGCACAAGCAGGAGGAGAACATGCAAACCTCACACGGAAACACCCCTTGCCAAGCCCAGGAGTCGAGCCCAGGACAATCTAGCTCTGAGGTGGACGTGTAAACCCCTTTCTGCCCCCCAGTCAGAATAATGATTTTTGATCCCAAGACAGCAGACCAATCAGATTGCACCATTCCCCAGTAGTGTATATACCAAGTCTAAGTATATACTAAGTCTCTTTAACCAACCCCACTCTCCCCTGTTAGCCTTACACACCTCTTACACAGACTGTACACACTCACACTTTCTCACTAGTACCTACAGCTGCTCCCCCACCCGCCGCGCGCGCGCTATCCAAATCTCGCGGTGTTCTCGCGGTGTTCTCGCGGTGTGTGGTGGAGCGCCTGGCTGGGTCTGTGCGCTTCTCCTCTCCGCGCTCACACTGGAGAGCAGTAAGATCGCTATCGGTTCAGCAGCAGGACCGGGGGGAAATGGCTCAGCGGAAAGTCGCTCGCGCACTTATAGGACTTTACGTCTTCATTTGGCAAGGTGAGTTAAAAAGGATCCTAATTTACTCTGTATCCCTGCACGCGCACGCGCGTTCTGCTCTTCTTATAATATTCCTGATAATAAAAGTTTTTACCTGCACTGATGGGAGTGGGATGGAGAGCCTTGGAAAGTGATGTTTCTGGGATTTCTTACAATTATAATTAAGCAAATAATAATAATAATAATAATAATAATAATAATAATAATAATTAAGCAAATAATAATAATGATAATAATAATAATGATATTAATGATAATAATAATAATAATAACAATAATGATAATAATAATAATAATGATAATAATAATGATAATGATGATAATAATATAATAATAATTATTAATATTGTTATTATTATTATTATTATTATTAATAATAATAACAAAAACAACAACAACAACAATAATAATATTTACAATATAATGATGATAATAATAATAATGATGATGATAATGATACTAATAATAATAATATTAACAATATAATGATAATAATAACAATAATAACAATAATAATATTAATAATAATAATAATAATAATAATAATAATAATAATAATAATAATTTGGGCTGGTTTTCATGAAGACTAAGTACACGTTCAATTTCACATGTAACTGATCCACAATTTCTGCTCCTATTTATAGATCAATAAATTTGGATGTCTGATCTCCTGATTAGCTCATTTGGATTCGGATCTGGTTATATTTAATTGCACGCTACTAGGGAACAAACAAATAGCTTATATTATGGAATAAATTGAATTCCTTCCATCCATCCATTTGCTGATCAATCCTATTAGGGTGGCAGGCAAGCTGGAGCCTATCTATGCCGACACTGGGTGAAGTCAGTGTACAATCTGAAGCTCATCAGACCATTGTAGGGCTAACACAGACAACCATTCACACTCACATCAAGGGAGTTGCAAATTACCCTATTGTGCATGTCTCTGACTGTGGGAGGAAACCGGTGTACCTGGAGGAACTCCACACAAGCACAGGGAGAATATGCAAAATGTCTTTGCCAAACCCGGGACTAAAACTCATTCGGGACTTCTTGCTGTGAGGCCTGACACATACTATCCAGAAATAGAATGAAATAATATGTAGAAGTATAGATAGATAGATTTATGAATAAATAAATAAATGGGCGGCACGGTGGTGCAGTAGTTAGCACGTCCGCTTCACAGCACAATGGCCTGGGATGAATTCCCGCGATTGGGGTCTTTCTGTGTGGATTATGTTCTCCCTGTGCCAGTGTGGGTTTTCTCTGGGAACTCCGGTTTCCTCCCACGGTCCAAAAACATTCACAGTAGGCTAACTGGCTGTTCCGGATCGCCCCTAGGTGTGAGTGTGAATGGTTATGTTTATTGGCATTGCAATGGCCTGGGGAGCTGTTCAGGGTGTACCCCGCCCTCACCCAGAGTCAGCTGAGATGGGTGCCAACCTCCCCGCGACCTTAATTAGGAGTAAGTGCCTGAGAAAATTAATAAATAGATGAATAATTCAAATCAGATATGTATTTGTTGATGGAGGGCACATACTTGTCCTTGTGGCAAGTGTAAGATATATATTTAACATGACACACAGGCTCTAACTGGAATGGTTTGTACTATGTAGGGATGAATAATAATAACATGTATGAATTATAATTGGGTTAGGCATCCATTCTGTCAGCTGAACCCCTTCCTAAATGATTTCCCCCCTTGAGATATTAAGTAGGTTAACTGTTGTAATAAGTGTTCTTGTTTTTAATGCATTGCTTTAGATCTCGTGAAATATATTTATATATTTATCTCTGTTGTGATGTTTATGATTCCAGTCGCTTTATGGGAAAAAAGCAAAATAGTAATTGTGTTATTGGGTCAAAATCTTTATAATGTCTCTAGTGGGAGCAGAATTAGGTTCAGTCTGGCTGTGAGTTTGGAGTGCTATGAAAATAGCAACATATCTAAGTGGAATACACTTTCGAGACCACAAGCTGGTGGTTAAATTGAGCCACTTGTGAGGGCACCTTGCTTGCTTTTGTTAGAAAAAAAAGCATCACAGGTTTAACTTAAACATTTAAAACCACAAATAAAGGCATGAACAAATTACTGACTCTTCAATTTTTTAAAGCATTTTCCTACTATCTCATATGCATCATCCATATCAGTTTGATGCTTTTTGTAGTCGGAAAGGACTTTGGATGACGAATCCATTCTCACAGGATTTTTATTTAATATTTCTAATCATTTTGTATCTCTGTCATTGACACCAGTTCCCTTCAGTGCCCCTTGTCTTTGTTTCAAACTTCCTTACTTGTAAGCCCCAAACACCTGGGTTTCTTCTTGTTTGTTTCTTTTGACCCTAAGTGCTTCTCCTCATTGTGCTTACCTCCTGTTTGCTCACATTCCACTTCTGTCCCTGATGTAACACTTTTAACATTAATCCGTTTCCTCTTGCATTAGGGTGAACTCCTAAAGCACAGGAATTCAATTTACATTTATTCCTGTGACACACAGCCAGACGACACCAGGGCTTAATTACAATTAAACCCAATTCATCATGAAGGGTGTTACAGAGATAAAAGTTAAACAGTTGATAGATCTATCTCTAAGTCAAGCTGCAGTGGGGGCGAACAGTGGATTAGGAAGGAAATTGATCTAGAGATGGAGTGTAGAGATGTAGCAGGTGACGTCACAATCCACATTTTGCCATATTGGCAGGAAATGTTCACTGAAGCGTTTGTTGACTGCAGTTAAAACAGCTGGCTAAAGTCAGAGAGACAACTTATTCTATTCGTCATCTAATAATAATATTAATAACAATCAATAATAATAATAATAATAACAATAATAATAACAGCAATAATAATAATTGTAATAATAATACATTTTATGTAGGCACATGGTGGCGCAGTTAGCACGTCCGCCTCACAGCAAGAAGGTGGTGAGTTCGAGTCCTTGTCTGGGGACGTTTCTGTGTGAAGTTTGCATGTTCTCCTCATGCTTGTGTGGGTTTACTCCGGGTACTCCGGTTTCCTCCCACAGTCCAAAAAGCATACACAAAAACATGCCCATTAGTCTGATTGGTGGTTCCAAATCACCCCTAGGTGTGAGTGTGTTTGAATGGTTGTGTGAGTGTGTGTGGCCCTGTGATGGCCTGGCGAGCTGTTCAGGGTGTACCCCGCCTTCACCCAGAGTCAGCTGAGATGGGAGCTAGCCTCCCCATGACCCTAATTAGGACTAAGCAGCTAGAAAATGAATAAATGAATAAATTTTATTTCTAATGCACTTTATATTAATTACAAACTAAATGAAAAATCACACATAAAATCAATTATTGAAAGTTTTTTCTTTTAAAAAGGTGAGTTTTCAGGGCACGTTAAAGTGTCCATGGTCTGGGAGGGCATTCCACAGGCGGGAAGCGGTCATCTTCAGGGGGTTCACCTTGTGGTTCATTCATTAATTCCTCCTGACTATAGGAATGATCCAGCCTGCATGATTAAACCCAAATCATTCATGAAATAAAGTGAAACCATTAGCATATGTTTGTACTGGAAATAAATGATGATATAATCAGTAGGTTTAGAAAAAGGCAGTTTAAACGCTCACTATGACAGACAGGCCAAATATTTTAGTCACAAAACTAAACCTAACCATCTTCCAGTGCTGCATTTTGAAATACGATCATCACACTTACTGTTGGGTGGCAATAAGCTGTAGTGGTTAGTACATCTGCTTCACAGCAAGAATGTCCTGTGTTTAAGTCCCAGGCTCGGGTATTTCTATGTGGTGTTTGCATGTTCTTACTGTGGTTTCTTCCGGGTACTCTGGTTTCCTCCCATTGACCAAAAACAAAACAAAAATAACTGGCTGTTCCAAATTGCCTATGGGTGTGAGTGGGAGTCATTGTGTGTTGGCTCTGCAATAATCTGGCGAGCTGTTCAGAGTGTACCCCGCCTTCTCCCAGTGTACAACGATCTAGGCTTCAGGCTCCCTGCGACCATAATACGATTAAGCGGTTCGGCAAAGGGGTGAGGGTGAGATGACACTGCTTCCTGGCCCAACTCTTAAAGAAATGTTTTATTCTGTTAGGCTTTAGACTACCCTGAGCTAGATACCAGTAAACATAATCATGATACACTGGACCACAGTAAAAAAAGGAAACCATACTGGCCTACCTTATCAGTTATAGGGTGAAGTCTTAACGCTAAATTTCCCCAAAAACTTCAGTTCTAGACAAAAATCCATCGACACAGAGTGTCATCTCACTAGTTACCTTTTTTTTTTTACCCTGCATAATCTTACACCATCGGATTACATTGGAATAATAAATAACTGATGTACTATACATCTTTAACCTTTTGTTGCTTTCCAAATAGACACAGTGGGACATGCTGCTGTGGAAGCCTATAATATAGATTTTGTCCCCTGTGTATTTAGCGTGCTATTTACAACACCAACTGACAACCAGATTCTTCCCAAGCACGCCACAGGCTTCGCTCTGAACTGCTGGAACACATTCAAAAGGCTAAACTAATAAGTGTGACAGAGGTTGAACCTTTATTTTCTACTTGTTGCTATCTGTGTTGCTTATAATAGAAAGCAAATATCAGAGTGACTGAAAGCTACCTCTGAAAGCTTGCCTTGGTCACTTTGTGAAGCTGTATGTACCAGTGAATATTTTATTATCTTATTATGACCATAGAATTTCAGTTCAGTGACATTCACACAAATTTACTGCATGGAGCGATCAGAGGGAGGATTGACTCACTGAAAGAACATTAGGAAGAAACGTTGAGAAGAGAGGAACGATATGAGAAACATCAATGCATCTGACTTTTCAGACATAACAAACGTTACTTCTACTTCAACAGCAGCCTCACTAAGAGTCTGTGAATTGGCCTTGCTTTTAAGTGTATCCCATTAACACGCCGTCTTTCCTCCCTGACTCATCAAAGCTGTACTGCAAAAGAATTCCAGCTATATTTGTAATAAAGAGCAAATGTGAGCTCACAGACACCATCTAATTATGAGTTAAAGGCCACTCGCATAATCTGGCACTGCGACAATTCAGATATAGAGGAAACCTACCATCACAAAGCACTCTTACAAAACGACTGTGGAGCAACAATAAAGTGCTTTGTGTGTAATTTAGTGATTATTGTCGAACTTGATTTGAGACTGATGTACTTACAGTGTCTGGAATGTCAATTTTAAAATGTGACAATTAGTTGGATGTAAAAGAAAAGTTTTAGATGAGTGATGCAGACACTAAGAATCAAGTGGTTACAGCATTTCTGTTCCCTTTACTGAAATTCATGCATTGGGGAAAGAAACAAAATTACTGCAAGAAGAAGATGTGGAAAAACATGCAGTCTTTTTCTATTTACTCAGCCACGAGGCATATTTAAAGGGGTCCATTCAATTACCAGGCATATTAAATAAACATGCAATACTCTTAGAAATAAAATGGAATCAGTCACAGTGTCTTTCTGAAACCATTTGCTTACTCCTGTTCATGAGCGTCAGTGACCCCTGCATCGGGCACAATGATATAATGATAAACATCTCCATCTGTTTAATTTCTCTTAAAATCATATGCTTTCTTCTGTTTCCTAACACTAGATCTCAAACTTTTCTGCTTTCCATGAATCAGTGTCACACCCCCATGTTTTCATGCATGTGCAAGATTGTCCTTATGTTCACTCGGTCTTGTTATTGTTATTCTAAACAGACACAGAACCAAAAGAAGATATTAAACAGGTGATTAGGTGATACTACACCCGTGGGCTGGGGTGGTATCACAAGGAAACCTTTGTATTCAGCCAGAATGAACTGATAATTGAAGATTAAACACATTGGCTATTCATTAAGAATTAAATATTCATTCGGAAATATTAATTTAATGCGATGAGTAGAGTGATCAGGAATGTCCCTCGCATTCTATTTAATTCACAGTGTGTGCTCTTTCTAAGAGATTCTCATTGGCTGAGCTTTAAATTAGCCTGAATGATGGATGGGCTACAGTGTACGATATAGATTGGAGACTTTGTACGTTTTTTTTTTTTTGTCCAGGGATCTTATCTCTTATCATGCCACCTTTTGCTGTTCACTTCCCTAAGCTTCTGCATAATTGCTTTTATCTGTATAGACTTTCAGTTCCTTCTAGGTTACTGTATAAATATGCCTGGATAATTCACTGTTGTTAATATTACCATGACGGTATCCAGACCTCAACACACGCAGGAAAAATCCTCAGTTCTTTTACTCAAGAACAGCTACAACTGTAGAGTAGAACATTATATGACTAGATGGGTTTGACAGAATGTTCACACATCCTGAGGATACACATGGTACCCCATGTAGTACTGTGCAAAGGGCTTAGACACTATATTTTTTTTAGTATAAACTTTGCTATAAATGTTTGTATGTCAATAAAGAAAGAAGAACATTAGGTAAGAGACCACTATTCAGACAAATACATGATGCTGGGTTTTGCATGCATACAAAGGCTGACTAGTGAATAGTGGGAAGTGTTTTCAGTTGGTTTTGGCCGAAAATACCGACATTATGTTCGAAATTAGTCTCTTTGAAAATCTTTGAATGTCTTTAAATGCCCAATAATAATATCTATTAATTCTAATTTTGCACCAAATTTTTGTACAGGTCCAAAATTACCAAAAAGACCTACCGAAGAATACGGATCATTTACCTCGAGTTCAATAGACTATTCCGGAAAATATGCACATTCCAATTCGAATTTATTCAATTTCTTTCAAAATAAAAATCGGTGGTACTTTCGGACAAGATCGCGTATGTGTGAGTCAGCTTTAAAGAAGGAAGTGTGACCCGTGAAAATCTCCAGGAGAACTATGGATGGTTCTGGCAGACACTCAGTAAAACCTCACAGATCACTAACTTGTAAAACTCCACAAACTACACCTGAGATGACTATATATTTAAAGCAAAGGGCCAACACATCATTTATTGATGTTGTTTCACTTATCACTGTTTACTGTGCTTTATTTTTGTGTAGAAGTATAACATTTTTTTATTATTAATTTTATACAGATAAGCATTTGTTTTGGACTTTTGTGCAGTACTGTTTAACCTCCCATAAATAAACATAAGGTGTTCAAGTGTCTAGAAACCAGTACAGTGTCATCTCACTAAAACGTGGTATCTGAACCACTGATCCTCTTACGGTCGCAGTGAACCCTGAACAGCTCGCCAGACAATTTTCTTTCTCACGTCGTACTCATACTGTGGCACAGTGGTGTAGTGGGTAGCACATCTGCCTCACAGCAAGAAGGTCCTGGGCTCGAGTCCCAGGCCCATGGGTACACCCTGAACAGCTTTCCAGACCACCGCAGGGCCAACACACACACAACCATTCACACTCACATCTACGTGGAATCTGGAACAGCCAATTAGCCTAACATGTATGTCTTTAGATTATGGGAGGAAACCAGTATACTTGAAAGAAACCCACATTAGCACAGGGAGAAGATGCAAAAAGTTGTGTTATTTAGGAATTTCCAGATTTTAAGAGAAAAGAAAAAGAGTGGTGTTAATTACAACATAATGATCACTTACAGTGTGTAGATGTAAATGTTGATATTTAGAGGGTCCTTTTTTAGTCACAATAAAAAGTGATGTAGGAGGGCGTCTCTATGTTGTTATAAGTTATCACTGTTAGGATATTGTACATGAACAGAAGACTCTGTTGAAAGTAAACTTTGCTGCTGATAGCCTTAAACGGTATCAGGAACTGTTGCACCGTTGTGCTCTAAAAACAGAGCCAAATGCTAGAATGTTTTAAGGAACAACCTGGTAAAGTGTTTCCATTCTTCTGGGCCATGGTTTCCTCTTTGGCAAATGCCTGAAATGATGCCATAAGTGACCTTGAGAGCATACACTCTCTCTCCATCATCATCTCCATCATGTCTTGTTAGGAATCACAAGCAGTTGTTCACACTTTTGCACTGAAGATCAACTTTCACAAAGCAAACACCACCACTGCCTTCTTACTTCTCTACTCCCAGCTAGCACTTGTGTAAAGGGCCCATGTGGGCAGTAAATGGGCTGAAATATGGGTCCCATTTGAGATTGTCCACAACTTCCATAATGGCCCCATATCACCTGCTCACAAGAATTAATTTCCCATTGGTAACCCAACCATGACCCACACAGGTGGCCCATCTGGGCTTGTCAATGTGGGATGCACCTAGATGACCCAAGTGAGCACCAGTTAAGATGCCCATATTGGGCCCATGCACATTTTTTCCCCATGTAGCCCAAACGTAACCCACATGGGGCCACTGTGGAACCCACGGACATTCCCATTTGTTTCCCAATTTTCAGCCCACTTACTACTCACATGGGTCCCACATATAAGTGCAGGCTGGGCTGTTGTTTATTGTAAGGAAGTAAGCACAATGCAGACTTCCTATTTCCTTTTTAAACAACATCTCTTCCCTCCTGTATAGTATGCAAGATTTACAAACCTCTCTCGGTGTACTTTTGGTCATTTTAATTGACATTAAAAATTAAAATTTACATTGGCCATTGAATGTATTTTTGAAGTGCAGTTAAAATAAAAATACTGGTTAGAATCGATTTTAAAGAGGTGGTAGATTTAGCCATCAGTCTGAAGAGGTAATTTATTCTGTATGTACAGAAAGAACATTGACCCACAAACGTTTTCTTACAGAAGGGACTCTGTGTGAGGAGCCTGCAGCGGTCAGCTGGGAAATTCCTCTATGTTTGTGCTAACCAGGGCTGTACGGCTGTACAACCAGCTAAATGTGATTTAGTTTTTATGAAGTTTCGGACTTGTGTCAAGATTGTTAAGGTGAATTATATGTTCGCACCGAGCACTCATAAAGGTTTCTCTGTTCTTTTTCCACATACGCCACTTCATTAAAGTTGATATAGAAGTGCACTGTAGAGATGTCGAGAAGTAGTTCAGCCTGGTCACATCTTGTAGAAGTTGCAATCCCTCTTTGCCCCCTGGAAAAAAACCCCACACAGATTTGCTTTTTTGTGATCTAGATGTCTGAATATTGGTCTTATTCTGGGCTGTTGTTTGTGTAGCTGAAAAACTGCACACTATGTTTTACCTAGCCACTGTGATATCCTCCACAGCAATGTACAAATAATGAATCCAGTAGGTCGCCAATGGGCCACATAAAAACCCCCATGTGCTTGTCCAGAAAAAAATCGATTCAGTTATGTATTGGGATTTCTTTGTATGGTGATTCATGTTTTGCACACTGATTCCAAAATCACTCACTCACTCACTCACTCACTCACTCACTCACTCACTTGCCAATCCGCTAAATCCTACTAGGTTCATGGGGAGGCTGGAACCTATCTCAGCAGACACTGAGCTAAGGTGGGGTACTCTCTGAACAGCTCGCCGAGGCCAGCACACACACAACCATTCACAATCACAATCACAACGATGGGTAATTTGGAGTGAGCCTAATGTGCATGTCTTTGGACTGTGGGAGGATCTCACAGACACAGTGAGAATGTGCAAAGTCCACACAGAATTTTTTTTTTAAAGCTTTCAAGTTCTAAAGATTTAGGGGTATAACTCAACTTTCTGTTACATGGTTCAAGATTGTTACAAAAAAAGGGAGGGGGGTAATATTGAATATCAATTACCGAATCATGACACAAATTGAATTGGCACAGAGGTATTGGGATAATATCGTATCGGGTGGTCTCTGTTGATCATGTTTTGTTTGGTCAGAAACCTAACTCATAAACTAAAGCAGTTGTAGCTAATGTAATATAATTACTTACTAACTGCATATGCTCATCATCCTATTCTAAAAAAAATTCTAATGAAGAAAGTATTGAATCATTGGCCTGCATTTTTGCTATAATGTATAATTAAAGGATAGAATTCAGGCCTTACAACCACAAGGTGACTGTTACCATATCAGACAGATTATGCCTTAGCCAGTGCGTCTACATTAGTGCAGTGCAGCAAGCAGTGGGTTTCTGAATGAGGTGCATGTGGTATACCAGTTATATTAGTGTGGTGCATCATACAATGAATTTACGTATATATTTTTAAAATCTAATACAGATATCGCCTACAAAGTACTGATTCTTACCACAATTCTTAGATGCTACATTATTTGACCGTGATACTCTCATGGTGTGGGCTAAGAGAGTCAAAATGTCCATTCAATAACATGTGTGGTCCTACAGCACTGATGCCTGCTTGGATTGTGATTGCTGTGTTTAGTTGTGGGAGAAGCTTCACTGATGCAGTAATTTTCAAGTGGTCAGCAGCAGAAAACTGCTGTTTAAGCAATAATGATGACCCAAGATAACGTAATAGACAGGTAACTCTCTTTGTCTCTGTCTGACTCTCTCTCTCTCTCTCTCTCAGGTTATTCAGACACTATTTGGTATGACATATATTTGTATACAGTAGGTTTGTGTGGTCTAAGCTGTTCATATTATTCCCCTGTTAATTTAATAGCTTAAAACCAATGCAATTCCATTTAATACAGTTTTATTTGTATAGAGCTTTTTCCAACTGACGTTGGCGCAAAGCAGCTTTACGTAGTAAAAAAACTGATAAAGATTTTAAACACTTCTCTGTAAACTCTACACAGCCCCAGTGAGCAAGGCCGCAGTGGCAGTGACAAGGAAAAGCTCGCTCAGACAACACGTGGAAGAAACCCTGAGAGGAACAAGACTCAAAAGGGGAAACCCATCCTCATTTGGGTGAAACCAGATAAAAGTACAAAGCATGTAGCAGAAACTTTATTATAGTTTAACATGAAGTCTAGATGGTTATCTTATAACTGTAATGACATAAATCATTTTAGTAAAAGACTTTAAGCAGAATCACCAGCAGTGAAAGGTCATAGTGCAGTTTAAATCAAAGTGAAAAAAAAATTAATTATTACTTAGATTTTTCTGCCATATTATGTACAATAGAGTGAAACAATGTTCTATTCTTATTCACTGACGTAATAAATGAACATGTCTTGACTGAGGCTGTGGGCGAACAGTTCGCCTGGGAAATATATACATGTTGGAGACAGTTGACCTACTGCCATGTTTTTGGGTGGTTGAAAAAACTGGAGAACCTGGAATTCCCTTATGGAGGTACTGGGAGAACATGTGAAACTCAGAATGTAGTGCATGGAATGTAGTAATTTGAGATTTACGATGGACGCTTGAGAACAAAAATAAGCAGTATATTTACTATGGTGTATTCAACCAAGCAATTACAGTAGTATGATAAGGTGCGTCTCTCAGAGCTATAGTGCATACTAAAGTTGATGATAAAATTGTTTGCGTTTATGATGGCGAACTATGTTTGTATGCTCTGCATCATTTTTATGCCGGCAGAGTGGATGGTTTGGCATGCATTTGATTTGTTTTTTATTATTTTGTCTTAGCCGTGCTAGGAATGGAAGTAATGCTCCTTAGATGTAGTTCCCTTGAGAAACCTAAGGATGAAAGCTTGGGGTGAAAGTAAAATTTGACATTTCCTAAAAGATTGTCCTCAGCAGCTGGACAGCAGACATGACCCTCTGAAACCTTACACACACTGATGATTAGATGGTCAGTTATGTGTGGCCTTTTGTCTCTGTGCACAAAAATTGCTTCTGGTGCTATCTTCTCCTCTACTGGGCAAAAGAAATGCAGGGCATGGGAAAGAATGTATGAAATGTATGGAATGGAATCTGAATGTGAACAAAGATTTCACTCATTCATTTGCCAAACCGTTTCATTGTATTACAGTTGCGGGGAGGCTGGAGCCTATCTCAGCCAACACTGGGCAAAGGCGGGGTACACCCTAAACAGTTCACCAGACAATCGCAAGGAAAAAAACCTCACACAACCTTTCACACTCACACTTTGGGGCAATTTAGAACAGTCAATTAGCCTAATGTGCATGTCTCTTGATGGTGGGAGGAAACCAGAGTGCGTGGAGGAAGCCCACACAAGCACAAGGAGAACATGCAAACTCAGAAACGCACACAGAACAGAAACACACAGAAACACCAAAGCCTGAGACTCGAACCCAGGTCCATCTTGCTGTGAGATGGATGTGCCAATTATTACGTCACTGTGCCACCCTAAACAAAGATTTCCTTATTTCTTATAATGTCTTTACTTTATATTAGACTGTACATTTGCTTATTGTTTTACTGTAATACTCAAGCTTTGAAAGGCCGGCTTAAATAATTCTTGTGACATTTAATCATAACTCATATTTCTCATTTACATGGATGTTAAACAGATAATAAAGATAATTTCACCTCTTAGTATTTCTTCCACTATTTCTTACAGCCATCACATGAGCTAGGAAGCAGTAAAAAATGGAAGCAAAAGATGATCATTCCATTCATGTTGCGTAAATGCTAGATATTTACAGCAAACTACGTGAAAGATAACTCTGATTATTTTTGTTTTTCTTAAATAACACAATGTGTGTTTGACAGGTAGCATTTTCTGTAACCCGTGTTGATAAACAGTTTAAGAAAAAGTGAATGATTTTCACGTAACGTCTGTCCTCGTGTGATGGGGTGAAGGGCAGTGTCAGTGGAAATAATCTACAGCACCAATTCAAACTTTTAGCCTTCTACCCTTCTTTTTACCCTCTCTCAGTGCCCACAAAAAATGTGCGTCCTGTTACATAAGATCACGTACGAGTCCCTAATGTTAAATCATATTCAGTGCATTTCAAACATATGATAAAAATCCTATGTTCCAGTTATCTTTTTATTGCTGTCTTATGATACTACGCTTAATATATTATCAAAGAATACATAAAATAGGCTATTACATTATACTTGAAATTTTGACTGTCTTGTCCCTCAAAAAAGCTATAGCGAGAAGAGTCTCCTCAGTGTTCAGCCTTTGATACAGTGTGATATCGAAAGTTCCACTGTTGTCATAATAAAAATCTTAAATCCTACAAACGCATAATAAGACATGTTTTCCTGAAATGCCAAATTAAAAGACAGAGAATTCATTTATAAACATTATGCTTTCATATCACATGGAAATGAGCTCATGACCACAGTTAGAAAACAGCCCATTTTAGGACTTTTTTATGTAATAAATAACTTGTTTGTTAATCTGATTAAAATCAATGTGTGCTTTTAATGCCCTGGCTCGGACATTAAGGCACATGGAAACACTTTCATCTGCTTTCTTTTTGTGTACGAGGCTTTCAGTAAATTTGTGGAATAATTTTATTAGAATAAGAGAAGCTGAAATATAACCCATTAGTGTGAGGGATCCAGGATTTTCTTTCTTAGGCAAATGCTTCCCATCGAAATAATACCACTCTTTGTTTTGGCTGGAACTCATACAATTTAAATGAAAATTATTCTGCCTGACCAAAAACAAACAAACGAACAAACAAAAAAAATCACGCACTCTAATATTTTATTGGACCACCTTTAGCCTTGATTATAGAGTGTAATCACCATGACACTGTAGCCTTAGTTGGTCAGATTGAGGCTCAGCAACGTTGTGCATCAAGAAAATTAAATGAGCTGATGACCTGAATGCACTGAATAACCAGGTTATCAAAAAAATGCACTTTTTCTTCCCTGATGGCACAGATAAAAAAAATTGGGGCTCAAATGAAGATGTATTTGTCTTTGAGTCTGGTTTTCCTCAAGGAATCTTCCATGTGTCGACTGATAGGGTCTTTCTTTTCCACCATCACGACAGGCTTGCTCATTAGAGATGTACAGGATTTATCGCGAAATGTTTGTTGTTTGTTTCAAGTTTACATTCATTCATTTCATTCATTTTCTGAGCCACTTAATCCTAATAAGGGTCGCAGGGAGGCTGGCCCCCATCTCAGCCAACTGTAGGCAAGGGCAGAGTACACCCTGGACAGCTCGCCAGGCCGTCGCAGGGCAGAAACACGCTGACAGCAACCCAATAACCTACTCTTTACCTCTCACCACAGACAGTTGATAACCCAGTTAGCTGCACTGGGATCTTAAGTTTACATTTTTAAACAAATTCGTTTAATATGTAAAGCTGCTTTGTGGCAATGTCAATTGTAAAAAAAAAGTGCTGTACAAATAAAAATGAATTTAATTAAACTCAGGGAGCATGAGGAATCATTTTCACACGTGAACTATCACCACCTAGTCCTAACTTTAACCCTGTTGAATCTCTGGGATGTGCTGGAGAAGACTTTATGGAGTGGTTCAATTTTCCTGTCATCAATTCAAGATGTCATTGGAAAAAAAAGCCAACTCTCGATGGAAATGAATGTTTTGATGTTGCTTAAGTTTGTCAAAACAGTGCCATAGTGTTTACGTGCCAAAATCAAAGCTAAAGGCGATCCAGCGAAATATTAGCGTAGGCGACTTTTTTGGTTGGGCAGTGTATGATGAGTCTTAGATATGTTTTTAAGTAGAATCTGTTTAAGAAAGTTGAGAATATAAGATTGTGCACTAACAGAGAAGCATGACCATATATCGTTCTGGGTAACCTTCTGTTACCACTCAGAATCCACTTAGAGAGAAGTACAGAAGGCAACACAGACAGGCAATCATTCACACACACATTGCTATATAGGGACATTTTTTTCATAATTGCTGTATAGGGAAATTTTTTTAAACGGAATCAAAATTTATTGGCCTTAAAGACATTTGAAAAAGGTGGAAGAAACCAGCATTTTGGCACCTCGCTGGTTAAAAATCAGATCACTATAAGCAGACATATAGCATTTTAAAGGAATTATTTCAGGGATGTTTTGTTGTTATTCCTTACGATTAGTGTTAAAGATAAAACTACAATGATGATTGCATTTTTTTGACTTGGTAGTGGAGCATTTAACACTAAATTAAGTATACTAATCAATTCCACTGTAATTTGTAGGGGTTACTGTTCAATGATGATGGTATTATTTTTTAATGATTCATGTCGATAAGATGACCACTTTGACTTCAAGGTAAAGGTCAGATGTGCAAGCATAATCACTAGTCTGGGACTTGTGCTAGCTAGAAATACATGGAATTTATCTGAGTTCTGTAAGCATTTTTGTGGGTATATTTACATGGGATATGTTTTACAGACATTAATACAGTAATTTGTATTATGGCTTTACTTCAAGAAATACAATTAACACAAATTATCAGAGATGATGACTGATGGATTTATTGGCGACAGCCTAAAGTCACTGTATATGTCCTAAAATCCTGCCTTGACTTTCTGGGCGGTGACTGGGCTGGAACTTCAGAAAAATGTTGTCTTGACATCAAAAAAACAAAATGCAAATCTTTCATGTCTGATTTAAAACAATATGTTTATTTTAAGTTGAAAAAATTACTTTGATTTTGAAACTCAATTAATTCACCAGTGTTGACCACAGGTTTGCTATGTGTTCTAAGTGCTTAATATATTTAGTTTGGCTTATGTGCATGTCTTTGAACTGTAGGAGAAAACCAAAGCACCCTGAGGAAACCCACAAAAGCACAGGGAGAACATGTAAACTCTACTCAGAAACGTCCTCATCGGGCATGGGGCTCGAACACAGGACCTTTTGGCTGTAAGGCAGAGGTGATAAAAAGTACACCACCATGTCGCCATGTCTTGAATTAAATGTTGAATACAGATGAGAAATGTATGTCTCAAACAAGCTTAGTGCTACTTATTTATGATTGATGAACTGAGAAAATGTCACCCATGCTGTCTTTTTTGCCAGTATAGACAGCATGTCGAATTTGCACAGACATTGTGACACCTCCTGTCTCACAGTTATATGTGGGCACTTTTGGGGTTAGTGGCTTGTGTCAGGACTTGAATTATGATGTTTCTGTAGCATTAAGGCATGGAGAGACTTCCTTAATGGTCATCTTACCCTGGCAACCACTCTGAGTAGAGATGCCAGGAATTTTGTCCTGTCTGGTTGTTTATCACTGGATCTCTGTCCCACCCACGGAGTCCATGTCACAGGTTTATCTCTTTGCTAAATGATTTACTTTCACTAAATGTCTTACACCTTCATTTATTAATATTTTATCACATTACATTTACTTCAAATCTCAGCCATGCTTATTCTATTGACTTCCATTGACAACTGAATTAAATCTGCATCTCTATCCTCATTAATATCATTATATCAAACTCATTACTAGAATATATCCAATGGCAGGGTAACACACAGTAACACTTTATAATAATTTACAGTACAGCACCTGGGGTCTGTTCTGTATCTGGTCCTTAAAAGAAAGAACATTTCACTCTAACCCAAACATAATGTCTTTAATCTAAACGTTCTCCGCTGCTGGGAGGAAGGAAATGCATAGTATGGCATTCTGGGACTTTCCAACTTTAATGAATCTTTTTGCGTCACCAAGTATTTAATAGTAAGAAGATTTGGGCACAGATTCAATATTCCATTCTTTTAGCAGCTGAAAGAGTGGTCTTTGGGAAACGGATGTTGATTGTAGAGCATTGGGGGTGGGGGTGGGGGGGGGTTACTTAGCCTTCTCTCAGGAGTAGTAGAGACTTCTTCTCTCCAGTCGTTAGGTTCTGCTTAATAATTGATGCTTCCTGAAACACCAGTCTCTGCTGATTCCAGACGTATTAGTAGCCTTTTAAGCCAACATGGTCTACGGAGCCTTTTTGTGAATAGCCTCAGTGCTCCAAAGAATTCTTGTTTGCCAACTGTTAGATCATCTAGATGTATCTAGGCTTCTTCTCGTCGATCAGTCCTGAAGTGACACCCAGAGCTCTGGGGCGAAACGTGAGAAAAACACTGACACCCACGAAGAGTTACAGTCTTTATTCACGCATCACC
>JAOUQZ010000049.1:12017177-12052566 GCA_028564935.1 Neosilurus hyrtlii | reverse complement strand
GGTTAGCAGAGGCTTGAATGGACTTAATATCGATATCAGGGATCAAAGAACTAGCCAAACAAGAAGTATTGAAGAGCGCATTGTTTCCTGTTGATCCTGGAAAGAAGAGCTGGGCCTGAGCTGCGTCACGCGCAGAGAGATCAGCAAAAGAATTACCCCTATCCACAAATTCAGAATTAATTTGTGTGTGCTTTAACTTTTACAATGGCCAATGTCCTAGGTAAATAACAGGCATCAATAAGATGTTGGATGAGTTGTGAATGCGAGATGGGTTTGCCGTCAGCCGCATGAAACCCACGAGCTTGCCAAATTCGGCCGAAATCATGTGACACCCCGAAAGCATAAAGCGATTCTGTATAGATCGAGACATCTTTTCCCTCTGATAAAATACAGGCGCGAGTGAGCGCAAACATCTCAGCAGCTTGAGCTGAGGAAAAAGGGAGAGTGAACGCCTCCAAAATAGAATTCTCTGTGCAGACAGCATAACCACAGCGGAAAACTCTATCTGCAGGTTTGAAACATGAGCCATACACAAAAATGTGGTCCCCTGTGTTCAAGGGATTTGGTACAAGGTCGGGTCTGAGGCCTGTGGTGTGAGTTATTTCAGCCAAACTGTCATGATTATCATAGATGTCCATGGAGTCATCCTGTGAATTTATTAGGCGTGCTAGTGCATAAACTATGGTATCGAAAGAGGAAGTTGGGCGTATTTCGAGATTTGTGGTTGAACAGAGAATAGTCTTGTAACCAGAATGACGCTGTGCAGTCATGTGTTGTGTCTGTAAATTTTGCAGAACATGTTTGACCCGATGTGACGAATGTAGGATAAGTGGATGTGATAACACTAATTTCTCAGCGTCCTGAACCATCAACGCACAAGCAGCAACAGCACGTAGACAAGCAGGAAGACCCTGCGCAACTTTATCTAAAGTTTTAGAGAGGAACGCGCAAGGACGCATCCCACCTCCAATAAGTTGGAGCTGACCAGTGCCTTACTGCAATGTGTCTGATCCAGAGAACACAAATGAATGCAAAGAGGTCTGAAATATTCCCTGGTAATCAGAAATTCAGGCATCTGCAGCATCTCTATCCAAACCCGATTTTGGATCGGCTCCCACTGACACTGACTCCATTCTGTTGAGAGAAACTTGGCAAAACCTCACAGCAACTCAGCTTCATATCCAGTGTTAAAGGATGTGTCACAAATAGTTTTTCCTGACTAATAATATACTGTATTTCTTTGTGCATACTGGGGCAGTCGTCCAACAGGAAATAATGGCACACTTACTAAGTAACAATAGAACATTCTTGAACGTTTCCTGTACGAAATATAATCAAATGCAAGCAAAACAGGGAAGTTTTTATAGCATTGTCTCATTACATGGTTTCTTAGTGTCTGCTTACAGAACAGTGTTAATTACATTAATTTGGTATCTGGCTTCTGTTGTTTTTCTGTTAGCAACATAATGTCCTGCCTAGCCTTCATGAGCACTCACATAGTACATATGACACAACAAGGAGGAAAACATGAAACGTTCACAATAACCGTACTATGATGATTTAGAAGTTCAGTACTGCTATGGTTTAGGGTGTAGCCCGCTTTCGCCCAGTGTCGCCCCGTGACCCTAGTAGGAAGAGAAAGCGAAGTTCAGTTTAAAAAAATGTGATTTATTTACTGTTTTCATTTGAAATGTTGACTTTTTAATGCATTGATGAATCCAGAGGTGCTATCTAGGAATTGAGGTGGGAGGAAACTGGAGAACCTGGAGGAAATGCAGATGCAGGGAGAATACTGAACTGTAGATCTGGAGTATATTAAAAATGGATGCTGTTTTTTTTCCCTATGCATTGTTTACTTTGCTAATGAGCTATTGGTAGGCAGCTAGACTGCTAATGGTATTTGAGAGCTAAGTGTTAATCTGATGATTGAAGTTTCCACTTTTGACATTTCTAGTTCATTTATTCATTTTCTGATCCACTTAATCCTAATTAGGGTCGCGGCAAGGCTGGAGCCCATCTCAGCTGACTCTGAGCAAGGCCATCCCAGGGCACATTTGTAGTTTGTTCCTCAAAATACAATAAGCAAACTGCATTTTTGTTGTTGTTATTTTGATTTCCGCTCAGTCTTTCTTTAGGCAGTTCAGCAGCCTTGTGCTAAGCCATAAAACAATGCATTGTTGCTACAGATACAGTGCTAAACCATCATACTAACCATTATCTTCTGAGCACACTATCATTACACACTCTTACTCACCCATTTGCCAGACCGTTTGCTCCTATTTGGGTCGTGGGGAGGCTGAAGCATATTTTTGCCACCACTGAGCACACTGAACAGCTTGCAAGACCATCGCAGGGTAAACACACACAACCATTCAGATTCACACTAACATCTAGGGGCAATTTGGAACAGCCAGTTAGCTTAATGGGCATGTTTTTTGATTGTGGAAGGAAACCGGAGTTCCCGGAGGAAACCCACGCAATCTCAGGCCAAGCCCTGGACTCGAGCTCAGGACCTTCTTTCTGTGAGGCAGACATGCTAACCACTACACCATCGTGCTGCCCGACTATGATCGCAAATATACACAGATAGATGACTGTTGCACAGAACATAAACACACAGAAATCAAGAATTGCATCCGAGTTCAATGTGATATATCTATAGGATTACTCTGACTGATATTGTAAGAGCTAGAATTTCTGCCTCAATGAACCATGATGTCTTCTTTTGGTCTCTCTACAAACAAACTGTTTTATCTTTGATCGATACATTCCATTAATGAACATATATTAAACTTTTAGGAATTGCTGGGTTTTTTTATACCATGGATTCCAATGCCTTTAATAACTGTGCCACAGAAAAAGAACAGTTCCTTTGGCATGCTTGAAGGTATGTAATGAAGTGCACTGCATCATGCCAGTGTCTGCTACACCAAAAAAGGAGTGAGCTGCTCACTTGTGCTTCATCATTTTGGCTGCAATGATTACTGACTATCAGAGGGGCTGACTATCTTTAGAGCTGAGACCCAGTCTTCCATTCAGAGATTTTCATCACATACACATTTCTAACTGAAACATGTCATTTGACAATATATGAAACAGCAGAGAACAAATTCTGGCGGATTAATTTGTTCCCATACTCAGCTTCTGCAGCTATGTTTACATTTCCTGCCTTGACTAGGGATCAGCGTAGGAACTTTTTTAAACGTGGGAAAACATGATGGAAGGGAAGTAGAGGAGCATGGGACAAGCCACGAGTGGGAAACCCTCAGAGACCAGCATTAAGTGCACTTAAGATGTAGTACATTAGCTATGGCCAGCGATGACCCTTTTCAGTGGTTAGCAAGCTGTACATGAGACACAAGCTACATTCCATGTGAAGTCAAAAGTCATTTACAGCAAAAGTCATTTACATGTAGGTATTTTTAAACAAAAAAGACAAATTACTTTCTTGCAACTTAATTTGCAAGTTGGGACAAATTTCACCAAAAAATATGGGGTGAAAATATCAACATTGCATTGCAAACAACAAGCTTGCTTATTAGGGTTATAAGGTATATAGGATTTACAGAGAAACGTTAACAAAATCACAAGTTTAAATTCTAATATTTTCAGTCATTAATTTGCTGAACTGCTGAATCCTAATAGGGTCATGAGGAAGCTGGATCTCCGGATGTACCAACCACTAGCCACTGTGCCACCTTTTAATTCGAATTCTATAAATTACATTTTTTCATTCATTTATTATAATGAATTAATTAATCAAGCAACGAATTAATTAGTTAACTAGCTAACTAACGAACTAAACAACTAACTAACCAATTAATTAATTATTTTACATTTATGATATTCATGCGTTGTATTCACACATTTGCTGAACCACTTAATCCGTGAACCCTGAACAGTTTGCTAGTCCATCGTAGTCCATCGGCCTATACACACACACACACCGTTCACGCTCACTTTCACACTAAGAGTCAATTCTGAACAGCTAATTGGGGGGAAACAGGAATACCCAGAAGAAACTCAGGGAACAGCTGTGGGAGGAAACAGGAATACCCAGAAGAAACTCCACACAGAAATGTCCTCAGACCTTCTTGCTGTGAGTTGGAGTGCTAACCACTATGCCACCGTACCGCCCTGTGTATATAACCTGTAATCTTTAAAGGTTATACATAGTATAGCATCCATCTTTCTTATTCCTTTATTTGCATTCTTATCTTAGTTACATGAGAAGTTAACCTGTGGCTGTGGCTGACCTACGAATATTCACCATGTGGTAAGCCATAGGTCGGTGATGCTCGTTCCTTCTTTTGTCATGTGGGAGTGTGTGAGAGATCAACAGCTGCTTACATTAGTGTTTTCCCAGTGATCATAAAACAATTCTGGCCTTCTTGCTGCCTTCAAGGGGAAGCTAATAGTAAGAGTGTTAAAATTCATACATATATATATATATGTGTGTGTGTGTGTGAGTGTGTGTGTGTGTGTGTGTGTGTGTGTGTCTGTATGAATGTACATATTATACTAAACTCATTCATTACCATGATGCTCATTTAACCTTGTTTGTTTTAAAAGGTGCGTTGTAGCATTGTCTACGGATCAAATCACTTTCACAACTGAACAAATAAATTGAATTATAGAATAAATAAATTGAAAAATAGTTCCTCGAGTTAAACTGTCTGTGCTGATAAAGTGGTAATACTATACCAATATGGCATTGTCTTCAAGCAGATTTACATAAATTTGGCTATAGATTTCAATGCATCGAGCCAGAGGTGATGGGTATGAAACTCCCTAATACAACATGGAGAAGAAACCTTATGATGAGCCAGATGCTAAAAGGAACCCATCCTTTTCTGGGTGACCCAAGATGCAATTATCTTTATTATCATAATGCAATTATAGTTATTACTCCTCTCCAGATGTGAGTGTCACACAGCGCTTTGTGTGTGTGGCTCTGGAGTACGAATCTCAGGGCCATTTTTTATTTCATTAGATGTTGAACTTTACGTTTGTAATATCACAGAGAGGTTATGCACTGCTAAGAGGTTATTTTGTAGGTGAGTCCGAGGAGATAACATGGATGGATTTAAAATCATAAGTAAAACTTTCTACACCTTACAAAAAGCTATTAATCATATGAATGATTAATATAAATATAAATTTAAACAACAATTTTTGTCCTTTTACCTTCAATAATGGACTTTTTCACAAGATCATATCCTGCCTTCTTATAGTTTAAGTAAGTACCCTAAAATCATCATCATCATCTTCTTCTTCCGCTTGATCCGGGGTCGGATCGCGGGGGCAGCAGCCTAAGCAGTGAGGTCCAGATGTCCCCCTCCCCCAGCCACTTCCTCCACCTCTTCCAGGGGACACCGAGGCGTTCCCAGACCAGCTGAGAGACATAGTCCTTCCAGCGTTTTTCTGGGTCGACCCTGGGGTCTCTTCCCGGTTG
Source organism: Neosilurus hyrtlii (assembly GCA_028564935.1). Classification (NCBI taxonomy): domain Eukaryota; kingdom Metazoa; phylum Chordata; class Actinopteri; order Siluriformes; family Plotosidae; genus Neosilurus; species Neosilurus hyrtlii. The sequence goes on along the minus strand of JAOUQZ010000049.1, from coordinate 12,047,111 downwards.
GACATACCAGAAACACCACACCAGGGAGGCGTTCCGGAGGCATTCTAACCCTAAAATTTTTAGTTAAAATCATTCTGCTTTCTGCACTTTTCAAAAACATTATCATAGCATTTAAATTGCTCATTTATATTTTGTATTATATTGTAATTACGTATACAAACTAATTAAAAAAAAGTTTTTGTGTATGGTTAAAAACAAAATCGACTAGAGGAGTGAGTGGCAATAGGGAGTTTTTGCACATATTGGCCGTGATCAGAGTTACTGTGGGAGTACTGTGCACACCTCTGATAGAACACCCTATTGCGTTAACTGTGTAGACATGAAGATATAAATTTTTTAGATTCTGAAATAGTGATGGTGGTGTTAATGTGATATAAATATAATCATGATAGATCTGGCGTCCATCCCAGGAACTCTTAGTTTGAGGCAGGAATATACACTCTGGATAAGATACCAGTATTCCATTCGAAGAACCCATGTGAATATGCAGAGAACATCCCAGTGGTAACCTGAGCTCAGGATCAAAACAGGGACTTCTGAGCTATGAGGTGGCAACTCACTCACTGCACCATGTGCTGCCATGTAAAAGATCAGCTGGGGGGAGCTTTCAAAGGTTGTGATACTTGAACGGTCATATGCAGCATTTGCACACAGAACCATGCAAGATAAAAAGGCCAGGGGACTCATTTCTGTCATAATCGGTGTGATTTCATTCAAATAAACACAGCTGGTTACATAATGTATCCCAGTGTTTAAGGAGTTACATCATAATCTTTCCATGTGAATGTCACTCACACCTGATACAGGTTATTCTTAGACCCTTCACGTCAGGTACGCATGATATCACTATCAAATAAATCACATGCCTGTCAACGCATAGCTGAGCGAGCGCTTATGAGAAGTACAATAAACAATGTACAATAATGAACATCATCAATCTTAGCATAAATAATTCAGAAAAACATCAAATGATATGTTTTATTCAAACAACCTTTATGTGAACCACTACAGAATAATCACATTACAGGCAAAGTATATTTTAAACCAGTTTAATCTCACTGTTTATACTGGGACCACTATGTACATGTAAAAAGTCTATATGCATTTGCATTTATATTTATGGCATTAAGCAGACACCCTTAATCCAAAGCGGGTAGCATTTTTATTTCATTTGTTCACCTGCTCAAGGGCCCAACAGTGTATGTTTGGTGGTACTGGGACTTGAACCCCTGATCGTTTACAGTTCCTCAGGTTTACAGTTAAATTTAACTTCATGAAGCCTTGTTGTATGACTGTGCAAAAAAATGTATTGCAAGACTAAAATTCCAATTTTAAAACATCACAGGACTTAAATGTGCAGATTTCAAATCTACATGGACTTCAAAATGTCTGAGAAGTGATCTGTTAGGATATGTTCAGACGGTCAGTCTAAGTGTATTCACATTGTCTTTTTAATGTAGGAACAATGAAAAATCACAGTAAATCCTTCCTCTCAACTGTGAAGTCGGAATTACGAGTATGTAGCCTTCAAATGCTTAGTTGACGGAGCAACAGCCAACAATAGTTGCACAGTTAAAAATAAAAAACATGCATCAGCCTAAACCTGTCCTCTTATCTGCTATGTTGAAAGGTTAATGGTCACTCCAACTCAGGAACTGTATTGAAGGTATTAAAATCATCTGTGATTTTCCCACTAGAAATTATTACTTGAGAGGGCATTCACATTCAAATGATGTTTTTAGCTACGTGGGGGTTCATGTGCAACTTCTGAGTACTCAATAGCACCTGAACGCAGCATCTGACCACAGTGTTGCAAACAACAATGATGAATCCAGCATGCAGTACAAAGAACAATTTTTTTTCCTGTAGGCACAAGATATATATATATATATGAAAACCCTTGTTTTTCCCATATAAAAATTGTGTAAATTTTGTAATATGAACAATCTACATTATGTATGATTGTTTATATGATGCTGCATGAAGTTTATTTATTTATTTGCTTTTTTTTTTTTATAAGAAGCTGCATTACTTATGCTAATGTTTACTTAAAAGAAGTTATCAATATAGAGTTTGGAAAGATAACTCTATAGCTTCTATAATGTAGGTGGGAATGGATATCCTTCGTTAAACGTTACTATAATCATTAAAATTAATGGTGTTTTCTTCATTAATAAAATAAAACAATGTTAAATAGCTGAAAATAATGAGGTGATGTTATGAGATTATTTTCAGCTTTGGGATGGTAGCAATATCTGAGTATCTGCTCCATGTCTTTAAAAAGTTGTATTGTGCCATCTCTGGTCTTATTTTAAAACCTCCTTAAGGTCGAAGGTTTGTGTGCAACTACAGCTACAATCCTTTTTTAGTCAAACTCTTCCTGTAGCAGCAGCAGCAGCAGCAGGAATACAGTGTTTATGCTCATAGTTACAGATATGACACACGAACAGTAGATCTCGCATTTCAGAAAGCTCTTTGGCAGTAGAGTATGCATACTGTTGATTTGTGGAACCACAGAAACGGCAAAATATTTGCATGATTATTAGAAGGAGCCTGTTGTTCTTCATTTCGTTATAAAAAAATAGCTATTACAGGAAGTTGGGGCTTTAGAGCTGGGGTAGTGGTCTTCATCCAAGACCTGTTCTCATGACCACAGGATATCACTGAATGCTGTTTTAGAGGTTTTAGAAAAGTTGTCAGGTTCTAAGCAAAAACAGCATGAATTATGGCTCTATTAACAGTAGGTATAGCATCTGCTACCACTGCAGGGTTACCTTGTAAGGATATGCAACAGTGAGGACTCACTCACGCACGCACGCACTCATGCACGCACACACTCACTCACTCACTCACGCACGCACGCACGCACTCACTCATTTGCTGAACTGCTTAACCCTATTAGGGTCGCAGGGAGGCTGGAGGCTTGAGGATCTCAACCGACTCTGGGCAAAGGTGGGATACACACTTAACAGCTCATCGAATCATTGCATAGCCAGCACACACAACCATTCACATTCACATTCACTCCTAGGATACCGGAGTACCCAAAGGGAACCCACACAGGCATGTGGAGAACATGCAGACTCCATAAAAAACGCCCTCACTGAGCCCGAGACTTGAACCCAGGCATGTAAAAGTCGGCCGCATTGCCGTCAGTGTGTTCCTGCCCTGTCCAGACTAGGCTGAGATGGGCGCCATCCTCCTTGTGACCCTAATTGAAATGATGATGATACCCTCATGTTTCCAATCTGTTAAATAAGTTTATGTGTTTCAGATTAAGTGTCTTTATTTCGGACCTTATGCAAGTACCTCTCTTATTAAAAAAAAAAAAACATTTCATAACAAGATATGCAGCTAACACTTACAACTGTTGATGTGAAAGTGAATACATCTACAGTCAGATACAGATTAGACAAATTTGACCTGCCTGGGAGGATTTCAGGAAAACGTCACTGCTGTCACAAAAGCACAACAGAGCAAAACCACAGTTCTGAATGCAAGAAGCAAAGATGGCCTCGTTTGGCTACAGACACAGGATACATGTGAACAGGAGAATAACTGGTCAAATCACTGGTGGTGACAATGTTATAAACTGGGGATGATTCACTGCCTCAGAGTCTGGGCACCTTGCAGTCATTGATTTCAATATGAATTCCACAAAGATTATATCCAAGTATTCTTGAAAGTTGAAAGGTGAAGCTCTCTGTGTAAAAGCATAAACCACATTAACAAATCCACAAAGGAATGGCTCAAAGAGAAGAAAAGGAGGGTCATAGGTCAATAGATCCTGTCTGAATCTGGATTAAGGGTGTATGTACTTTCTCCATTAAAGTATAACACATCTTTAGAAAATCTTAGGGTGAGATGATGCTGCATTAATTAGCACTGTGTCCTCAAAGCAAGTTTCTGGGTTCGAGTTCTCTGGTTTCAGCCAGCTGGGGCCTTTCAAGTGGAGTTGGGATGCTCTCCCTGTACTTCTGTGGGTTTACTCTGGTTGATTCAGTTTCCTCCCACAGCTCAAAGGCATACATAACAGTTCAACTAGCTACTCTGACTTGCTCATAGGTGTGAATGAGAGTGATTAGCGGTTAGTCTCTGTGTCAGCCTTGCGATAGATTGACAACCTGTTCAGGGTGTACCCCGCCTCTCGCCTGAGGTCAGTTAGGATTGACTCTAGCTTCCCAACAAACCTGAGAGATATGATTATATGTGGGAATGAGGGATTCACAAAAAGTGTTACCAAATCAACTACGTAGTAATCTTAACTCTCTCTCTCTCTCTCTCTCTCTCTCTCTCTATCTCTCTCTCTGCATCACGTGAGGCACCATGAATGGCTTCCTTTTTTCACTCCCCAGCTGCTGCCAATTACTCTCCTTTGGCCTTTCTTCTCCTGTCAGTACAGACAGAAATAAGAGGGTCACTGATTTGCTTCAGTCCAAAATACTACGAGCCTGTTCTCAGCAGAGGCAACATTGGGGTAAATCATTCAAAGGAAAAAGGTCTGACACTTGGGTCACTGCTATATTATAGCGGATGAAGTGTAAAAAGCTGCTTTATTCATGTTTTAGTGGATTTTAAATGCAAGGCTGCAGACAATGTTGAAATGCATCACAGAAATGAATTTCTTTTGTTCTATTCTACACTCAGTCGACCTCTGCTTTGCTGTATTTTGTAATGTCCATCAGTGCTTTTAGTGCATGCTCCATCAGTACAACATCAAAGAAAATTGATTGGTGCTGAAAATGCCCGTGTAATGCACAGCCTCATGTTTAGGGCTGCTCCAGGTATTATTGTTACTCTTCACTGGAGGCAGAGCAGGTTTGATGGATACAACAGAGCTCGCCAGTCCTGAGCTAAAATCACTAATGCACAGGAAATGCTGTTGTTGAGGAATACTAATTAAATTTCTTAAATGGGAGGCCATCCTTCATGCCCAGTTTCCATCTCACAGCACTGGCTGAAGAGAAGGAGGGCTCCATTTTCATTTTTGATTGTAGTCTTAAAAAAAGAGCAACAACAGCAGCAAATATAATACGATGAGTACAATTTCTAATCTCTGCTTGCTACATTCTATATAGTCCAGTTTTATATTTGTTATCTCAAACAATTGGAACTACAATCTAGATCTTCAGAGCTATGGGCTACTTAAGGAGGGGGTAAGGAGGGGTAAGGAGGTGTAGGATTTCCAGGCAGCGACATGAACAGTGGGTCACTATACTGTGGTGTAAATCAAGCTTTTATTCTTGCTGAAGAGTGACACACTTGAATGGTGCACATTAATACACACATGGGTGGGCTCTTTGGATTCCATTCAAAGTATTTCCCCTCATCTGCTACTTTGTGTTTTGGTTGCACACCCACCATATCAAGCATTTGTTATTGGAATGTTGTTCATGCACGGCTATAACAGTGCACGTATCCTTCGGATCCACTCAGGAATTTTATGCTTTCATTCCGTCATTGATTATTCATCAACAATTATATTCTATTTTATGTCATCTAATATGTAGTTTAATGGTCCATTTAGAGCTTGTGGTTGACTGACGTGTGTGTGTGGGTGTGTGTGTACAGTCTGGGCCAAGTTGGAGGTCAGCATGGAGGACAGAATAGAGGTGTTACAGGATGAGGTGGCAGAGATCCCCTGCATATACAACACGAGTGGATCCTCAAGTTCTCCGGTGATACAGTGGTTTGCAGTAAGTCATTTATTTAGATATGTGTAAATTGCTTTTCTCTGGGACATGATTAAAATTTCAGACAAAAATAACATTCATTTTTTCATTCACCTTTGACAATAATACCATCCTATATGTGTTCATTCTGTTTTAGAAAACAGTGGGTGGCAACAGAATGCAGATCACCTATAAAGATGACACTGGGACAATTGAAAATCAGGGCACATTTTTGTCAGGGAGGATTAATGTCTCTTACTCGCAGGAAGGCATGATGGGAAACTCGATTCTGACCATCAATGCTGTACGAGTCAGTGATGTTCGAGACTTCATCTGCCAAGTACACATGGATGCAAGCAGTGCAGAGGGACACACTCAGCTTCTAGTATTCAGTAAGACAAATCTGTCCTGCAGGAGTAGCACCACTTTATTAAGAGTAGCACTGGCTAATTTGTATACCACACCCATGACAGTGAACAGTAAGGGGGTGATCACACTAGGTGCGATAGAAAAATGCTGACACATTTTGCAATTTTATTTTTGCAAATTTTGTAATTCATGTCAAGATGTTTTTTTTTGACTTCACATGCAAGCAAACATTTTGCAGCTTAAATACGTATATATCGTGTGAAAGACAATTTTTATGACTGATCTGCAAGTAAATTGTGATTGGTTTGCTGATGTTTAGCAAAAAAGCGAATCTCCTGTCTTAAATCTGTTGCATTTTGTTTGCTTTTTATTCTCAAACCATTTGTATTTTTTTTGCGCGTTATTAGCATGAGAGAATAATTATAGCATGAGAAAATAAATATAGCACAAAGAGAATAATATACGAATGATGGCAAAGTATATGGAATACGGCGGGTGCCAACAAGTCTTAAACTTTCCTCATGGATGTCAGCAACTTGACATTTTTCCTTGTGAATGAAAAACGAATAATTTGCAAGCAAAACAACTTGGCCAGCGTCTCGCAACATGTACCGACTGAGGAGAGTTTGAAACTATTCCGTGTCAGTGCTTTGTTTTGTGACATTCGTGGAAATGTGTGTTCACGAACATGGCGACCAAAATGTGATGCTGCATTGAGAATGAAAAAAAAACCCAGCTGCGAATTACCATTCGCGATAGTCACTTTTCTATCGCACCAGACTGTGCAGAAAAAAATTAACTCAAATAATGTATCTCAGGAGGTCCGAGATAGAATTAGCATCCCAAGTGCTTTTATTAATTTCCTCTAACTGCATAAACTATTGAATGATATCCCACTTACTCCACAGTGATTTACCAACAATTCCAGTGTTGCATTATTCATAAAATGACACACTATATACTTTAATGGTTTATAGTTAGATCTCATGTTGTGAAACACTTAAGAGGAAAGTTAGTTCCTAAACGTTTTCTAACAAAATGTCACATCAATTACATGATGCATCTGCTATCACAAGAACATGTTTAGAATCAATGTTATCATTAACATGGCTTCCAAGTGTGTGAAAGGAAAGCATTCACACATCATTTTAGTGTCATGCCCCAGCCGAGAAAGCAGAATTACCTGTCAATTACAGTATATGCATTAAATCAGGAACATGTTAGTGATAACATGACAGTATTATAATGGAACAGCTCTGATTAATTGCTGTATAATTGATACACTTGTATGTCCCCTCAGAGGTTACTGTCCCTGCAGCTTACATAGTTTTGTGTAAAAGTTTTTAGCAACCTTAAAAGAAAAGTAAACCAAAACTTGCGTGCCTAGTTTATGATTCATAAACTTTTTTGTGTAAGCGGGGTTTGGGAGAGTAGCAAAAAGTCACATGGTCATCTGTGTCTCTGCCGACAATTCACAACTAATTTGAATATGAAAACATGGCGCTCTATTTTTTTCTTTTATGAGCATACCCACTTTTTTAGGTTTTATTTTAATGAAGTGTTCACGGGTTTATATCTGATTAATATCTGCATACTGTTATTATTGCCGTTAAATTGCCTTATATGAACTGGGGAATTAATGCCTGTTCTCGCAATTTTGCACTCTTGAGACTTTCACTACCAAACAGATTTTAGCAGATTGCAACTTTAAACTGTAAGTAAAAGCCACCTGATGATAAAAATATGTATATGTTCATGTGTAACAGAAGAGTTTGGAAATAAAATAAATAATAAATAATAAATATTCCTAGATTAAAACAGAAATACTGTAAAGAGCAGCAAATAGTAGAAAAATGAAATAAAGTTAGTATTTGGTGTGATGACATGGGCATAAAATAATATTTTCGGGTAGAATGTGTGTAGTTTTATAAGGATGCTGGCTGTTGGTTTTAATGCACATATTGCAGAACCAGACACAGCTCTTCAGGAACTTTTAACTGCCGCATTTGCTTCTTATTTCTGCAGCAAAATCGATCAGTGTTCATTATCTTTCTTTCTGAAAAGTGGTCTTTTGTGTCATATACTGCTTTATTTACTGAAATACATAAAGTTTTTATGTCACGTTTAGTTTTCTGCTGTAAAATGTACTTTCGGAAATATAAAATGTTGCTTTTGTTTGAGTAATGCAAAGTCATTCATTTGCTGAGCTGCTTAATTGTACCCATTCACGCCTAGGAATAATTTCGATCAGCCAATTCGCCTAACATCCCTGTCTTTGGACTGTAGGAGGAAACAGAGTACCCGGAGGAGACTCTCGCATGCCTGACGAGAAAATGCAAACTCCATACAGAGACTCAAACCCGGAACATTCTTGCTGTGAGGCAGACATGACAGATACTATGCCACGTTCCACCCTAATGCAACAGTCATAAAATAAAACAAAGTTTGGACTTAAAAAAGGGTGCCTAAACCTTTTGCACAGTATTGTAGCTGAGTGTCTGTCACTCACAGCAAGAAAACTGAGCTGCCGGTAATACACCCATCCTCACAGTCCATGTGATGAACATAAAATCTGAAAACATGGATTCTATAAGAAAAATATTGTTCAGCAACTAATCTGAAGTTGCTTTTTTTGACAGTTGTGCAAAGTATTTTTCCCAGGCTGCATTTGGATGAGAAGTATGCATGGTTGCTTTGGAATCACTGGCAACATCGATGATTGTGGCGATACCATTCTGTACTACATAATGTACTGGATCTTTCTTTTTTATGGAGAGTGATCACATTCCCATAAACTAGAATTTGTCCATCGTGAGGAATAAGTTTGCAAGTGACATTTTGCAAGCATTGAGGAAATCAGTTTCTTGATCTTCTGATAAATCAGCCCTTCAATGCAGAAACTCAAGAACATTGGTTATAGCATTTTGCAACATATTGTGCAAAAATCTCAATTTCACAAAAAAATTCACTTGAGACCTTATTCCTTTGTTCCTCCCATGTGACAAATAGTTAAATAAAAATATCTGGGTCACTGAACAGAAGCGATTCATGTCCTTGTACCACCAAGTTAGCACTGTTGGGCCCTTAAGCAAGATCCTTAACCCTCATCTGTTCAGTTGTATAAATGATAAAAAAAAAAATGAATGTGGCTCTGTGTAGAGGCATCTGCCAAATATTTTAAATATAGATGTAATTGTGATTATATGAACAAGTAACGGAAATTTGGAACATTGGATATGATGGACAATATTGCACATTTGTACATTTCCACAAAGGTGTCCTCCAGAGACAGTCTTTGGGAGCAATTGCAAATAGTTTTAAAGAAGTTGCCACAGAAACTGCAGAAAATTTCTAAAAGCAATGCCAGCATTATTACTTTTATATAGCCCATAGAGGCCACATTTTCTGTTCTTTTCTCAGTTTTCTGTTGAATTTTGCATTTTACATGTCAGGTATTTGTTATCTTTTCTTTCTTCAACTAACAATCACAAATAAATATAAATTATAATAAAATGTATAAATATGTGTATGACAAATCTATAACAGGTGGTATATTCATAATAACACTGTATCTTTGACATTACTGTAACAGGAATTAATGAAATAATGCTCTTGGAATAATGTGCCTCTGTTGTTTGTCCTTTAGAACCTCCATCTCTCCCGTCTATTGCGGGAGAAAGTTACACCTCAGTTGAAGAGAATCTGAATAAGGTAATAGATTATATGAGTGTTCACATGGTTAAATATAGTGTAATGACATCAGCAGAAAGGTGTTACATGTTGATAGCACAACAACAGGTCTGGGCTCAGAGGACTGGCAATGGATTGCACTTCATCGTTCATCGTTCATTTTCTGAACCGCTTGATCCTAATTAGGGATGCGGGGAAGCTGGCGCCCATCTCAGCCGACTCTGGGCGAGGGCAGAGTACACAATGGACAGCTGGACTGCACTTCTGCTTCCAGCAAATTTAATTTTAACAACTAAAATTAATAAAACTACTATGGATTAATTTATATACTAATATACAGTTGTTAGCAAATTACGAAATTACTTAATTTTTTTAATCTTTATTTCTATGTATGACACCCATTTCATCCTAGTTTCTATTGTAAACTTCCAAATTACTTTTTTAATAAGGTTAGATTAGGAGATTATTTGAGCCACATTTTATTTAATTAGGACATCCTTTTTAATCCTCTTAACCACTTTGGATGGCAAATACACTGATAGTAGAACCTTTTTATTTAATTTTAATACTCAAATATCTATTTGTTATGAAAAAAGAATTAAAAAGAAAAGTTTTTAATAAGAAAAATAATAGATAAAGTATAGCTTTACTGGCCGAGGGATACAGTAAGCTTTCAAGCTCAAAATTTCAAACAGCAGTTCATAAAAGCAAGGTCAAGTAGCAGACACTGGAGACAACAAAGTTACAGACTGGTAGAGGGCAGAAACAACTCCCAAATAACCAGGATGTTCACCAACTCAAAACGGGCTCCTTTGGGTGGGGTTAATGTAGTGCAAAGCTAGAAAGAACCTTCATCAATGAGAAGCAATGAAGAGTCAGGCTGTTTGCTAAAGACCATAAGAGTCTTCTATGGTGAGTCCAATTTTCAGCATTTCCCATCTAATGGTTAGACAGAGACCTGGATGTCACACTGTGAAATTTGGAGGTGGATGAGTGATGATCTGGGGTTGCTTCAACAAGGCTGGAATGAGAAAATTTTTGATTGTGAAGGACAAATGAATCAAGGACACATGTACAAGGTTATCCTGAAAGAAAACCTGATTCCTTCGGCTCTGTCGATGTTCCTGAACTCCATGCAACACAGCCTGAGTGTGGATAAAGGACCACAAATCTTCACAGGGAACCTCTGGAATGTGATAAAGAGGAAGATGGATGGTAACATGCCAACAAACAATGCTAAGCTGGTAGATTTGTTTGTGCTAGGAGTGGCATGAAGTCACCCAAGAGCAACGTAAAAGACAGAGAACATTCAAATTTGATTCAAATGTGAGGATTTTTCCAACAAATATTAATTTCTGAAATCATTCAAAGTTCAATTTTGAAATCATCTTCAAATTACAATTGTGTTGGTTAAAATTTTATTTGACTTTAATTCATTCATTATTCATTGTCTGGAAACTCTGCGTCATTTTTTTCTTATTTTTGACCAGTTGTCACTTTCTGCATTGAAATGCGCTAAGTGGCAATAGTTTTACCTGGAATTTTGAGGAAATGCTGTTTATGGAATAAATAAAATTTTTTTATGTTTCCTAAACACATACATATAAATAATAATATCTGGGAAACTGATAATTTTGCAGTGGTCAATTACTTTTTCCCCGCAACTGTACTGTATTGTAATGTATGTTGGCACTTGTATAGTGGAAGCTGCACAATAATTCCAGGCTAATAACAATGAATTACCAAACATCATATTAAAAAAGAAAACTATATATTCCTATTATGGTTTATTTACAAAAAAATCTGTAGTGTAAGCACCACTTTAACATATTCAATCAATTAAAATGAACACCCCTAACACTTGCAAATTAATTTTTGCATTTCAGATTGCAACCTGTAAAGTTTCAAATGGATTCCCGGCTCCTAACATCACATGGTACAAAGACAGGGCACCCTTGCACCCCTCAACTGATGGTAAGTACAGGATCACACATCATTACAGTGTTTGTGTATATTTTCCTTCTATAATTTTGTCTCTCTGCCTCTGCTTTAGTCAATGTGCAGAATCAAGTGACTATGAATTCCAATGGCTTGTACTCAGTACACAGTGAGCTGTACCTTACAGTAAAAAAGGAGGACAAAGATTCATATTTCTACTGTGAGGTCATCTACTTTGTTCCCGGGGCAGAAAAAATGATAGAGTCCAACAGGATCAACATCACAGTCCACTGTAAGGCAATTTAAACGACTTCTCAGAATATGCTTAATAATATAATTACAAGCAAGAGTTCACAAGCTTTAGTTCAAGCTGAACAGTAATTTGTGTATCAAGGCCTTGGAGAACTTTTACACCACATTTAGCTTTATCCTCACACTAGATGTATATTCTGCCAGATAAAATCACAAAGTGTAAAAAAAGACCCTTGACCTTACTTTTCACGTTAACTGGAAAGATCACAACTTTATTTTATTTACTGGTTCATGTTATCATCACAGACCCAACATCGGAAGTTACAGTGACCCAGGAGTCCCCCAAACATCTTATTAAAGAAGGTGACAGGGTAGAAATAAGATGTCAAGGAGATGGGAACCCTCAGCCATTAAAAACCTTCATGTTCGGCAAAGTAAGAAGTCTCGCTTTATCTGGGCTGTAATATATACAGTACATATAATCCAATCTGCAGTTTTATAGTAATAAGTCAAGGCTGTTAGATTAGTGTTATATTTGTGAAGATGTCTCAAAACTTTTAGTTCTGTGTTAGCCTTAAATTGTAATTAAATTTGAACTTGTAAATGTTGTATATGTTCAAATGTCAAATTGCATACAAACGGTTGTAGTACAATACTACAATACAATAATTTTGTAGAATTTTGTAGAAGAAAAGCAGATTTTGTGATTTTTTTAAAGTTTCACAGATATCACTTAATGTGTAATAAGTAACAAAAATCAGTAGTGTTTAAAATCTCAAGATTTCTTGAATATTTTTTATTTTGGATCCTTAAAAAACAGTAATATCAACCATTACTCCATACACATACCACAACTCCATTTCTCTGAGGATACTGTTTTAAGAGATACAGTGTCTTATTTAAATCAGTCTGGAGATTATAAGAAGAAAAGTTTAAAACTGATTTTGTTTTGTTTTCTATGTATTTATTTTATTAAATTTTTCGTTATCATTTTTGTTTTTTAAAGGAAATACCTGGAATTACGTTACACCTTTTAGAATAATTTTTATTTGCAGATAATTAAAAAAATACAGGCATTTATGCCTGCCACTGAAATACATAGGGTGTGCAAACTTATTCACTTATTCACTGTAGCTAGTAATTTTATAGTGAACTAAGCGGCTGAGAACCAGACAGTCCATACTGCTACACTGTAAAAATGATCAGAAAGCCTGGAGAAAATCTTCACAGCTTAGTCAAATTAGTAAAAGTTGCTTTTAACGAATTTCTTCTCTTCACTACAGTTCGTCATTCCTTCAAATGGGGACATGCTGGTCCTGGAAAATGTGACCCGTCAGCATAGTGGCTTATACGAATGCATCTGTCTAGACGCAACAAGTTTTGACACCATCTTAGGCACCCTGAGTCTTAGGGTGCACTGTGAGTGAAAATGAACACCCTGGAAACTATCGCTTCATTGCTAAGCTAACGTAGTTCATTATATTTATTGTGTTTTTGTTCTTGCAGTTTTGGATCCTGTTGTGATCACGCCTGAGAATCCAGAATCCAGAATCCTGGATGAAGGACAGGATCTGTCTCTGACCTGCAATGCGCTTTCCTCTCTCTCTACACATGCTGCCTGGTACAAGGTAGACTTGTCAGTGAAATGATAAGGAAATGCAGGTTTACTTGCGAATGAGCACTTAGGGTCACCCCATACCCCAAGACTTCCCACAAGATGCAGTAAAACCAAAATTAGGAATTTATTAATTCACATTTATTTTACTGAAAAAAGTACAATGAAACGGTTTTCTAAATATTTTCCTGACCAGCTAAACTGTATTTTGTAACTGTAAACAAAGTAAGAATTTGATACCTGCAACACGACAAAGGTTTACAGAATATTTAGGTAGCAATCCTGAAGTGACTGGCAGCAGGTGAGGTGTTATGATTAGGTATAAAAATGTAGCGTTAAACAAAGCAAGGATCAGTCCTTGTAAGCAATTTTTGTTTTCATCTTTGTGGCAACATTCATGAGATAATTATTATCAATTCAAAATATAGTTGAAAAAAAATATGGGCTCAGGAGTACTTCAGAACATCAGTGATCCATATTGTTATCAGAGAAAGGTGCAAATGCCAACAACTGTCACCCTTCATTGATGTATACTACATGGAAACTTAGCAATCTGGCTATCAGCAGCTCTGAGAGTAGTTCCGAAATAGACTCTTGTTCATTACATTATCGTTTCTTTAGTAGCAGCTTATTCTCGGGGATTTGTACAGATGATGCTCTACAATAATCTGCTTCCAAAATTTTCTTTTATCTTTAGTGACTACAGTGAGTGTTTTGACATAATACATGCACAAAGAGATGCCTTCAGTGTTTGGAGTAGACAAACAAATATAGATGTGTTCAAAATACATTAAAAAAACATAATTAGCTGTTCGGGGTGTACCCCGCCTTGGCCCAGTTTCAGCTACCAGGCTCCAGGTTCCCCCCTGTAGGAGAAAGTGGTTCGGAATATGAGTGAGTGGTAAAATGCACACCCTGTCATATTTTAGTTTTTACTTAATAGCTTTGTGTGTTTCAGTGCTATGATGAAATCTGATGTAGGCTACATTATGTGATGTACGGCAAAACCGCTATGAGCCTTTAAAAAGAAAATCAACTAAACAGCTTTAGTATTAATTTTAGGGATAAATATGAACTTTTGGACTAAATGACTACAGTTTCTGAATCAGTTATAACTCAAAGTTTGTGTCTGAAGTAAATGCAAACTAAAGGACTGGTTTATAGACTCATACCTAAGCTGTGTGTGAACGTGTACAGGATGACGTGCTGATTCAAGAAGGCCATGTGCTGAGGATACACAGTGCCTCCAATGCCACAGGAGGGAAATATGTTTGTGAAGTCAAGGTACTTGAGCTTCCTGAGTTAAAGAAGCACAAGTCTGTGCACATCCATGTAAGAGGTACGTTTAGGAGACACAAAGGAGATCAATAATAAAAAGGATTTTCCTCATGTGAAACTTTATTTGTAAGTTTTCATAAAACATTATGAGTCGGTGGGACCTCTAATAGCTAAGTACATATCTGACCTCTCTTTAGAAAAGCCGACGATCACACAGGGGGTGACCGTGATTCCTCTAGATACTGAAAAGGCCTTCAATGTGAGCTGCCGTGCAACAGGATATCCAACTCCTGTAATCGACTGGACTCTCTCTGATGAACAAGTACTGAACACTTAAAAATAGCCACGGAAACTGATTTGAAATTAGGCACATGGCATGTTATGTATATGGAAATCTTTCACATGACTAGATTTTGCATGGTTACAGTTCTGAACTGTTTATAGTTTATATTTTAGTTGTAGAGTTTAGAAGTGTACTGTATGCAATACACTGCCCGTCCAAAAAAACAAGAGTCAATCACTCACAGTTTTGCACAATAAATGAAGTCAACTGACGACCTGAATGAGCAGGTTATCCTATCAACGGAGTTTTTGTTCCCTGATGGCACAGGTATAAAATCAGGGCTGAAATAGTGAAAGAGTGGTTCATAGAGCATGAGGAATCATTTTCACTCATGAACTGGCACCACAGAGCCCTGACCTTAGCCTTATTGAAAGTGTTTGGGATGTGCTGTAGAAGACTTTATGGAGTGGTTCAGTTTTACCATCAAGATGTCAGTAAAAAATTAACCCAACTCTAAATGGAAATAAATGTTGTGATGGTATTTAACTTTGTTTACAATTTCATGATGATTACGTGCTGTCATCAAGGCTAAAGGTAGCCCAACAGAATGGGACTTTTTTTTTTGGCTGCGCAGTGTATTATGGTTGCATTTATCAATTTTCTAACCATTTTATTTGTTTTCTTGAAGGTTCTTTTCAGATTTTCAGTTGCTTTTCATGAATGAGCTGTCCAACATATTAGATATATGAGAAGCAAGCTGTGGTTGGATTGGTTTCATGATTGAATTTTCTGATAATTGGGTGAATGTTGTAAGGTGGAGTGAAAAAAGGACACAAAAACTCAGTTGAAAATGCACTGTGGATCTAGTTTAGAAAATATACTACTACAAATACAAATTTGCCCTCTTGTGGCAGTAATGTGCTTCAGTGATGTACATTTAAATAGCTGTGTAGACAGCCAAGAGTCTCCTTCATCAATGTGCAAAATTCCATGAAAAAAGAAATTAACAAAGCATTCTGTTTGTAGAAGCTGTTTCCCATGTGGAACAACAACAACAACAACAACAATAATAATAATAATAATAATAATAATAATAATAATAATAATAATAATAATAGCGGTAATAATAATAATAATTATAATGATAATGATGATAACGATAGTAATAATAATAATAATAATAATGATAATATTAATAATGATGATAATTATAGTAATAATAATAATAATAATAATAATAATAATAATAATAATAATGACAATAATGATTATAATAGTAATTTTAATAAGACGAGAAAACATGCAGTTACAGTATTTAGAAACACTGGGTTGTAGGGTTCTATATATAGCTCTTAAGGATCTCTCCAGAGGTGTGACCTGCTCAAAGGTCCTTTCCAAATGTATGTGTTTTAGAAATTGTCATTTTGCCCTGAACTTTGTTTGTCTGTAGGCTCAGCTGGGTCGATGGGACATCATGACAGAGAACAGTATCCTCAGCATAATTTCTATCAGCACCACTTCAGATATTACAGCCTCCTGTACGGCCAACAATGACCTGGGCGTAGACAGAAACTCCCTCCTCATTAAGTCCAGTGAGTTTCTACAACTAACCAAAGGCTACTAACAAGAGTCTATAAAATGTTTAACCTGTGGTCTGACTTTACCTCAGAAGCTCACATGTAGCCTAACATGCGCAGGGAAAAGGGTTTTTTAAGAGTTCACTTTTTTCCTAGTTCAAACAACTACAACAACAACAACAACAACAACAACAACCACCACAACAGCAACAAGCAATTCCACTGGCACGATGGGTAAGTGTCTGATACATTACTGCAAAAGACTGGAAGAGAATTTCACCAGCAAAGAAAATTAAGAATGAGGAAAAACGCAGTTACAATTCTATATCCCAGTGTCCATCATCAGAAATACTGCAACAGAAAAATATTACAGATTCCCGAACACTTTCAACTCCCAAAGCTGCTTTAAAAAGATATTAGGAGGGAAATTAAGTTAATATTTGGAGCACAGATCAAACATTCATTCATGTTTACAAAATCGAAGGCGGGTCACACCTTGAACAGCTCACCAGTCCATCACAGGGCCAACACACACAACCGTTCACACTCACACATAGGGGCAATTTAGAACAGTCACTTAACCTAACGTTTAGGACTTTGGACTGTGGGAGGAAACTGGATTTTGCGGAGGAAACCCACACAAGCACGGGGGCACACAGAAACACCCTGGGACTCTAAACCAGCTGTCATGTGGACATGCTAATTAGTACGCCACTGTGCTGCCCACAGATCAAACAAAACAACAACAAAAACAACAACAAAAATTTGAATGCATTACTGTAGAAACCTTTTTATATGTATTACCTAAGTAGTCATAGAATACTATGTGTTAAAATTTGCCTTAGTGTGAATTTTGCCTCTCAGTTATACAGCATGTATAATGTGTGTGCAGTGGCTTTTTTTCTAAACACATTTTTCCACTGGCCAGGAGTGCCTTTGTTTTCTTATTATAAGGCCACTCGATACACCATTTGTTATACGTTCCATGTTCGCTGAGGCTTTTTTAGATTGTGTTTGCACACAAATTGATTTTAGCGTAACAGAAGAAGTCGGAGTGCTCTCGTGCACTCTCCGGACTCCCATCAGCTTATTGTTTAGCTTGGCAGAAATCTGCAAATCAGAGAACAGCAGTTCTGCACAGGAAAAATAAGATTCTGCAGGAAGTCATTCGATCGTACTGCCTCTCTGCCTCTAAGTCGTCTTAAACATGAACTGATCGTGCGGTTGTGCTTGTGCTTGTGATTGAGTAACTTTGTGTCAGACCCTAACATTAACCCTTGTCCTCTCAGTGGCAGGAACACCCAACCCGAAAAAAATCAAAAAAGGTTTGTTTCAATTTTCTAACTTTATTAAGCCGACAGGCCAACATCAGCATGGCTTGTCACTGTTTGCTGCTGCCTGCCTGTGCATGCTGCATCCAGAGCACTCTCATTTCACCTGGAAGACTCAAAAATGTTCACATATCAAACACACTTAAAGCACCTAATATTATGTTATGGTTATTACATTTATGTTCATGCACTGATTACAAAACGGCTGCTTTTTTTTCCTGTTACTGTTTAGAGATAAAAACAGATCCAAACCTTCAGCAGCTGAAGGAAGGAACCACACTCTGCTCTTCCATGGGTTCACTTCCACATTCTCTTTTCTTCTGTGGTCTGAGACGGAGCATTTCAAGCATGCAATCATTTGAAAAATAAGCACATTCAATGGAAATTGTTCTAGATTAGGTGCCAATGATTAAAAACTCCTGAAAGTGGGACCTGTTTTATTTAAACTTGATATCTAGGGTCTACTGTTCTCTTTGCTACTGAAGTGTGTGGTGTCATCGTGCCAAAATCTAACAAGCTCTCTTATGCAAAAAAAAAACAAAATATCTTTCAACGATTCTACTGTAAGGAAAATCATTTATTAGTGGGGTAGATTACAAACAACTGCCAGGACTGGCCACTCCCAGAAAATTCAGACCATTTAATTCTGAAAGAAAGAAAGTCAGAAAGAATGCCAAGATTCCATCGCAATAGCTGCAGGTAACTCTTCCAACTGTACACATGTCTACAATCTACAAAGATTAAGGTATTTGGCCACAGTCACAGCACATGTGAACAGGAGATAAACCTCATACCAACTGTGAAACACAGTGGCGGAAATGTTATGGTGTGGGGTTGCTCCCCTGCCTCAGGGTCTGGGCAGCTTTCAGTCATTGATTTAATTATAACTTCTGCATCATAACAAAATAGTGCATGAAGATCATGTGAAGCCCCATCTGTTCAAACCCCACTAAGAAATTCAACAAGTATTGTTGTAAAGAAAAAAAAATTGGAGTTATAGAATAGACTAATGAAGACCCAGATTTGAATCCCACTGAAATGTTGCAGGATATCTGAAAAACACAGTATGTGCAAAAAGACTCTCAGACATCTTGTAATGGAAGGAAGAGAGTTTTATCAAGCTAATGTTAGAGACTGTTGGACAGTTACACCAAGTTTAATGGCCACAAAAGTATGCAAGAGTAATGTTTGAAATAAGTATAACAGAGCAATAGCTTCTGAGGCAGAGGGTGTACTTGCTTTCCTAATGGAAGAATATTCTATCTGTTAATACTTTCATTAAGTGAATGAAAACACTCATTCTTCTTATGATTGTGTTCATGTATATCATCTTTATCTGTAGACGCTGTAATTCGGAGGGTGAAATGTTTGCTTATTTAAATATATTGGAAAAAACCCCAACAATTTCCACAGAATGTACCTATTTGTTTAACATCACCACTGTATACACAAAGAATGGTCAGCCTTGCTACAGACTACAGACCGCCTTCACTATCTCTCCAATCCCATGCATCTCTTAAAGTTCTGTGCATTTTTTCCATCATTTAATTTTTAATTTAAACCCGTGTGCATTATTTTCTTCCACAGGCGACGTTCTGGCTCTTAACACCAGATCCATCAAACCTTGTTATACTAAAGCAGTGTTGAATTCTTAGATCTGGAGACCAGCAAGGCACAGACAGTAGTGCTGGCTATAATTCAAACAATAGGTTTATTGTTAATCTTGTTCTAATGCATTACCATTTCTTATTTACAGATTTCCGATCTATATAACCTAAGCCAGAGATTCCCAACCCTGGTCCTGGATGACTTCCTCACCCTCTCTCACTCATTTGCCAACCTGCTTAACCCTACTAGGTTTATGGGGATGCTGGGGCCTGTCTCAGCCATGGGACGACCCACCGTCCTACAGATTTTAGTGCAGGGGATGTATTAGAGATGGGAGCACATTCAAATGTGCAGGACACGGGGTTCTCCAGGAGCAGGGTTGAAAGTCAAAGCCTCGTGATAATGATAAAGTATTTATTAGTGTTTAACAAAGAAAAACGTAGAATCATCATTATGACGAAGCACTCTGTATGGAGAAGCTTATTAAACATTTACAGACAGGTTTTCAGGAGTCAGCGCTTTTGTTATACAGGTTTTCCATCACAGTAAAGACTTCACGACATCAGTTTGTGCTTTCTGGTCTCTCAGGGACAGGACAGCCTGCATTATTTATCTTGTAAACTTAACGAGAGAGAAAAAGGAAGACTAATGAGGGAATGATTGTGTAGCTCCAACAGAGCAAGTGATGCTTACTGTGATAAGTGATGACGCTTAAGTGATAAAAAAAAGATCCATTCATTCATTTACTGAACCGCCTAATCCTAATTAGGGTCGCGGGGAGGCTGGTGCCCATCTCAGCCGACTCTGGGCGAAAGCAGGGTACACCCTGAACAGCTCGCCAGGGCCAAAACACATACAACCATTCACACTCATAGGGGCGATTTGGAAAAGCCAATCAGCCTACTGTTGGACTGTGGAAAGGAAACCGGAGTACCCGGAGGAAACCCACACGAGCACAGGAAGAACATGCAAGCCCCACACAGAAATGCTCCGAGCCTGGGAATCGAACCCAGGACCTTCTTGCTGTGAGGCGGACGTGCAAACCCCACCACACCGCCGTCAATCACTAATAATTAAAAAAAAATAATGTTAAATTGTTCGATAATCATTGTGATATAAAAGGAAAAAAACAAATGTGTGCTGGCATTAGAAAATAACCCACTTCAGAGATCAATTTCCTAGAACGTGGCACTCTGTTGTGTTTTATTCATAATAACAGTTTTATATAAATGATTATATTGTTTGACCTGGTACTTCAGACTGTGCCGGGTGCTGGTGTTCCTGAAGCAGTTAGAGCGCGGTCTATCTTTGGTGCAAACCTTTCTTTTTAAACACGAAATATTACAGATAGCTTGTAAATGCTGCCTGCATGTTCTTATTTGTACCACCAGGGGGCAATGGATTCATCATTGCGATCATCATCATTTTCATCTTACTGTTGGCCATCCTGGGCAGCGTGCTGTACTTCATGTACAAGAAAGGCAGGCTCCCATGTGGACGCTCAGGAAAGCAAGATCTGTAGGTGTTCTTTTCCTTAAATGAGCTGCTTTATTTCTTTAACCATAGATATTCACGCTTCAATATATACTGTTGTCCCAAAAGCCCTATTCCAAATGAGAAACACGGTTTAATTGCAGTGTGAGGATCTATTACAGCAATTACCTTTCACTGTGTCTCTTTTCTCAGCACTAAGGAAAAGGCCAGTAGTGATGACATCGTAGTGGAGATGAAGAACAGCAAATCTGAGGAGGCAGTGCTTCTACAGGGCATCAACGGTGATAAAAAGACTTCCATCGACCAGGTTGTTTGTCCAAAACTTTTAAATACATGCTAACTATGGTACAAACCACAACGCCAGAGTTGATTTTCCCCATAACAGCACGTCCCAGTGTTTTATATCATTTTATTTATATAACAGTTTGCCAGTGGTTATGCACTTAGCTGCTGATGAAGAAACAGACCATTAACACTGCAGTTGATTTACATTACACCTGGTATTACAGTGAAATAAAGATTCCAAACTCTGCCCACTTGTTGCTGGGGTACCGTCAAAACTTTTGTATCTCTAAAATACATTGATGCTTCATAAGATCATAATGATCAGGTAGTATCTACATGAAAGAGTTCCTGCACACTTAAATAAGCTCTAAAATGAATTAGATGAGTATATTGTGATAAAACCCATCAAGAGGGAATAAATAATTTGTTTTATTATTATTAGAGTTGGAAATTGCCCATTATACTATATACTAATCAAAATCACCCTGAACCTTGCAAGGCCCGTGCTTTGATGATGCATAGTCTACTGTTTGGTCCTTCTCTATACCATCCAGTTTTTATTGAAAAAACAAAAAAACACACACAAAAAAAAAACAGGAATGAAGTTACACTTTTACAGGAGATTCTGATAACTGACATCATCCAACCATCAAAATCAAACATTCATCAGCGCCGTGATATAACACTTTATCCTGTGTGATTTTGAACACAAAGCTCCGTACAGTTTGTCCCAGCAGTAGCTCCATTACTTTCTGTGTAGTTGCCTGTCATGATATGATTCAATTAAAATCCCTGAATGATTCCTGGTGGGATTTATAATGTTCTCCTCTAAACTCATCTACAGTGAGGCGAACGGATAAGCAGAGAGGACGGGCCGCTAGCAATCTCCATGTCACTACACTCTCTCAGGTCTCTCAGGAGGAATGACGGAACTTCCGCCTTACAGGAACGCCATGTTTAATCCTCCCCTGTGAGCTGGAATACCATCCTGTGCCGGGTTCATCAACTCACCGAAACACTCTTTTTTTTCTGCAGTATTTTTTTTTCTTTTCCCTGACAAACAGGCCTCACCGTCCACGAGAACCAATCTGCTCTGTATCTTCTACATCATGTATATATGAAATAGTGTACATATGTAGTTAATTTAAATCCTAGTGTGTTTTTTGTGACCGAATGAGATTCAGGTGTCAGACCTCGGTCGAAGGGCCGTTTGTTAAGTGTCCAAGTGCTTGCTGTTGTTTTTTTGTGTTTAGATCTCACTCACTGCTGCCTCACTGTAGTCTGTGCACTGAAACTCGGAGCTGCGCTGATCCTACACTGTAAATGCTTCACCTGCTGCCTCCAACAATACTCCATCACTGAGAACGAAACATCACAGCTTTATTTCGATTTTTTTTTAAGCTAGTCTTACTTTTTTTAAAACACTGTTTATGCTCAACAAAAAACTTTCCCTCTGAAAAGTGTATATGGAAAAAAGACACTATCCACTTTAATAGGAACACCTTTATATGTGACCCATCACCACAATATGAGTCTTCATGCACTTAACTGATTTTTTTGAGTAAATTGAATTATCTTAGGTTAAACCTGAGATGCATCTGTGGGCGGCACTGTGGTTAGCACACCTGCCTCACAGCATGAAGGTTCAGGGTTCGAGTCCCAGGCTTGTGCGTTTCTTGTGTGGAATTTGCATATTCTCGCCATGCTTGCGTGGATTTCCTCTGGGAACTCTGGCTTCCTCCCAGTGTTCAAAGACATGCACACTAAGCTAGTTGGCTGTTCCAGATTGCCCCTAGGTGTGTGGTTTGAGTCTATTGGCCTATGGTCTTGTGAGCTGTTGAGGGTGTACCCCGCCTTCGCTCAGTTTTGGCTGAGATAGGCACCAGTCACCCGAGGCAACCCTATTAGGATAAATGAGTTGAGATGCATTTGTCTTATTTTTATCAACTTTTATCTAAATAAAAAAAAATTGTTTCGGTCATTTTAAAACTGACTCTGCTGTCTATTTATACAGAACTCAGAAATTCAATTAGTCATTAAGACTCCTTTTGTGGTGATGGGTCACAGATCTCCTCATGTATGTTTAGTTATCTAATGAGCCAATCATATGGCAGCAGCACAATGCATAAAATCATTCAGATACAAATCACAAGTTTAATTTAATGTTCACAACGAACATCAGAATCAGAACTTTCATCATGGCATAGATGTTGCTACCAGATGGACAGTTCATATGGAATGGTGCGAAACACTAAGTGGGCAAAAATGTAAGACATCATAAGAAAATGGTCAGAAGGCTGCGTCTTCGGTTCGAGTCTTTCTGAGTAGAGTCTGCATGTTCTCCCCCTGCTTGTGTTTTCGCCAACAGTCCAAAGACATGCATGTTAACTGGCTGTTCCATATTGCCCCTAGATGTGGATGTGTGAATGATTGTGTGTGTTGGCTTGCAATGGTCCGGCGAGCTGTTTAGAGGGTACCCTACCTTTGCCCAGTGTTGGCTGAGAAAGGCTCCAGCCACCCTGCAACACTAATAATAGGATTTAGCAGTTTGGGAAAATGAGTAAGTGTGTACGATTGCTTTGAATGGCCAGGTCGGAAGTAGGAACTCAAGTAATTATGCTATACCTGTAGTGAGCAGAAAAGCATCTCAGCATGAACCTTGACGTGGATGTGTCACAACACCTGAAGACCACATTAGGTTCAACTCCAGTCTGTCAATAAGAGGACTCTTGAGTCCATAATGGACAAAGACCACCCCAAAATCCTCTGCAGAAGATTAGAAAAACACATCCTTCCGTCTGTTCTCCATGCATTAACAGTCCAGTTTCTGAAACTTAAATCAGCCCAGTTGGCACCAACAACCGGATTAAGTTCCAGATTCTACCCTGTGATGCTCGATGTGAACGTGACCTGGACTTGCATGTTTGTACGCATTAGACTTCTGCCACATGATTGGTTGATTAGATAACTGCATGAGGTGTTGACAATAAGCAGAGGCCCTAATCATTATTGCTGGATGAATATAATTTATAATGGAACTGCATTTATATGGAATTATATAGAAATGATGAATTAGAACTGCAGTGCATTTCAGTTTGACCGACACGCAGATCGGCTCTTCGTTTTGTACCCTTTTTTTTCATTTCATCTAAAAACCAAGCAAAAGGGCACAACTGGGATGATTATTCAAGCCTACAGTTCATATTTTATTCTCTACCAAAGTGAAAGCAAAACCAAAGGCACAAGATTACAAATACCAGTTTTGTAAATGTAAGCTAGTCAATTCAATGTGCAAAAACTAGCACAAAAGTGTCATATCCCGTTTTTTTGTCTACGTCACAGGTTAATTCGTGCCTTATTACTGTAAAGATTTGACTTTCCCAAAGCTGATTAAAACATTATCCTTTAAAAAAAAACACCAGTTTCTGTTTGATCATTTCTACAAAACCTGGGTATGTTATATAGACACATAAGATCAACGACAGCATTGTTTCAAAATGGCTTTAATAACATAGAAATTCCAAATGTGTGAAGATTTGATGAAGGAGGGATCTCTGGGTTGGAGTACATCAACATTAATAAATAGCATTAGTCTTTATTTCTTAACAAAAGGAAACACCACACAAGCAACTGGGAAAGGGAATGTGTCTTATTTGATTTGCACTCTAATGGTTTCCAGTTTTTTCCTTCAACAGCGATGCTTTTAAACACACACCTGCTCTGTAAATGCGCGATTTGTAACAGTAGTTTAGTTCAAACTATTACAGAAGGTTACTTTTGCTAAACATGTATCTTTGTTGGCCCAACACTGTATGTATGTGTGTACATAGTAAAATGTCTGTATTTAATACAATATTTCCAAATGCATTTGGCTTTGACATGAAGAAAAACAAATAGAAACAAAAACAAATCCTTAGATTGAACTTGTGCAACCAATGGACTCTAGCGAGAGGCTTCGAGAGCATGTTAAACCTAACTGAAAGGAGTGTTAAACCCGCTAAACACTTCCGAAACTCACACACTTGTATACGCGGATCATGGCACTGAAGGAGACGGCAGTTTGGATCACGAATATGACGACCACTAAGGCAAAGCAAATCTCACAGCCAGACTTGCAGGATGAGCTGTGCTCTCTCTCATCCAGGGCTGAGAGGCTGGAACCCTTGGTTCTTATTAAGGCGACTACTGACGGTGACGAGGAACGTTCACGAGCGTCTGACGTTAAATAATGACATGCACACATGGACTTACAGCACATTTATCTTTTAACACTGAATTCTTTAAAAAACCCAAATTCAACAGTTCACCCTGAAGCTTTGTTTGGATGCAGAGGACATTATGGGGTGTACAGGGTTACAGCACCGGGTGGACGTCTGTACCAGCCTCTGCAACTTAACAGTACCTACAATTAGAGACTGAGGACATGATCTTTGTTGCTGTTCATTTAATTAGAAAGTATAGCACTGCGCATAAGTCCAAAGTGATATGAGTATCAGAAAAAAAGGCCAAAATAAAAAAATCCTGAAACACTTGGAAGTCACTGAAAAAATGAGGAAAGTGCACCCTCACGTGGTCAAAAACCAACATTCCAATCAACAGCATGACGTCACTGCAAAAGCGTCAGAAGAATTTAGCGACAAGGGGTTGAGAGATAATATAACAGATCACTTTCGCCAGGACAAGCTCACTCATTCACACCGGACAGCAGAACAACATTTCGGACATTTTCTAGACATATGGCACTGCTCACAGTATTATTCACATCAGTAATAATAATAAAACAAAAAACAAATGGAGAAAAATAATCCAAATAAAATTCCGACATGTACAGGAATGCAAAATGAAACCAGACATCGCTGTTTCCACACATTCTATAGATAAGTCATTTTATATGCTTGATTTTAAAGTGACAGTATCGGAGCACACACACACACACACACACACACACACACACAGGTGTACGGTATGAAATCTTACAACACACACACGCTGTACAAGTTTGACAAGAACTACAGTAATCAGAATATAAAATAAAAATAGCTCTGATCCGAAAACAAAGCTTCACGACTTCACATGGTGCAAAACCAAAATACTGAACTATGACTCATCACCTGCTTGCCATGTCATGTCTTTCTGGTTAACCAGGTTGTACCTACAAGCTTCATATTGTGGAAGTACCTGCTATGCCAGTGCAATCAATAACTCAGAGGAAAAGGAAACAACAGAGGGGAATGAAAGAGCATGTACAGGTGAACAATAATTTCCTCCAGGGATTAATAAGATATCAATTTAGCCATTTAATTCCCCCTCTCTTACACACACTCACACACCACAGAGACGCGTACGGTGTGCGTCCGACAGCGAGTCCAATTTCCAAGCACGTCAGAGAAGATCTGAGGAAAGCCGACGTCAAAGATAAATGTGTCAAATTAAGACTTCAAAGTAGTCATTCAGTGCTTCTGCCCTGAATTAGAGATTATGGATACATTTCATTTCCCGTTCAATACTGATAGAGTCTCTGTGTGGATGTACAGTATTCCTGAGAGAAAAAAAAAGGAGACTGAAACATGAAACCGTTCTATAACGTTGTTGTACAGTTGCTCCCTGTCTGAGGTAAAGGCCCAAGTATACTTCAGCAGATGTGGGTTTGTGCAACATGGGTGCTGGTGTGTGCATCGGCGTCTCCAAAGCGAATTACAACTTCAATGGCAAAAAGCATGGTGAGACAATCCCTGAATAAGATTAAAAACAAGAAGCAGTGCATAAAGCTCTGCAGGTGGGATGCCCCAGGGTGGTGAAGCACCTCTGTGACATCATCACAGAGCGCAGAGATTAATCAGTAGGGAATTAGTCTATAAGCCAAAGCAGAGAACTCCACACCAGAGTGGCGACAATACGCTAGTACAGTCCGCAATCGCTGTTACAAAAACAAACAAAAAACAAACACACACACTTGGGTCATGTGACACGGATCTGGCCACCGGTAGAGCATCACTAAGTGGTCAGCCCCTTATAAGGAACATTCGACAACAAGAACGTAAAAGGCAGGCAGGGCAGTTTGCAACTCTACAGAAAAAGAGCTTCTTTAATGCTGCTTATTGACATTTTAAAACATAGCCTATTTGACACTTCGGCTGCTACTAGACGACGCAGTCTGTGTGTGGGTGCTTCACGCGCCCCATCCTGCGTGTGGACGATATTGGGTGAAGAATACTTGGGCCCTAAACCAACAAGCGAATTCAATAAAGCACCAGTGAAACAAGTAAAATGATGTGGTTGCTCACATACTTTCACTCATTTGCGTCTGTGCTCCAGTGATGACGCTGACAGGCGATTGACTTTTTGGGAACACCCCAAACACAAAAGCGATTATGAAGTGAAAAAAATAAAAGAGCAACGGAAGCCAGCCTGGGCCCAGAGCTGCACAAGCTGCTTGCAATTTCAAGTATGCTACATAATCAACCGAACAGATACTGTCACTTTAAAATAGGTTAAACACAATATTCACAAATATACATTTAAGGCTTAATTGTTTAGCACTAACAAGAGTAGCAGCAGTAAAGCACTTCTGAATTATTAAAAAAAAAAAAAGTAATACAATAACAACAACAATAACAATAATAATAATAACAATAAATTTCACTTAGATGAACAGTTTCAGACAAACCTCTCACTAAAATCAAATCGATTTCAGTCCTGGTTCAAGACAAAAACTGTATAAACACTTCCTTCAGACAAAGCACGCTACTTTGTGTCCAACTCGCTGATAATCTGTTCAAGAACACTCCAGAATGCGCACACGTACATATAAAATCCCACCATTTACCATCAGAGCAATGACACACATACATAATGGAGGTTACAACACACATACAAGCCCTAGTCTGCTTCAAGACTTTCGAGGGGTGAAATAAAAGGAGTCGGATTTCCATCTGGAGCTTAATATTCCACTCGTTCAGAGCAGGATTTGCAAACTGTCACCATGTCGTATGCAATGGGATTCGCGCATGAGGCCGCAATATCCAATTCTGCGTTATAAACATAGATCAGTTACAGTAATGCTACACAGCAGCAGAGGCAATGCAAGTGACTGATGACGGTTAAAGCCAATTTCAAATGGCAGCATCCAGTGACCTCACACAACCACACACACGCGCGCACACACTGAGGAAAATCTGAAAGTGACCAAATATCACCGGCGCATGATGTTAGATCAGATCATGCTCCACTTTGTAATAATGGGGACTGTCACTCATGCCATGCCACGTTAGAAAATGACACAAACACACACACCTCAAGCAAGTACCGGAATAACATCAAAGGCAATTTTTAACACCAGCAAACGATCGGCATCAGTTTCCCACATGACAGAACAGTGCTGTTGAGTCCCTCCCCTTACCCAGTCACAACACACAAACACAAACGCGCGCGCGCACACACACACACACACACACACACTAGACCTGCTCCCAGCCTCTCCATCCTTAAATGTGTATATATTAACTATATGGACTCATAAATTAAATTATCACTATATAAAAACACATTTATTTTGTCCTTGCTTGAGTTTGACTAACAGCCTCAGTGGATGTGCAGTGCCATGAGGCTGACTTCAAGAACAGTGCTCCTGCTGGCTAAAAGCATGCAGGAGCTGGATAAGACCTGCACCTCACGCATGAATGACGTACACTCGTGGGAGGACAGCCCTGGAGAAAAGAGAGGGAGAGATAGGGCTCACTCTGGATCGAGAAGGGCTGCTATGTGAAGATGTGTGCCGCAGAGGGGACCGACACAAACTCGCGGAGGATATTCTTGGCCATCTCGATGTTGTTCTGGGCAATCATCAGAGCTTTCTGGATGTCCTGGTGTGAGTAGCCCTGGCTCATGAGGAGCTCGATCTCACTGCTCATCTGCGGGTTGCTGGATGAGGCTGCTGGGGGGACAGGGCTCGGCCTGCGATCAGAGTTGATGCGACGAGGGAGGGGTTTCGGAGGCCGTTCAGGGGCTTCCACAGGGTCAAACTCTAAAAGAAAGAGAACATTAACATACATATTGTGAAAGAAATATATACTTATATAAACCTTAACTGTGCTGAAAATGCTGTAGAAATTGTTGGGTTTCCCAAAAGCCTAGACCCTCATTCACATTCATGGCATTTATATATCTATATACAACTGAGCAATTGAGGGTTAAGGGCCTTGCTCAAGGGCCCAACAATGGCAACTTGGTGGTACTGGGGATTGAATCACTGACATACGAATCACCAATCCAGAGCCTTAACCAATGAGCTACCACTGCCCTTATTATTAATAAGTATTAATTAATAAGTATATTAAATATGTACCAGTGAACGACACAGGAAATCATTCCTAGCTGTGGCCATTAAACTGTACAACTCCTCCGTACAGCAACAACGTCCACTGTTATACATGTACACATTTTACTCGCTGACAGGATTCATTCTGTATCTGTTTATATAGACATTATTAACTTCTAATTTTAGACTTACACACACATATTTACATATACACACGCATATATA
>JAOUQZ010000049.1:11988732-12015454 GCA_028564935.1 Neosilurus hyrtlii | reverse complement strand
AGCAAACAGGGGCACCACCTACACACACACACAGAGAGAGAGAGAGAGAGAGAGAGAGAGAGAGAGAGAGAGAGAGAGAGAGAGAGAGAAACATTTGCAATTTTTCTTATTGAAACTTTTATCTTTGTTTTTCTTTACTTGGTATATTCTGATAATACACATAAGAATGCTTAACATTGTGTGTGTGGGGAGTGGTGGCTCAGTGGTTAAGGCTCTGGGTTACTGAACAAAAAGTTGGCGCTTCAAGCCCCATCACAACAATCTGCCACTGTTGGCCCTTAACCCTGAACTGCTCGGTTGTATAAATGAGGGTGTATAGTAGTGTACTTGTTAGTATGTTTGCCTGACAGCAAGACGGTCCTGGGTTCGAGTCCTGGGCTTGAGTTTGCATGTTTTCCCCGTGCTTACATGAGTGTCCTCCGGGTACTCCGGTTTCCTCCCACAGTCCAATGACATGCAAATTAGGCTAACTGGCTAATCTAAATTGCCCCTCGGTGTGAATGTGAAGGGATCCTAGAAAAAAGATTCTGCAGAGGACTTGCAATCCACTCAGGTAAAAATATACATTGCAGCAGAAACCACGGAAGTGGCCCAATGCACCACAGGATGCAGAGTGGAACGAACGAACGTACATACGTACTTACAACATACATACATAAATACGACAAACATACGACAAGCATGCATACATTTTTTACGTATTACATACACATACGTTTGGATGATATAGCTCTGAGGTCATCAGACACATAGCAAATAAAACAAGACAGTGGGGTTACACAAAAACACAGTAATCCCCTGTTTATCACGGGGGTTAAAAAAATAAGACAAGTTCTATAAAAATAAACACGACATAGCGGGGGCACTTACGTAATGCGACCTTATGTAATGCCCTGAACATGAAAGTGTGTTGTTCCTTACTTCACATATTACAACACATTTTTCACATCAGAAGATCTGGATCTCAGTTTTATAGAAATCTTTTAAAATTAATCATATTTAGTTCTGTGGAAGTGAATCCAAAAGGAAACTCGCTGAATCAAATAACCTTAGTGTTAATACAAGCCGTCTCAGTTCTCTTTGCTGGACTATTTTACTAACTGATACTCTTAGACCACTTGCTGTTTATACCACAACCTATTTATAAACCCAGGCTGCGTAACACTGAAGTACTTTATTTTATTATTGCTGTAGTTATTTCACACTCTGCCATTGTTAGGATGGGGTGGAGACAAAAAGCAGGATTCAAGTAAAATACCAGAAATGGAAAATGGTTTTGTTGCAGAACCATTAAAACCAATTCATTTTTAACGCTAACTGGGAAAAGACAAAAATATATGCACCAGCCAAACTGTCAAGCATTTATTCACATCAAACATCAGCAAGGAGGAAAGATGGAATCCACGGTAAGGACTGCTGCTGAAACAAAGCTAAAGGCTTCTCTAATCCTTGACTGCCCAGTTTTGATGAGTCTGTACACACTATAGCCTCACATTCCCCTCCTTGGCTGCCGGGAGGAGAACGTGATGTGTTCCGCAGTTGTAGGGCATCTCAGAAAAATCAGATCATCAGTGTCTGAAAACTGGTGTGTGTGTGTGTGTGCGCGTGTGTCTGCGTGTGTCTATATAATACGCTGTTCATGCTACAGTATATCCATTAGCAGTCAGAGATTGCCAGTGCTGTTTATTTTACTGTTTACTTTTAAGTTTGACACATTTAAGTTTGGGGCCGGAGTTGTAGTGGTTATGGGTGCTGGGATCATGATCGAGAGGTTGTGGGTTTGAATCCCTGTTAGACCCCCACTATGCTAAGACCCCTGGGCAAGGTCTTAATCACAAGCGTGTCTCTGTTCACCCAGCAGTATAAATGGGTACAAGTAAAAATGCTGGGAAGGTAACCTGTGATGGACTGGTGTCCCATCCAGGAGTTGCTTCACATTAAGGAATCCGGGGGTAAGCTCTGGCATGATGAGCCAGTAGGCTCGAGTGTAAAAACCCAACACACTTTACCTTTGTCATATAAACCCAAAGGCAGACGTTACAGTATCTTCATTTTTATTTGTGAGGTGCCAGAAAGTTGCAGCTACACATGGACGGCAAGCTTTGTGTTCTTTAGCAATCAAGACTGGGAGCAATCAAGCATACATTAACCATCAATAAAGATGGTGGGTCATTTAAGAGGAGTCAGAGTTTAGAGGGGTCCAAATTTGTTATGTTCAGATACAAATAAAAAGTGCTGAGTCACTGATCTGAGCCCACTTGGAATACTAAAACTGCTCAAGTGTAAAATTTAAATTCGGACTCACCACTCCTGGGCAATGGAGGCTGAATAGAGAATGAGGTTGATAGAACTTTACCCACCTTACACAACACGACAATCTGAGCAGATAACTTTTTAAGGCCAGCTTAGCATTGAGGCACATTTGTTGGGACAAATTCACCTTAAAATTGGGCCAGTTGTCATATAGTGTCAATCTGGCATTAGGGCATAAGGGGCATCAGGGGCCAGACTTCTCGTATCCATGTCTGAGGTGTGTCCTTATAATTTTTAAGATTTATTATATGTGATATATTCTTAACACATAGAAGTGGTTAAAATGTCACATGAAGTGTCCACCGAGGTATAGTGTCATAACTTCACATCTATTTAACAGCGCGCAGATGACCAGAGGTGGACACCATAACTGATGTAATGCAGGACCCCCATGTGGACGCAAACGGACAGTGCAGCGGCAGGCATGAAGCTTGAGAGACATTAAATTAACACAAGAGTACGTCAGGTGCTTCAGGAGTTTACAGTGTTGATCTTAAGAAAATGATTTACCGCGGTTTGTGCCACCACAATGCGCAACTGTTACATAATCCTTTCAGTCTAACTTGAGGTTTTCATTTTGTTAACAAAAAACTAAAATAAATGTGTGAAATGTAATGTGTATCAACGTGTACTTACGGACTGATGTTCCTGGTTCACTGTCCAAAGACAGGCGGCTAAATGATGCTGATGAGCCGCTCGCCTCTGAGAGAGTGCGTCGAGCTACCGGCAGAGGAGGTTTGGGAATGTCGTAGCCGTTCTCCTCCTCCTCCTCTAACTCCGGCTCCTGAGGCCCGTTACTATTCACCGTTGGAGGCAACTCTGAGTAGTCTGGACATAGAGGGAAACAAAACAATCCCTGACTACTAATCTGCCTGACTACACAATCAGCTCGAGACCACGAGGATCAAGAGGACTGGACAATTGAAGGTTTTAAATGCATTCAAGTCATCTCTGATTAGAGACAAATCAAAAAATATATTATAATAATTTGACCACACTGAACTGATAAATCTTCTGACGTGGCTTCAAAAAGCGAGAAGTCAGTTAGGGTTAAAAAAAAATTACTCACCACAGTAATCGTTTAATCAGGGGTCTTAAGTTTTTGTTAATTTAAATCCAAACAGTGACCTTGTTTCGGCCAGTTGGTGTATATTTACCGAAAGAACTTTGTTACTGAAATGATATCATCATGGAATAATATTTGTCTGGTCATTAAACCTGTCACAGCTTAATCATGCTGAAACTAATGACCCTCCTCCCTTTTCTAAAGTGAAGTGTGTTGTAGAAGTAAAATTCTTCACCGGAGTCTGAACTCACTTTTATTAACGATTAGTACAGGCACATCCTGTGCATTTAGGCTGCGCTCTAATTGTATACATCATTCAGCGTCAGTGTGTAGTTGGTGTTGCTGGATTGGGTTGAGAAGCAGCTCTAATTTGAGAGTATTGGGTATACATGAGATAATGTGTCTAAGGGTTAATCAATTAATTAATTTTACCCCAGCATTTGGTTAAGATCCACCAATAATGTGTCAACATAAAGCACTGTACAGAGGTAAACACTGAAGAAATGGAAATAAGGTGGGAAATAAGCTTGCTTGGGAGAGGTTTAAACTCTCAGAATTTGACAGAATCGGAGTAGAAACTCTCTCTATACACTTCAGAATTCATTCTGCTCTTTGCTACCATCCATCACATCAAAGACACAGTTCAACTGGCAGAAATATATGCCAATGGGAATAGCAAAAACTGACAGTCTAAATACACATTTGGAAAAAAAAAATGCTTGAAGCAGATTACCTAACTTACTTTCCTATATGTCTCTCATATAGGCTGTGTGAAGGTCTATGCATACCTGAATCACTGGCTTGAAAAGGCAAAGTAGCACTGAGAGCCTGAGCCTGAATGTTGTACATGGCTTCATACATCTGTGGGTTTTCGGGGTCCAGATCACTGTGCAAGCTCCTAGCCAATCAAAGAGAGAGTTAAAAACGTCTTAAATATTTGTTGTACTTGGTTGTAACAAGACACTGAAAGGCTGTAAAACAGTTTACCTTGAGTTATGGGCGTTGGAGTGCGGAGGCCTGGGCACCCCCTCCCCAAGTGAAGTCATTGTGGTCAGCACAGGCAGAGAGCTGGGAGTCATGTAGTCCGAATCCTCATTATTCTCAGAATCATCCTCCCCAGAGTGCTGCTTTACTGCAGGAAGAGGTCTGATAACACAAACAAACAAAAAGTACTCAGACACACAAGCAATTCAAAACAAGAAGGAAATAACAGTTATAAGAATAGTAATAATAATACAGAGCATCTAAAATATACCTGGCTGCAAGGGAATAAATGGCATTGGCTGATACAGAGGGTTTCACTTTTGGGTTGTCATACTCAGATCCACCAGAAGCTGTTGCACCAAAACACTGCAGCAGGAAGGCAAAAACACAAACTCTTAGAAACAGCACATGGAAGAATTACATTTACAATTATCCAAAAAAATTATTATCCAAAAGCAGAGTGGAGGAGAACACCATCATCGAACATAATGTAGTGAATGTACTGACGGTACTGTATGCAAGATATTTAGAGGAATGCCAATATAAAAATATACTTATTCATAAAATCATCAGCTAGCACACCAGTGTGCTTCCCAGTCCCAGGTTATGGTTGCATAGAGGCTGAACTGACCGGCCAAAGAAAATCATATCTAATCAAGTTTAAATGCGCTAAGCTGTGGGGCTTAGTATGAGTGCCCAGGCAACTGATCTGCATAATTTCTGTTTTAAGCCAAAATGCCCACCAGCTGGTGCTCAAGACTGGTTGAGCTGCTGTTCCGCTGACCATCGAGATCTGAGGGCAGGGCAAGCGGAAGGGAGTGTCGGTTAGAGAGCTCTCGTGACCCACGTGTCTCTCCGCCTACAGCAGCCATCTGAGAGGGAGCTTTTGGGACTGGGCGTAAGTTCCAGTCAGCAACACTTCGGTTGGGTGGAGTAGGAGGTGGTTTATCACGAGGCGGTTCTCCAGGCGTGCAGGGCAGGGGCCGTCTCAGGATTCTACTGTCAGCTCCAGCCGAGTGAGGTCGCTCTGGAGGTGGAGGAGGGGGCAGGTCTCGCAATGCTGGAGGCAGAGGCAATGGTTTGTCTTTGTGGTGCGTGGAAGCCTGTGAACAGGAAGGGATGATTAGATAGTGAAGTAAAACTACACTGCAAAAACTTTCGGCATTCCTCTTAGTCATGTGATAACTGGTCTTGATGATTACCACAGCAAATAATGTGGTTTCACAAAACAGTACTATATGAATTCACCTTAGAAGTGGCCCCAGGGCTGGAGGCCCCTGGAGGGTTAGGTGGTCTGAGGTCTAAACGTGGGGGTACCGGGGGCAAAGATGTTTGGGGTGGCATTGACATTGGGGATGGAGGCCTCTCCACCTGTAAAACACAAAAACAACAAACCTTATGTATTATCACTTCAGGATTGATACTGTACATGAAATGCACATGCTAATCTCATCGATCTACACATAAAAGATGGCTGTAGATGGATTTTTATCAATGACGGGTTAACACGAGACAACCTAAAACTTTAGATAAAGTCACAACTGCCAAGAACACAACACTGAAAATACACCGTCAGGCCAGTATCAAATACTACAACCTTTTCTAGTTGTTATGGCGCAAGATATACCCGTTTTCTGTGTATGCATTGTGTACACTCTGCTAGAAAGGTTCTAAGAAATGAAATCTAGCACTGTATGACCAGTGGAAGGCCTCTGGAAATACCAGGTCGATCCAAAATACTGCTTTGTTTTTGCAGGTTGAGAAACAGAACTGTGCAAATACTTCTGTTAACTTGTACATGAGAAGCACAAACTAAAACACTTCTGTTTATGTTCTGATCACACAGGAAGTATACTGTTAAAAGCCATGTTTCACACAGTCCTGTGGTTCAAGGACAGTTAAAAAGTGAATAAGAAAAGCTCTGGTTACATGACAACCTTAACTGCTCAAGGGAAACGTAGGCAGCAGCAGCAGCATGGAGTACAGAAATAATCAATTCGGTCTTTAGACCTTTACTACTAAAATTATTACTAAATACAAAGGCTGGAAAATTAACGTTGCATGAAATGAATATGCATGCAAAGTTATAGAAATGTATTATTTCTCACTTTAGCCCTCTTCATGCAAAGCAGATTCAGGGAACGTTAAATGCAACTGATAAAACAGACACAATCAGAGCTTTGTATCACCAATAGGATGAATTTAAAGTGTGTGAAATTCATCAGGGACACACTCAACCATCACTGATGTGCAAGTTTAAGGGTCTAAGAAAGTCTCACTTTAGTACAAGCCAGCTTGCTCATCATGAGGTGGGGGTCTTCCAGTCGGTCGTCATCGTCATCATCGTAGCTTGGCGAATGTGCCCCTTCTGCCCCGAACATTCCCCTGATGCACCCATAGGAACCACCACTGTTGTCCTTGGGGTCGAAGGGGTCGACCACAATAGGCTCAGTGCCCTTAATTTCACAGCGGCAGAAAGGGCATCCTTGGCCTTCTGATTCCTGCGGCACAGAATAAGAGACAATCAAGAAAAGATGAAATGTAGTAACTGGTACTTACTAAAAAGTTCTGCCATTGTTCCTACCTGCCATGCAGTGAGGCAAGATGTGCACATGAGGTGACCACAAGGCTCAATCTTCACATCCTTGTCATTCTCAGCGCAGATCTTGCACAGCTGGAAAGTTGAGCCCATTTCGCAGTAGAGCTCATATTGCTCCTGTTCAATAGAAGAAACAAAAGGTTGAAGCTGTCAAACAGAAAGTATGAGAACAAGCTGTGTGTAGAGTGTGCCAGTGAGACTAACCTGTGTGACTTTGATATGGTCTTGAGGTGAGGGTTCACACAGCCCTGTGAGATCTGGGTTCTGAGTTCGGCCATCGGGGAACAGATAACTAAAACACAGATGTGCTTTAATAAATCACAGTGGCATTTCTAGCACAGAGATCGGCGACGCAATATACCTCAAATGCCAAAACGTACTCAACAGCAAGAGTTATAAAATACACTATATCGAGCGACAAACTCGAGATCTGATAGTAACTAGCAACAACATAACTCCCAAAAATACACATATTATTAACATTATTAAAGTTTGAGCCTCGACTACTTCCACAGTGGGATGTTTATGTTTGAGGTAATTAACAGGAATAATACAGATATTGTATGTATGGTGAGAAGCCAACCACCGAGCCTAGCATAATAATAATGAGAATTAAGACAAATATAAACACACTTACAATCCTTCCCGGAAGCCATCAATGAGAGCCTGGAAGAGAGGCTTATTGTGGGGAATGGTTTGCAGGATATTCCCGTCGGCAGTCACGTAGCCGATGGCCCACTGGCCCAGACGTGTGCAGCTCAGCCTGAAAATGTAGCTACAGTGCAAAGCAGAGCAGAGCACAGCAGACACATCCAGTATTAAAGTAAGTTTAATACAAATATGATAAGCTTTAAATGCCACATCTTTGTGGCCAAAAAAAGAATCTTGGCGAATTTTCAATTGTTCCAGGGTGCACTACTGTGGCAGTAGAGGCGTGGTCAGGAACCGGATATGAAGTGTGGCAAGAGTCGGGGAGAATGAGCTGGTAACAAAAGTGTGCTGACACTTGTGTGTGACCTATATGAGACTATTTATGTTCACTTCCTCTCTCTGTGTGTACTACACACCGAAAAGAAAGCGTGGTGATTCAGTGGGGAGTGGCTCCTGCAACCTTGTCCGAGAACAGAATGCTGATGGCACTTTGAGTGTGTGTGAGCCTTTTTTTGTTTGTTTAAACCGGATCAGTGAGATACATAGCAAGAAATATGCTATCGGGAAATAAACAGTTCCTCCAGGAGCCTCAGTTCCTCCAGGATTGCCTCAATTCATGCAAAGTCAACCAATCCTCATGCATTCTGAACGACCCTGCATTTTTATCAATCACTGCGACCTTGTGAAAAAATGTGGTCAGTTATTGTATCAAACTTCAAATTTACAACAGCTTACTGGAATTATCCCGGCTACTTTTATCAGTAGTGCTTTCAGATCCAATGGAATAAGACATAAATTATAGCTGTTAGCGTGATGAGGCTTATTTGGACAGATCAGGAGGTTAGTGTGTACATCAGTAACAAAAAAAAATGTACAGTACTCATTAATGAATATGCAAAGACCCAGTGTGACATCATGAGAGTCCTACAATACAGCCACTGATCTCGGGTACCAAGCTGCTCTGTGATCCACTGGGAGCCCGAGGTCTTCTGACTGAACGTGAATCGTCCCAGTGTGTCAGTATTTTGTCAGAAAACAGTTACTAATGATTATCTAAGACAGCTTGTGTAATGAATAGTCATTTGGATGGGACCGAATGCGTGCTGCGTGCGAATATATAGAGGACATCTTATCTGAAAGGACAATGCATGGATGCCCTATTGTCGCGCACAGGCCTTGCGTAGGAGAGAAGGCGAAAAAGGCTGGCGAGTTATGATTGTACACTTGGTGAGCATAATTGTCTCATTGTTTTCTTCTGTAGACGTGTAGGTGGAAGGGGTTGTACAGGGTGTACTACCTGCCAGGCTTGTGGATGAACTTCTGCAAGCGAGCTTTGACCTCGTCGTAGGTGAGAAAAGCCATGTATCCTGGGTGAGTCACTGCAAGGCTGTTCCAGTTCCGCAGCAGAGACGACCATGGCTACAAACACACACAAACACACACGCTCAGGATCATGCATGAAGCACAATGAGAGAGACACTAATGAGAATGACTCATTCTGTACAGCTGGTCTGCCAGTTATTCTGATAAAAACCCTCGGGTCCTAGTTAACTTACACAGAACGGAACAGCAGGACATTTAATTGGAAGACAATGACTGCGAATGAATTTAATGACTATGAGAGCATAGGTGAGAAGCTGAGCAGATGGAATCGTTCCCGAATTAATCAACAAGTGTGCTAAAACAATGAGCATTTTTATAACAACTGCTTCTCAAACCACAGAGCTTAACAGCACTCACTGGGTGTATTGTCTATTTTAGAAAAAAGAAGAAAGGATGAACAGACCGACTACCTGTTTAATACAATAAGAGTTTGAAAAAAAGACACACAGAACTGTAACTGAGTGATGTTAAGCTTTATGTAATGAAGCTGTAATACCTTTCACACACCTACACATTTAGTCAAATAGTCCACTCGCTCATTTGCCAAACCACTTACTCCTAACTCGGATGGTGGGGAGGCTGGAGCCTATCTCAGCTGACACTGGGCAAAGGCAGGGTACACCCTGATCACCTCGCCAGACCATCACAGGGCAACACACACATGCACACAACCATTCACACTCATATCCACACCTAAGGGCAATTTCGAAAAGACAATTAGCCTAATGTGCACGTCTTTGGACTGTGGAAAGAAAACCAGAGTATCAGAAAAAATCTCACATAAGCACGGGGAGAACATGCAAACTCCACATAGAAATATCCAAGCCCAGGAAGCGAACCCAGGACCTTCTTGCTGTGAGGCGGACGTGCTAACCACCTTTTCTTCCCTGATGGCACGGATATAAAATGGGGTCAGTGAAACAGTGCTTCAAAGAGGATGGGGGATCATTTTCACATATGTATTGGCACCCCAGAGTCCTGACCTTAACCCTATTGAAAGTGTTCAGGATGTGCTGGAGAAGACTTTAGGGACTGGTTCAATTTTCCTCTCATCAATTCAAGACACCGGTGAAAAATTAACCCTACACTGGACAGAGATAAAAGTTATGTCGCTCAAGTTTGTTAAAACTATGGCATGACAATTACATACTGTAAGCAAGGCTAAATGCACTTCATGAAAATATTAGTGTAACTTATTTTTGGCCGTGCAATGTCGTTGTTATGGAGATGGTGTTTAATAGTGTATACTAAAAAAAGCTGAACAAAGGAATCCGCACAATACAATTCATATGACTCATACCGTCCGCTTTACTGTGTGGGGTCAGAATGCTCATGCATTGACTTCAGTGTCCTGAAGTACAGATGTTCTTGTTCTTGATGATCTTTTAACATCCATCTGTCTCATTTGCATTCAAAATGCTTTAAATTTGAACATGGTGAGTGATGTGTGCAACCTCACATTTATAACGTGCGTTCAAAAGCAAATAAGGATATAGATAACTTTTTTGCATTTATTTTGAATGTTATTCATTTGCTTAAAACAAGACGTAAGCAGATTCTCCAGCTGCATAGAGCATATGAACTGACTAGAATCAATTTTGCCCCCCACCCCCAAATGTACTGGCAATACTTTTTTATTTTTATTTTTTTTTGCAGTTGTGGAGATAACAGACACCATCTATCATGCGCAATGCTCAGTCACATTACCAAACACTGTAACCACACGTCTGCATTCAGATTGTCTTAGAAACTTGTTTTACAGGTCATTAGGATTAAGCTGTTCTGTTAATATTCTATTAAAATGCATTTATTTTGGCATATTTCTCAAGGACATCATGGCCGTCAATTTTTTTGTCATCTTCTGTACAACCAAAAGTGGCCGTAGCTAAAGGGTAAGGGAGACTTATTGCTTCCTCCTGCTGAGTAAAACCACCATTACACTTCACAAACAGAAATAATACAAGTGTTTATTTGGATATAGAGCAGAGATATGAGATATGATCACAAGTGGTCTCTCAAGATGTGTGTGGAGACTCGATTAAGGCCAGGTGTGAACAGATGTGCATGACGATATCCTTATCACCAGTACATGCTAATACTAGGTATGAACAGAGCTGAGGTTGCTGCACAAATTAAGCTCTGTTCATGTGCATACACTAGTGAAATATTTACGGTCTTGCAGGGAGCGATCCAGCTACTGCTCATTTCACCCCGAAACATCTCTGGGTGAGAAATATACAAATGTTACCTAGGCAACCAGTGCCTGGAATGTCCAGGCGATGAGCAGTTCACTTAGTGCGTACATAGAGCAGGTGACAAACAGTACAGTGTGAAATCAATGAGCAATGGGCACATCACTTCCTGTGTGTATGCCACTTGAGTGGTATGGATCGTGTTGTCAGTTGTGTCCTGATTAAACATTTAAACTGAAGTGCATAAAAATGGTTTTAATAAACACTTTGGAAACAGTGTCTTCAATGCAAATGGTATTTGAAGGCATGACTGTGCATCCATCAGCCTGTGTTACACTGGATATTCTTGACAGTACATTTCTGTGACGAACTGGAAAGAAAAATTAATACAGATTAAGAATAGTTACGGTGTGTTAGAGATTGTGATACGATTTTGGGGGGCAAGGGAATAGAGCCCATGCACATGAATTATTCTTTTCAAACCTTACAAGTTCAAATTTGGCTTCTGCATATAACCCATCCAAGTGAGCACATACCTGTAAACACCCGAAGCAGTGGGCTGCCACATACTGTGGCACCCGGAGAGCAGTTGGGGGTTAAGTGCCTTGCTCAAGGGCACTTCAGCCATGAAGGCAGAGGAAAGGAAGGTGCAGCTCACTTCCCCACCACCACACATTTTTCCTGCCGGTTCAGGAATCGAAATAGCCACCTTTCGGTCCCAAACCCACTTCATTATTCATTAGGCCATGGCTTATGGCTTAAGACTGATCTAACAATATTCAAAAGCATTAGATGAGGGCATCTGAAAACGGAGTTCACAATACTTGAGTCGGATAACAGTGAAGTTGTGGTCTGGAGACATGGGCATGCTGTCTCATCAATCAGATTTATTCAGAAGCAGAAAAAGCACAGCTTTACCATCAAGAGCTTCATCAAAGAGCAAACAAGCTCTCTGTAAACAGTGTATTTCTGGCTGAAGGCAAGGCCAAATAAAGACTGCAGTTCCCAGGAACACAGCCCAGAGCACCGACTATCACACGACATACAGAGGGATTACACAGACAGTGCATCATGACGATACGGATTTAACATTTTGTTCAGAAGGGAATCATTTCAGAGCAGACGATGATTCGTGCCACCAAATGCACTCAAAAGGCTGCAGTTTTCTGAATAGCTGCAATACAGAGGCATTTTTAATAAGCCACATCTTGTACATTAAACCCACTGATCAGAATAATAGCCTGAATTAAAAGATCCCTTCCTTCTTCCCAAATTAGCCCTGATGCACAGGGATGAGGGGAACGCAGCTTAATTAAAGGGTGGATATGACATGTAATGATAGGCTTCCTCACTAAAAGCTCTGTGATGTCTGCTTTAGAGTACTCAGTGTAATGAGCCGATTGCTTACACAAGAACACGGGCTTGTAAATGCTCCTCATGAGCAGCTGCGCTGCGGCAGTCGAGCAGGAAACCAAAAGAACAATAGACCCCAATAATATTATTAACAAAACACCAAACTTGTATATTAAAAAAATAAATAAATAATTGTTTTGTTTTCCTCATGACCACAAAAAATCTTTAGCTAATGAAGCTTATAGGATACACAGTAACTCCATTAATAGCCTTATGGCCTTTTTTAATTCATTTTACTCAGTTGAATAAAAAAAGCCTGTTTAAAAAAATAAAGTTCCTCTAGGAAGAAAATTACAGCAAATAAGAAAGGGAAACGTTTAGCAAGAAAAGGTACACTGTGTGGTCAAACGTATGTGGACAGCCGATCTTCATACCCATATACGTTTTTTCCATCAAGCTTTTGTAAAAAAAAGGCTGGAAGCACAAAGTTCTAAAGAATTTTGTAGATCGCTGTAGTTAGAGGCCCATACCTGCTGCCCCTGTGGCACAATCCAAGATCCATGGAAATACGGTTCTCAAATGTTGAAGTGGAAACACAGAACCATGACCTCCACCACCGCACTGAACACCACTGAGATAAAACGGGATGGTGACGCCATTCAGCCACAAAAGCATTAGCAAGGTCAGGCACTCACATTGAGCAAGCAGGCTTGAAGTGAACCAAAATCTGATGGAAAGCCTTCTGTCTGAGACCGATACGCATTGCCAAGGGTCTCGTTTTATGCAGAACCAAGTCATTCTGGTGTCCTGAGAGTCTCAGCAAGGATGTAGGACTGTAGGAGACATTAGGGGTGCCGAGAAAAAAAAATCGATTCACGTCTGAATCGCAATTCTTATTTATTAGCATTCTGAATCGATTCAAATTTTCAAGAATTGATTTTTAAGAACACGTTTTTTCGAGCATTTCCAACCTTACTGTTTGTCCACACACGGCCTCCGTTGTGAATTGTTCCGGCTAAAAGAACCGGAGCAGCAGCACGACCAAATCCTGACCAACGCACACTCCATCACATCACTAAACTCCCAACCAACTCTGAACAAGCAAAGCGGATCAGTACGTCTACAAAACCAGCTGTCTAGTAATATCATTTCTTTCTTTCTTATAGAAGACTTGTTCCTAGCTTAGAGAAGAATGTGGTTACTCGTGAAATTGGCTCCCTTCGTTTGTAATGGTTATGAATCAAACATCAGTTTGAATCAAGAATCGATTCTGAATCGAATAGTCACCCCAAAAATCAGAATCAAATTGAATCGTGAATTGTTGTTCGATTCACATCCCTGGAGGACATGTAGTGCTTTGCAAAGGAAAATGAGGAGTTTGTATTTAATTCTCTAGGAAACGGGTAGTCGGTGGAACTGTTGGAGAAACTGACTTAGGATTTTACCAGAAATGCACCAGAGAGGGAATTCATGCACTTCGAGTAATAAACTGAAATAATAAGGAACAGGACTTCAAACTAATAGCTGTATAGCTGCATTTGCATGAACTTAGAGACTTAAGGTGGGGGTGGGTGGGGGTGGAGGGGGTTGGGGAGGTGTCAATTCAGTTATGTATTGTGCTACTTTTATCACCACAT
This sequence comes from Neosilurus hyrtlii, assembly GCA_028564935.1. Lineage (NCBI taxonomy): Eukaryota > Metazoa > Chordata > Actinopteri > Siluriformes > Plotosidae > Neosilurus > Neosilurus hyrtlii. The sequence continues at coordinate 12,001,276 of JAOUQZ010000049.1, read as the reverse complement.
TGGCTCCAAAACCTTTATCTATTTATTTTTATTTATATTTTTCAAGAGGAAACAATGGTGGCTCAATGTTTAAAGCTATGGGTTACTGATCTGAAGATCAGGGGTTCAAGCCCCAGTACCACCAAGCAGCCACTGTTCAGCACTTGAGCAAGGCCCTTATCCCTCTATTGCTCTGCCAAATGCCTTAACCTCCTGAGACCCAAAATTAATGTTGTGTCTTCTCATTCCTTCACGCCGCTTTAGCCCTTCACCACCTGATAACTACTGAACTTGATCAAGGTTTTCAAACAAGTAGTTTATAACTACTAAGAGTAATATCCAATGGCTCTCATATGAGGATCTTAGGACATACACACGATATTGTTGGGAAAAATATGATTTCTTCATATTAGGACTGTGGGGTCTCAAGAGGATAAAGGTAAATTTAAAGTAGTGAAATGTTGCAGTTCCTCTATAGTCCTACAGACGGCGCACTCCAAACTATTCACACACTGGCAGGCAGCACAGCAAATGTATTTTTATTTTATTATTTTTTTAAATAAATTTTTTGATTATTAAAATTTTTCTACTGTTATACTGCCCAGCAACCTTTCGGTCCCTAAGCCGCATTTCTAACCATTAGGCCATGGCTGCCCTTTACTACCTTTGTGCAGAAATAACAATTAAGAAACTTTCTTTTACATGGTTTAAGGTTTTAAAATTGTAATATCAAATCAGGATATTTATAGAATAGCGATACTCAGAACACAAATCTAATCCATAGCCAGGTATCGTGATATCATCTGATCAGTCGGTCCCTATTGATTCCCATCCCGAGTTCAAATGTAAAAATGTATAATTAGACTTCATTGTACAATTTGAAAGTGACGGTATGTTTTTAATTAACATTTAGGATTAACACATTTCTCTGATCATGATGTTAACCACCATTCAGATTCATTCAGTCTGCACACACACACACTGCTTCAGCAAAGCTGCAGTTGAGTTCGGACCGTAAACAATGGCTATTGTACAACCGCTGATATCAGAAACAATAGTAGTGACCGCAATACTGGAGAGAAGTCGTGGAGCTGAGGTTACGCACCTGAAAAAGCCTGGTGAAGATGTCGAACTCGAAAACAGAGATGTAGTCGTTGCACGTGAGGTCTATTGTGGACTTGAGGGCCATGGCTTCCAAGCCAGAGCTAATTGGGTGAAACTCGTGCAGTGCTTGTCGGAAGACCTTCCACTGGACAATAGTCCTACACAGAGCAAGGGACCACACGAGGATAATAAATTACACAGCAAGCCCAATGAAACCAATGGTCATACTGTGGCTCATACCACATAATAATAAATGCACAATAAAGTAAACACTTACTTGTCTCCAAAGGATCTTCTCCAGAATTCTGCTGCATCTGCCTTCGTGATCCTGAAATTATCCCCTTGGAACAGACCACTGGGAAAGATGGCTTTCAGCTCAGCCAGCATGTGACTAAAGATTAGTGATAGTTTGGTCAAGTTCCGTCTGAAAGCAAAGCATACAGAAGAAAGGCATCAAGAATCGTTTTAAAAAACTTTTTAAATTATTACAGATATTAATTAATTCTCTGTTAAATTATTACATGTAATGTTTAGGACGGAATGTTGTGACTAGTAACACTCTGGGATGTCTGGGATGATCTGGACATGCCATTAGGGGGACTCTTTATAATGAATTGCCCTTAGTGTTGGAATGTGTGCGCGCAGGATGCTCTGTGATGAACTGACTGAATATCCAGGGTGGATTCTCGACACGCTCCCGGTGCTCCTGGGATTAACTCTTCATCCAGTGTAACCCTGACCAAGACCAAGGGTTAGTGAAGAAGAATGAATGAGAACATATATTAATCACTGACAGGTAAAGGCAGGTCCTGAGAGATGGCTGAGCAGAATAAGAAGCAGTGAGCGAGGAAGGAGGTGAATGATATGGATGATGTTACTCGCCCTGTAGTAAAGCAAAGCAGGGAGTCTGACTGGGAGAGGAAAGGGGGGGCGTGATTTACAGACCAGCACAGTAGGGGCTTGTGCAAGCGCTCCAGTCTGGAGAATTGACATGCACAACGGAGTGTGAATGTGTGGCAGGACTGCAGGTGCCTTGAAAACAAGTCGAGCACAAGCTCTCACCCCACCCCCACCCCCACCTCGATATCACACACACATGACACAAACACAGATATGTGCCAGAATCAGGCCACTGCAAATGCAAAAATCTCCTAAACTGTGATGCTAACCAGACAGAATAGGCTCCTTTCAAATATGGTGTAAGAGAACAATATGAAATCGAGGATATTTCTTTTTCTCTTCCAGATGTCATTGATCTCTCTCTCTCTCACACACACACACACACACACACACACACACACACACACACACACACACACACCATTCCATTGCTGTTATCAGCATTTCTTTCAACTCATTAATCTTCCTTTCATTAGAAATGTGAAGCAAAAGTGCATTGCCTTTAGCGCTGACTCTGAAAGCCTGGTTGAGAGAGTGGGAAAACAAACAAACAAATAAATAAAAAAATAAAAACAATGCTCTGAAACGCTGAACACCACGTTCACTTATAACAGAGAAGGTAAACGGAACGAGAGCTCACTGGCAGGGTGCATTTGTTGTTGTTTTTTTGAAGGTTTGGTGCAAAAAGGTGGCAATGCGTTGCCCTCAATTGGAAACAGCTGTGCTGCATTTTCAAAACACCAGCATGATGCTATATGTGGAGAGAACCACCCCACAGAACGCTGCCTAGTTCAAACATTAGCAGTGCAGTCACAATGAAATGAATGAAGTGTAAAGTAAAATAAAACAATACGTTATGAAGCGGAGTACGACTCCAAAAGAAACTATACCACAATAACAGCCCGTCCCAAACATTTCACCGACACTAACATTTTCACATTTATTAAACATCTCAATTTTTTCACTATACTTAACATTTATTGCAGCATCACTTCTGCCAAGGTTCTTAGTTCCTGTTGAAGCCTGTCATGTTAATGAGAAACTGCAAATCATCCGTCCAGATGACACTCCGGAAAGCTTAATGTTTTGCTGCTGACTGTTAGAAAGTGATATTACTGGAGACTTCTTCCAAAAATCCTAACTAATCTTCTCCAACAGTTACACTGATATAGCGCAACACTTCTGTACTACAGGCAGATTAAATGTGAGTGAAATGAACACCTTCCATTTTCCCCTCGATCACTTATTCTAAATAGGTGTCGCACACGTTTATCTACATTTCAGTACATTTAAAAATGAATATCAGTGACTAATCCCGAGACAGAACAAATAATTGTTTTACTATATACTACACAGGAATGACAAGTAAACTAAAACTAGATTTTTTTTAAGGTTAATGTTTAATATTTACATTACAATGGTCATTACATTCCAATATAGCATCTTTTGAAACAAAGTTTAAAAGAACAATCAGTGACCATGGAAAACTGTGTGTTTCTGTCTGCCAACTTCATTCACGCATTATCCAGAGTTTGTGGGGTGCCTATTTATCCAGAGATAGCAAACCATTCCTGTACTGTATACAGTAAAACATACTCAAAGCTCCTTTAAAGAAATCTCTCAAACTGCTCTTCCTTGTGATAGTTGACCGACTGGGTCTATTCATCTCTAAAACTGTTGGTCTTGTGGGGTATTCCTGATATGCAGCAGTAAATACCTAACAAAGGTGGTCCAAGGAAGGACAAGCAGTAAACTGATAAACCCCCGTGGGTGCCCAAGGCTCATTAACGTGCATGGGGAGTGAAGTCTGGTCTGATCCCACAGAAGAGCTACTGTTGCACAAAGGGCTGAAACTGCTAATGCTGGCTATGATAGAAAAATGTCAGAACATACAGAACGGGCAGTGGTGGCGGTGTGGGGTGTGTGTGTGTGTGTGTGTGTGTGGTGGGGGGGGCTCACTGTGTGTGGGGCTGCCTAGCTACAGACCAGCCAGGTGATGTTAATGTTATGGCTGATTAGTGTATACACTTGCATGAATTACATGAAAAATTATAATCTGTGTGCTTGTACTGAAATGTATTATTTGATAAAGTGTTAAAAACTGAAGGAAATAAAAAAAAAATAAATAAATCCATGAACTATCATGTTTAGGATTTTCAGAATTGGAGCCATTCCCATGGGCTTCTGGCGGAGTTTGTTTAATGACTAGGGTAAGCGAGGCCTAATGCTATAGAAGCTCCGTCCCTTCCTCTGGGACTCCAGCCAGCACTTTTCCCTGTGAATCCCCTTTTAACCCAGAGATCCTCCTATACTGCACTGGTACCCTATAGCACATGAAGGATGAGCAGATAGCCCGACCGGATGCGGTAATTATGCAAACTGCCAAATTATGAGGTGGGAAGTGCATATGCGAGTTATACATGAGTTTGGATCTTAAGTGCCGTGTGCTCTTATTGCCACATATACATGAGAACCCTTTTCAAAAGTTCGGTTTTACTGATTGTACAATTCTGCAGAAATCTGTCTGAATTGATCACACCACTCTTTATTCAAACAATGTATCAGCTTAAGAGTTTCAAAGTATGATCTGTATCCTTATTTATACTCATTACATAAATCTTCAAATGGCCGCCCACACACCAGCTTTTTTGACAAAGTATGAACAGACAAGCCCAACTCCCCCTTTTTTAAACTCAGGCTCTTGGCCTCTCCTCATCATGACACTGCATATGAGCCAAAACGTCCCTAGATACTGTGCTTTTGTAAGCCTTCCTCCACTTTTGGCCTGACCTTTAACCTGCAGCTGGCTGCTCCCTTCCTGTTTCCTGTTTTCCATGATAAAAAAGCCAGGCCAACAACAGAGGAGACAGAGAAGTCTGCAAATGCCCAAGGCAGACAATCAAAGGGCCCTTCTACATCTCCACCTATCACTCTGTGCACTACGGAACTTGAGCAGAAGAGAATCAAACAAGAGGTTACTTCTTGAGGTCAGATTTCAAATACTGTGCAACAGTGTATATTTTGCCAAACACCCTACACTTCCTTTTCGACTTTCAGTGTTTGCCAATATACGACATTTCTGGTTCGTACTGTGTGACGGTGAAAGGCTGTGTGCACGTTACATTCAGATTGTGAAACCAGCAAACTGGTGGCTAAACGCATTTCATTGCAAGGTTACATTAAAATACAGACACGTACCAACACATTGCGGACACACCGATCCAAATGATCACTGTAGGGCCCATTTAAGCATTTCACCTCAACATGGTTTTAATATCCGTGTAATCATAATGCAGTAGTTTTAATGCTAACTGAACAGTTCAGTTGGGGTTAAGGTCAGCACTTTGTTGAGGCCAATTTGTGTGTAAAATGATTCCTCATACACTCTGAACCACTCTTTGACAATCTGAGCCCAAAGAGTTCTGTTTTAAGTGTCATCCTGGAATGTGTATGTGCTATTAGAGAAGAAAATACAACCCAATTAGGGGATAATTTACTCATTAATTACGTTCAGATAGTCAGCTGACTTCATTTTAATACCAGATTATGTTGCTGAGCCTCAACACCAACCCCAGATCCTAACTCTGCCTCCAGGAACTTGTACAGTGACCACTATGCATGATAGGTGTACCACGTCATGACCTGCCCTTTTTCTCCTGATGTTGCCTTTTAATTGCAAATTGTGTTGAGATCACTGACAGGAAATAGATCAATTAAAATACCCAGGCAATCAACCAGCAGATCATAAGTGCTAGGTAGTGTACTAGGGATGTGAATCACCAGGGACCACTCGATACGATGAGATCAAGATACCTAGGTGCCGATTCGATTTGTATCGCGACTCTAAGTATCACAATTCTAAAAAAAAATCCTGATTCAATGTTACAGTTGTGTCTCCATTTTTGTTACAATTTTAAAATCTTAAACCATTAAAAAAAAAAAAAAAACTTAATTGTTATTTTTTCACAAAGATAGAAAATAATTTGTGTTCCTACCTACTACCACGCTGTGCTGCCACCGGTAGGATTACAGAGGAACCACAATGTTTCATCGCCTCCAAATCAAACATATGAATAAAAAGTATTAGTAAAATAACAGATTTGGGAGTCAGTGTGGAAATACAAACTAATCACGGTACATCGATATTTCATCCATCTTTATTGAGGACCTCCGATTTAATGACCGAAAAACTGTCCACTAGGGGCAGGTCAGAGCTGAAACATACCTAGCCAGTGGATGCAACAAGCTTAAGTTGTTGGTTGAAGATAACAGTTAAGGAGGTTAAGGTGGGTATGTTTATAAAGCAGAAACCACAGCAGCAACAAACTTAATATTATTTCAGGCCATTAAACAAACCTTGGTGCAACAACAGAGTGCTTCCCCCCCCAAAAAAGCCCCAACTACCCCCACCCCAAAAAAGACCAAAAAAAAAAAAAAAACAAAGTATTACACTGCCATATCTTTGTGCACAATGTCCTTGTGCACAATGTCACGTGCAGTTTATTAGACTAACCCAGTTGGTACAGTCGTATGAACACAGGAAAAAAAAAGAAACGTTCTGCAGCCATCATACATATTGGTATGATTTTATGGTTGGAAGTTATTTGGACTGGACACAAACTCAATAGGATTGAATCCATCGTATAACATAAACAAAAGTACAACAATGCCCTTTGGGATATATATATATATATATATATATATATATATATATATATTTTTTTTTTTTTATTTTATTTTTTAAAATGCACCCAATTTCAAGTTTCGTGGGTTTCCTTTTTTTTATTTACTTTTTTATTACAGTAATCAGTATACTAATTTAACTCTCCGGAACTAGCTTCACACCAGATCTGCCAGGAAGCAGCAGTGACAGCAGCCACGCACTCCACTGCACACACACATTTATACCATAATTAAACATGCGTCCACGGATCTGTCTTTTTTCTTCCTTTTTATTTTTTAAGTAGCATCCATTTACTCTACTTTAGCAAATTTGCCCTTTCCACAGTTTTTATAAAGTCTTCATTTCCTTGCGAGATTGCTTAAAGACAAAACAATGGGAAAAGGGAACAACGTGTGTGTGTTTTTCGTTTTTATGAGGTCTTGAGGGCAAACGGGGAAGTGCACCACTGAGCCGTCGTTGAGTTTTACGAGTGCGCTCATGAGAGTATAAATAAACATGATGCAGTGAAGCCAGCCTGGGCTCGGGGCAGGGGATAGGTACAGCATGGTGTACGTCAACCGTAATTCCATCCAAAAGCCACATGGCTAGCCTAGAGCGGTGTGGGCAAAACGAGTATGTACTCCAGTGAGGAAGTTCAGGAAATGGGGTCATTTAACAGTTCCATTCTTGCAAATGGTTCGCACTTGTGTGGGTTAATGTGATCTTGTTAAAGAACAAATGAAAGATCCTGATTAAAGGGTGATTTAAAAGACATTATCTCAGCATCTATAATAGTTTCATTATTTAAAATTAAAAGTGCTTTACAATGAGTAGGTACAAAATAACCTAAGCCAGACTATAGTGCTTAATATACATAAATAAATTCCTGGTAGAAGCATTTCTCATTAATGTGAGTGCTGAAATTAAATGATGCATGAAGAAATGTAAAAACAAAAAGAAAAAAAGTGTGCATTTGTATTTTCTGCAGTAATCACACGAAATGAACAAGAAGCTCTGTGTGCGATGAGTGCTGTCTTATCTCCAGTCTTCATCTTTTCTCACTGATGAGGTTTACTCGTTGCTCAGCTCAAACAGAAGTTCATAGAATGTACAGCGTTACAGGATGTTAGATACTAAACAAACTGTAAAGGTAAAAAAACAAACAAAAAAAAAAACTTCTACCACAACAAGTGTTAGTGCTATTACACTGGAAGTCTGAACTGAAGGAAACACTATCATGATCTCATCACACGAAGCAGCGAAGGCAGTTACACCACACATGGCGTGATGTTCAGCCTGTCTACCATCAAAAATGTGTATTCAAGACCCGTTATCTACCGCCTTTTACATATCCCGTTAATGATTCCTTCATGCAGAATCCTTGGATCCAAGATAAAATGAAATAAAACAGCCAAACTATGATGTCCGATTGCCTCAGGGAAGGATGGGGGAGGATTCAGTAGGCACCCCAGGCCCATGTACAGAAATGAATCAACTGCAATGCCAATGTAGTCTAAATTTAGCCCCTGGTTGAAGGTGTTCTTAGAGCCTAGACACACAAAGCCAGGACACAATTATACACCAAAAACAGCATACCTTAACAGAACATCACTTTTTTAAACACAGTGCAATGCAAAACACAAAAGATGATTTGCAAATTCAGGATAGGATGGCAAACATCTAAAAAACACGGGAGGAAAAGGGTGAGAACGGCAAGGTAGTGATACAAGAATAAGGCGGGTAGAGTGTGCATGACAACACCACTGCAAATCCCTCACACAAGCTTGGCGCTAATGGACTAATCTGCATTATAATGGAGGATAGGTCACCTCGGTGTACAACAACATTAAAGCTAGACCAGTGAGCAATGGACTAAATTATGAAAGGAAAAAAACAAAAGACACACAGCGACAGGATGAAAACTGATATTTTATAACCTATTTAATGACTCTGACATACCAATAATACCTACTGATTTTCCACAGAAATGTTTCTCTAAAATTATTTTTGTGAGTTGTACACATTGTACATAATTAAATCAGTGATAGTTGGTTGTGATGTTTACTGAAGAGATAAAATCTGATATTCAAAAACTGCTCAGCATTGATTGGTTTGCAAATATGTGCAATATATGAGAAGTGGTAACCCTTTCGTTCAAGCCACTGACTGCAGAATATACGGACGTCATTTTTTGGTATGAAAGTCTAGCGATCCTGGTGGCTGGTGTAGTAAAATGTTGAGCACAGCCTATTTTCCATGTTTCTTTTTCCTTCTACATTGTCTTTTCATCTACCGAGTCCAATTCAGTTAGTTTTAGCAAAAAACATGGTGGAGGATGGGGTCTGGAAAGAAGCCATTACATTTTAAAGGTTTTTCTTGCATGAGATCAATTACACAAAAACACACTAGTGTTGGTGGGAATTTTATACATGAACCGTGTCCACTGCCATGCTCATATAGTCAGTGGCTGTGTTAAAACTGTCCAAGAGATGTTTGCTTTGACACTTCAGAGTTGTGCTTATATGTGGATTCAAGCCAAAGCATGTAGGGTGCTATGCACTTTTAACTTGTGCAATGCTTTGTCACATGACCAAATACAGAGAATCTGTCACCATCATAAAAATGTGACCAAGTGTAAAAAACAAACTTTTGAATAGTTTATATTTAATTTGTATTCACAATATATTTTATAGGCCACACAAGATTGTGAAACAAAATTTGGCATATTTCCCAACTGATATTTTGGCATGTGATGTTTACCTGCTGGACAACCACATGTGTATTGCTTCCTCTCTGGTTAAAAACAACAGCGCAGTTTCAAACAGAAATAATGTCTGTATTTATTTGCATATAGAGAGCAGGGAAGTGAGATATGATCACAAGTGGTTAGGTGTTTAAAAAAATAAATAAAATAAAAAAAGAAGAGTGTCCACTTCACCCTCCTAACAAATTGCAAACATTGGCAAGTTGACTCTGCCAAAAATCTACCCATAATTCAACTATTCTAAAATATTCACCATGTTCTCCGAACAATCTCCAAGGTTCTCCGACCCAAAAATTTAATTCCGAACATGTTCAAAATATGCAAGAGAAAGACAATATGTAAAAGAAAATCTCCCAAACTGTCCCTGACTGATTCTCTAAGGTCGCTAAGCCCTTGGTTGATATGAGGACTAATGTCTCCTGTATTTGCCAAAAAAATATATGGGGAACAGTTAGCAACAAGTTAGCGATGTTAGACAGCAATGTTTGGGAGTGTTGGGGATAGCTTGGCAAAGCTTTTGGGAATTCTAGAACTGATCTGTTTCTTGGCAACAAAAATCAAAAACACAGCTGGCAAATACATTGTAACAGTTTATTCGCCAGATATTTGAGAAGTTTGCAGCAAGCAGTATGACAACAGTTATGGAATAGTTTGTAAACTGAATGTCTTCAAAATATCACCCACTATGTGCTGCAGTAAAATTTCAGCAAAAAGTTAAAATAAATAAATACACACAATTAATTAATTGCATTCTTGGGTGAATGTATTTCACCCTAATTCACCAGCATCTGCAGAATAACGGTGGTGAGAGGGGCATCCAACATCATTCCAACAGTCACTGAAAGGTTACAGGAATCAACATCCCAGCCACAGAGAGATAAAGTTCATGTGACTGACCTTGCAATGCTGGCAAACTTCCAAACCGTCGCACACACTTTGACACAGGAAATATTAAATATTTTATGGTTTTGGCACATGTGCATGGCAAAATGGCCCCATAGTGGCCTTATGGATAAGGAGCAGGTCTCCTAAACCAGGGATTGAGGGTTCAAGTCCCATCTGGTGTGACCAGTATAAAGAGTGGTGCAGCAGAAGCATGCTGAGCCCTAAACCGAGAGGTAGATGGATCGAAGTCATCCTATGTCAGGTTTTGGGGGCAGCCGCAGTCTAATGATTAGAGAAGTGGTTTTGGGACCGAAAGGTCGCTGGTTCAATTCCCGAACCAGCAGGAAAAATGTGTAGTGGAGTGAGCTTCACCATCCCTTCCTCCTCATTCATGGCTGAAGTGCCTTTGAGCAAGGCACCTAACCCACAACTGCTCTCCGGGCGCCCCAATGTGTGTGGCAGCCCACTGCTCCCAGTGTGTGTGCTCACTGTTTATGTATGTGTGCGTTCACTTCGGATGGGTAAAATGCAGAGAAAAGTATTTCCCTTATGGGATCAATACAGTACAGCAAAAAAAAAAAAAAAAAAAAAGCAAAGTTTCAGCAAAGCAGACACTGCAGTGTGTTTCACCTCTATGAAGGAAATTAAATGAGTTTATGTAACATAACAGGATGAATAGAAAAGCCTGTTAGACCCATATTTTAAACTCAACAGGAAGCTGGACATTTTGATTTTAATGCTAATTTTTTATAACCTTCATACCTGATCAGATCAATTCTTTAGGACAAGTCTGTTTAAGTCCAGTATTGAATGTTGTAGTCTAGATACAAGAAGATACAAGAAGTTATTAAAAGCTTGAGTTTCATTATAGGGTATGGCTGGGTAGCGCGTCAAATTGTAATGCCTCATCATAAGTTCCTATAATTCAAACACAGCCCTGCAATAGCCTGGCGAGCTGTTGAGGATGTACTCCACCCTCGCCCAGAGTTGGCTGAGATGGATGCCAGCCTCCCCGCGACCCTAATTAGGATTAAGCGGCTTAGGAAATGAATGAATGAATGAATGAATGAATACAAACATGCTTTTTTCAATTTCAACATACTTTGCCCTCACTGTTGTGAAGTTAGTCACTTGAACAGTGAACTAGACTGAGAAAATCAAAAATAAAATTCGGTCAGAAAAAAAAAAACAATACATCATTTCAGTTAGCTTATTCAGGAAATTGTACAGTTTTGTTAAAGGGTGTGTCTGTGGCAGAGTTTCAATGTTTCAACATGAAAACGCAAGGTGATGTAATTCATGTATGATCTGCCCCAAACGTCATGTTTGACAAGGGTCCTGTTTATTGATGGAGGACATGTATCAGGTTCCAGCACTGCTTGAAGCTATATGTTTAATTTGCTTTTCATTATTGTGTCACCTGTATTATGTTATTTATTATTACTTATTAGTATTATTACTTATGTTACTTTATTTACTTTTCATTATTATCCTGCAAAATACTACCACAATTCTGTAAAGGTTTTACAGGAGCAACGTTATGCCGCTCATAGGCTCTGCTCTGCACACGCCTGTGCAGGGAGCTCATCAGTGTCCTTCCTGTTTAAAAAAAACATAAATAAACAAACCATAACAATCTCATTTTAATGTGTTTTTTGTTGTTGTTGCTCAAGTGGTAGTTCACAAACAATAATGTACCTCAGATTTGTGAGATGTCGCAAAAAAACGCATAATTTTTCATAAAAAGTTGCATAATTAATTAATATAAAAAAAGAAACTACCTACTTTTACACAAGGACATCGAATTAATATTACTAGAGGCAGAGGCTTAGCTTTTCCCTCATCCTGTGTCGTCAGGTGCATGCTATCAAAAATCTGAAAGACAATACTATGCCATCTGTTTCTATTACCTCGTGTAAAGCTCAGCGTCCTGGATCAAAGCAAAATTCGACCCCCACGCAGCAACGCATATGGTATAATCATTTATCTTGGTCTCTAACTTCCTCCCACCTGTTTCTTTTTGCAGAACAAACTGAATTGCATTAAAGATTACAAGAAACAGCTTAATATAGGTGCAGATGGGGGGTGGGGGGATCTTTTTTATAATAATAATAATAATAATAATAATAAATATATATATATATATACACACACACACACACACAAATACATTATAATATATATATATATATATATATATATATACATACACACACACACACACACACACACACACACACACACACACA
>JAOUQZ010000049.1:11967241-11980910 GCA_028564935.1 Neosilurus hyrtlii | reverse complement strand
GACATGAACCCATCAGTTCATATAAGGAAAATAATGGCAAAAATAACAGTATTCTGATATAGTCAAATATATATATAGACTAATGAACTTTTGAATAAAATAAAACTAGGCACTTCTACACTTAATAAAAGCTGACAATCACATACATCACAGACAAGCATGCACCCCTTTATATGAATAAGGAATAAATAATATATACCTGCCGTATATTCATATGCAAATTACTTCCATACTTACCGCCGCATACATACGAATCATGTGCAACTTTGGTGGTGTGTGGATTATTTTTATTTTTGAACAAAGAAGCTTATAATAAGAATCAGGCATTTGAAGTGCACAGACGTATACAAGGTATGCAAGCGTTTGATTTGGCAATGATATTGTATTTCAAAGAAAACCGTTACCCATTTCTGTGAGATCGATCTTGGCAATATCTCATGGAGATCAGCTAAGGCTCACAAAACTTAACTGTTTCTTTTTTCATCTAAGAAAGTTTTCATCCATCACAGACAATCAAATTGGACAATGAAGCCACCAAACCAGAACTCATCAGAAGTCATAACTTGGCAACATGTTGCTGCATAAACCCCATCTCAGGACCCCTTTTTGAGAAAGTGCAAAATAATTTGCCTCATTTGACCACTAGGACGTTCTGTAATAAGTTAAAACATGTTTTGGCTAATGAATGTTTACATTTACATCATTTGGAAAATGCTCTTGTCCAGAGCGACTTACAGTTATCATTTTTATACAACTGAGCAATTGAGGGTTAAGGGCCTTGCTCAAGGGCCCAACAGTGGGGATTGAACTGCTGACCTTCAGATTAGTAACCCATCACCTTCACCAACCAGCACTAAGCCACCACTGCCCACAATGTTGTGTTTGGCTTAAAAATAAACAATTGTGTCTTATGAGGCACGCTGACTTAAATTCATCATAATTCATCTTACCCCAATAGAAAGGTTTTTAGGCTACAGATGTTATCTGAAGGTACAGCTGATGTTCAGACTCATTATAGCCAGAGCAGTTTGTGAAAGCAGCTCAGCAGGTGAAAGGATTTAGGGAAAGAGCAGTATATGCCACAGCTTCAAGTCATGTTCAAACATCAAGAAATGCATAAAACAATTTCAAATGAATGGCCAAAGTAAAGAGTATCTCCGCTTTCTCTTTTTCTCACCTCTGTTGCTGTAGTGACTAAAGTAACTATAATATCACATTTTAAAAGTTCTGCTGATGCTTAAATAAAAACACAAATCAAACCTCTTCAAAACGGATATGTCATAGAAATTCATCCTCGTGAAATCATATTTTTAGTAGGGGTGCCGGGAAAAAAAAGATTCACGTCTGAATCACGATTCTTAGCATTCTGAATCGATTCAAATCTTCAAGAATTGATTTTTAAGAACACGTATTTCGAGCATTTCCAACCTTACTCACAACGCGTACCGTTTGTTCACACACGGCCTCCGTCGTGAATTATTCCAGTGAGTGGCGGGTACAGAACTAGCTTTTAGCCTAGCTTTGACATGCACGAGGAAAAATAAATACAGCCATCGCCGTCTTCACTCAAGGCAAATGTTTGGGTGCACTTCAGATTGTACAATTTCCGGGTAAGAAGGAGCTTGACATGACATATGCGGTGTGCAAAGTAAAAGTCAAGTATTTTGGGAACACTTCAAATTTCCGAGCCCACATCTTACACCATCACCCGGAGCTAAAAGAACCGGAGCAGCAGCACGACCAACTCCTGACCAACACACATTCCATCACTTCACTAAACTCCCAACCGACTCTGAACGAGCAAAGCGGATCAGTACATCTACAGAACCAGCTGTCTAGTAATATAATTTCTTTCTAATAGAAGAGATGTTCCTAGCTTATAGAAGAATGTAGTAACTCGTGAAATTGGCTCCCTTTGTTTGTAATGGTTATGAATCAAACATCAGTTTGAATCAAGAATCGATTCTGAATCGAATCGTCACCCCAAAAAATCAGAATCGAATCGAATCGTGAGTTGTTGTTAGATTCACATTCCTAATTTTAAGGACCCATAACTTCACAACATGCATCATTTCACACTCACTTACCTAACCACTAACCTACTGACATTTTCTGAACAGTTGCACAGCTCTACTATCGATCAATATGTGGGCAGGAAAGTGAGATCTGCTCTGTGCTAAACAGCAGCACAATGGCAAGGCAGGGTGTTGAGGAGGAAGTAAGCGGGGCCTGTGTGAGCCACTCTTATCTGCAGAGAAAACCTCCATCTTCAGGCCAACAGCAGCTGTGATTAGGATTTGGGGATAAACAGCATCACTCCGACGACACAGCAGCTCCCATCTCATGCTCATCTTCATTCTTCGAGCTCCTCGCCTCCCAAAACATGAGCGAGTACTCCTGACAAGTAGGAGATAACGCCTCCGTCACGACATGTCCTCCGAATTATCAGTAAGCATGCATGCAACTTCACGGAGACGCAGACACGCTATCTCTCTCGTGCATATATGCATGTGCATACACATACTCCCACAAAGCTTCGCCTCCAATTATTGCCTGGACTTTTGCTTTTTGGGGTCTGAAAACATTAATGTGAACATTAAAGCACTTTAAAAATTTTTTAAAACAACCAATAAAAACACCAGAAGAAATAATGGCACATTTAAAACATTCAATCCAGTACAAGTTAAGCCAAGCTCACATGTAAGCAATCTCGGCCGAATGTACAAGCGAATTTTAGTTTGAGGGTAATTGAATATATTTTCAGAGGTAGTTGGTTGAATTTGAGGTAAATGGTCCCTTTTCACGACCTTTTCTTGCCATCTAACACACGTATTATGAAAATACAGCTAATATTATTTCTAAGTATAAATGGTTGTTCCGGTGTCAGTGTACTTACTGCTCAAGCTGCTTTTCACAACAGACCGAGGAACGCACATCTCAGATCTGTTCCATTTCCATTACAGGGGACAGATGGGAAATATATGCTATGCAGTAATCTATTGCTGTATTTATTGGTTTTTTTTTATTTACTTTTCCTGGAATAATTAGTTCAACTTGGATTTCCCACATAATCTCTCTTCTGATATAATACGGGATTTTCCCTTACCAGCGCGAGTCGGAAAGCTGATCTAGTCTTTTATGCGTGTCCAAAATAAATAATACATCCCCAGGCCTAATTATGAAAAACCTCTAACAGGTAATTATGATCCGATCTGACATGGAATGAATGCATCATAGAGGAAGGCGCAGGTTTTTCCACGCCGCTCCGCGCTCCACTATCTCACGTCCGCTTCAAACCAAGTGCAGGCTGAAATAGCTGCTGTCCCATAAAGCAAAGCTGAGCAGCTCGTGCTGGAATACACAACTAATTCAACTAGGCCCACTGGACTCGAGACGATCCATGAGACGGAGGTTTTTCGTGCAAAATATACAGAGAAAAACAAAGCGTAAAAAGTCATTAAGAAAGCATGCGCTTGTATTTTATTTACATTGTAAGGGCAGGTTTGATACAATACATGACACACAAGCGAACCTATACTGAAGGTTTTCGATGAGACTGTGCATTTTTTCGGCCAGCCGAAACAAGTTGCACTATTTTGTGGCTACACTGCTTACGTTAGTACACCGTTACTCTCAAGAGGATCAAACCAACTGTTTAAGCCCATAACTCAAGTAAGCAATACACACACAGGGTACGCCGTTATCACCCAAAACTTCATAAACGGTGCAGATGTGCAACCCTGACACCAAG
Organism: Neosilurus hyrtlii; assembly: GCA_028564935.1. Taxonomy (NCBI): domain Eukaryota; kingdom Metazoa; phylum Chordata; class Actinopteri; order Siluriformes; family Plotosidae; genus Neosilurus; species Neosilurus hyrtlii. The sequence goes on along the minus strand of JAOUQZ010000049.1, from coordinate 11,977,159 downwards.
CGCAGCTGCTCTTTATTTTCCTAAAAGTATACCCTTTTAAGTGTTCTTTCCAACAGTAGACCAATATTTATTTCTTATTAATGAACAGCACCATAATCTCTTAAGGTAAACAATCCGGTAAACAAATAAATTCCTGCAATCACTCTTTTTACAGCAGCTCTAAATATTCATCCACCACACCAACCTTTCTCCATCTTCTCACATCAAGTTAAAAAAAGCTGTGCGTCATGACACCGGGAAACCTCAAAATAAAAAGTCCTCCATCCTGAAGTCATGTCAGCTTCCTCTCTGACGTTTACGCTGCACTAACACCGGAGATACCCGCCATGAACATTAAATAATCTCCAAACTTCTCAAATCAAAGTGTATAATCCCCCCATTTCTAGAATAACACTACACTTAATATAGAGATTCAGGCAGTGCCTAACAGCAGAGCTCCCATATGATTTCTCTTACTTGACAAGTGTTTCGTGGGTATATCAAGCGTACTGTACGTATATCAAGATTAATTCATTTTAATAACTTGTTTATAGAAGAGAATAAAAACGAGGTAACCAACCACACAATCTTAGTCTCGACTTGTAAAGTACACCATTTAGAAACAGCAGCTTTAGAGAACGTTCCAATAACACATCATTGGTTGTTTATTTATTTCACGTCATTAACGATGACATCACATCACGTGACCTGACTATTATACGCCTCTTGTTCTCTATATTCTCTTACATGTTTCCTTTTTCGAGATATAAAATTTCCAAAGAATAACACAGGGCTCCCTTGTGTACACGTCCGCCGTTAAGACGGAGAAACAGACAGATGTACGCTATAGGTTTTTCTTGATGCTCCAAGAGCAACTCGGTGGTTAGATGCTTTTTCCTTATCAATGGTGCTCCGCAGCAGGAGCTCCGCTACTAATCTGTTTATTTCTAGCTGTACGTTATGAAATGCATCAGTGAACAGTCAAGTCATGATCTGAACTCCAGCTGACGCATCTGTTAGTGGTTTAAACAGCATCATCATCATCTTTATAATGAAGTGGTGCTAAAATTTGTCCCCAAAAACTTCACTCGATAAAAATAAACCCTACATGCAAACCATGGCTTACTTCAATGTAAGCGGCTTTTTAATATTTAAATCAGCCCTACAAGCACAGAAGGAAGGCAACACCCAGTCTGGCAGCAATTCGAAATGTTGACAGTCATCTGATTTTAATGCAGAGATGAACAACCTGGACCGAACATTTACACGGCGATTGAAACTAACAGCCAGGAACTGTGGCGAATCTGTGGACTACACCGGCATCACTGTGGATGGGACACCCGTTGGTCTCAGAGCACCATATTCACACCAGTGTGAGACAGTGAAGTGAGTTTTCACTCCTGTTTCATCCCATGTATTATTCCATTCCCCGTATAAGAATTGCATATTTAGATATAAAAATGTACTTACTGTTATTAGGATTGCCATCTCACCCACTCCTGTTAATATTTTTCCTGTCCTGTAGTGAACAGTAGCCGCTGTTCCAATGTCGTGCCAGGACGAGCCAGGGTTTTCTTAAGGCATGAAGCCTTGAGCCAGAAACCCATTTGCGTTTTTATTATTATTACGTATACAGCTCAGTAGTTTCCACACCCATAACACACTGCTATCCTAGAAACTCCATCCACCCACTGATCTCAAAAAAGTCTGAATCGTGTATCAGGGTTTAAATTTTGAAGCCAAATGGTGGGTATTTTTGGTGAGACCACAATGCTTTCAGGGGGAGCAGGATGGTTGGAAACCAACCGCTTTTCATGCTGTTTGAGTAGAAATTTCAACAGCAAAGTGGTCTTAACAAGACCACACACACAGACAAAAGGATGCGTAACCCTGCTTTTAGATTGGTGCATGCTGCAAACGCCACCCGTTCGTCCCAATGCCTGACCTTAGCTGCCGCGAATGGACATTTGAACTTCATCTGTTCCAAATTTTGCGGAGTTATCTAAATAAAACAGCACAAAATTCTATACCGTTACATGCGTCTTTATTTTAACCAATAATAGATTATGATTAGCTTAATGTCTAGTTTGGGTCAACTAGCTTCGCTGGGTAGATTAGTTAAGCTGTCTAGCACGAAGAATGGCTTCTGCAAAAACAGATTTCTTATAAATACATATGTGGACACAAGATACCAGATACAACGGCACTAAATGTTTACATCAGACCGTCTATTAAAAGAGATAAAACCCGCCTTCCACCTTCCACAGCCTGGCCCATGGGTAACCACTCGGCCAAAATCCACAGGCCGTCAGCCTTGAAGTAGCCCCTAGTAGGTGCGATCGATTCCCATGAACGACAACGGACACAGCACTGGCATTGGCTCAACTGGTTTTGCGGCGATAGTGGGAAAGCAGCTAGTGGAACTGACATTAATTCCTGTGGGATCTCATTCATGTGACACACTCAGGATTTGCAAAACAATATCAGTCTCTAACTCACACCTCAAGGCAAGTAGGCAATCCATGTACTGAGAGGAAACTGGAGGACCCTGAAAAACTCCATTGATACAGTAACTCAAGGCAATGCGAGATGAATGTGAGGTGGCAACCCTACCCACTGCACCACCGTGCCGCCCCCTAAAACCAACACTGATCATTCATTTCATTCAAGGACACAACGCATTTGAACATTACTTTGTATGTAAAGACCACAACCCTCAAGCATTTTACACTGTTATATGGGCCATTTCATTGGTTGTAAAGAACTCAGAGATAAAGATGGCAGGTTCTGCAGCGTGAAAACACTTCATGATTAAATTATATCACAGAAATTTCTCAACTAGACCAAACAGAGTACTCTTAAAAAGGTATGTTAGGTATCAGAATCCTCAAAGCTTGAATACTAAATAACGGAAGTAGCAAACAATTCTACAGGTTTGGGTACACCATGGCATTGCTTCATTCGCCTTTTTGTTCTTGGCCAACTAGCATTCAAATATGTGCAAACGGTCATGGCGGATGTTAAACTGAATTAAACAATGCAGCTTAGGCAGAATGGAAATGCTAAGAGAGCAGTCACATGACATGGCAGATCACGCTTTCTTTCTGAGTTGAAACCAAATTAATAATGGAATCCGCACCATATCACATTCGGTACCAAAGTAGAAGTCATGCTGTTAAAACACACACATCCTTTGCCTATGTGTAAGTAAAAAAATAAATAAAAAGAGAGGAAAAAAAAGCACGGGAAGGAAATGAATAACCCTACTGTATCTCTCAACTAATGATTAGCCTGAAGAAGTTAAAGAGCAGCCATTCATTAACAAAGAGATATGCGCAAGAGGAAACAAACAGTAATTTATTTAGTGGGTCTTTCTATCAGTTTTCCTAACAGTATCTAATCGCAGTATATTGTATACGGCTTAGCTTCCTCTCCTACCCACAAAACGCTGCAAGGCACTTCTGGCTCAATTGGCTACGGTTATCTGTTACCTGCGATTAAGTCTGATAGAGGATTGGCTCTGAATGAGATCATACATAACACAATTCTCATATAATAAAGACATTTAGTGTGTGTGTATGTATATCAGCATTGTGTTGTCTGCACAGATGAGAAATACAAATGCATAACCCACAATAAGCACAACATGCCAACAAGTGAACAATCAGAGCTGCAACATACACACGTAAAATACGGTTTTGCCGTTTTCTGTGAAACACTGCAAAAACAAAAACAAAAAAAAAAAAAAAAAAAAAGAGAGGAATGTTTTGAAAAATAGATCATGGGTAATGGCTCTTATTGATTAATTGGTCAAGAAAAAAAAGACTGTCGAAACACTAACACACATTTCAGTTCTTAAGATGCTCAACTATTCGATCCCGTCATCTCTATAACCATCACCATAGGGACAAAACAACCGGTATCTTTAACAGAACTTTCTGAAATAAGGATTTGTAGTTACTGAAAAAGTCGAATTTGAAACAAATGAAGCCTTAAAAGGAAAATTCCTCCAAAAAAAAACCCAGATATGATGAGCAATTCTGGTGGTAATCCACTGTTACTGTTCTCCCATTTCTCATCAATGTCCAACGATATACACTATAGTGCAAAATGTTTAAAGACACCGGCTCCAAAAACCCCATGGGTTTTCTCCAAACTGCTGTAATAAAAATAAAAGCAAGATATTTGCATATGCAATTTTCCTTCATTGGACCTAAGCAGCGTATTCATGTTCCAGGATGACAATGCTGCTGTGCACTAAGTGGAGTCCATGAAGACTCCATGGTGGAGTCCATGGTTCGACAAGGTCGGAGTGAAGTTTGGGTGGCCTGCACAGAGCCCTTACCTCACCTCATGAAACCCCTTTGGGATGAACTGGAACTCTGACAGCACCGCTGACATCACTGATGCTACATAACAGTAGTAGATACAATAACCTAATGGCACTACTGCAGAGTCAGCTCAGCTAATTAATAAAAGTGTTAACGCTGGTATTCGCAGAGCAACGTGTACTTATAAGGAGCCAAGAGACCGGGAAAGTCAACATCTGTATCTTTCTGCCAAAATGAAGCAAGGGTGGCGAAACTCCTGCTGGCAGCACACCTAGCAGGTAGTCAAATGGCATTGTGGGTAACGTTGGAACTGTTTGAGTGACATGAAAACAGACGGTTGAAAAAAAACTGAATTAAGAATTGAAATAAATCTTCAGCATTTCATTACAGAAGTAAATTTGGATCCAAATGAAACTTCAGCTGTTACTTAAAATCTTGAAGGGTTCTTTTTATTGCCGTCCAAGTGGGACAGTTACAAGTTGGACCCTGTAAACAACGTAGTGCCTTACAAGAGAAGTGCCTTCCTATCTGAATGGGCTCCAAGTAGAAGCCGTTTCTGCTTACAGTGCGCGTGTACATCAACAGCAATGCTTTATTATAAGATCTCGTCCTGAACTCCTCCAGCAGCTTGAAGACTGTCTGGGTGTGATATATGCACGGTTGAGAAACTTTTCTCTTTTCTGAGCTGCTCATGATGTTAGTTCTGCTTTTTATCTCAAAAAAAAACAAAAAAAAAAAAGCTGAATCGGTAAGATAAGAAAATATTCTGCTACCGTAAAGCAGCATCTGGTGGCTTTATTCTCAGGGTTTGAGTGAACCGTGTCTTCCGTTAGCTTTCACAAACACTTACTCTTCGCTCGCCTATTGGTGAGAATCTCACCGGAAACACGAGGTCAGCAAGTAACCACAGTTCTTTCCATGAACTGAAGTTCTGTCTGTGTTGAGTGTAAAAAGCCACGGCAGTGTACTGAAATGTGGAAAACAATTATTACACAGGATTGATTAGACATACAAACATTTTTGCTTTGTACATTTACACTCGCTTGATTGCTGATTCCTTTAATACAAAGTGAATTTTCTTTTAAAATGGAATGTATCATTCAGTGGGAAAGAAAACCCCCAAAACGATTCAACGTAACTAGACAAAGGAATAAGCTGTATATACACGGTTCACTCCAAAAATATTACTGTAATTACAGGATCAGCTGAGCAGGGCCTTGTATAATTACTACTTACAGGTTGGCAGCACTGCCTTAATAGCTGAGTGTGTCTGTCATGCAGCAATCTGGTCACATTGGTTGCACAATTTTGGTGCAGTCCAGTGCCTGTGATATGATCAATTATATGTACCTATATACAGTGGGTTACGGGTCATGATTTGGCTCATTGGACACCTGTCATAAACACCCCTTGCTCCCAAAGCAGGGTGCACATTAACAAGTTCCAGAGCTGCACTTCTGAACGGGCTTTTTGCTCTTTGCTCTGGAACTGGAAGTGGTATTTGCATTGCTTTTGCTCCCGGTGTTGAAGCCATGTTTTCTCTAAGTTTATTTCTGCTGTCTATTCCAGTGTGGGATTAATAATCTCTCTGCTGACAGTAAAAATGTAATACAATAAGTCAAATATTTTTTAATATAGTTTCTACGCATCATGCCACAAACTACAGATGCTTCATCGATGTGTTTATGAGGGTTAAAACACAGCAGCTACCTGTGCAGGTATGGAGGAATAGAGGCTGAAAGAGTGCAGGAAACACCACACCCTGGTGATTTTATACAAACCTGACAGTATACTAATAAACCTGCTGGAGAACTAACAAGGGAGTAACACTCACCCCTTCCCCAACTAACACTTTAGCCTTTTTGAGTGGATTTTAACCCAGAAGATATATTATGTGATTTTTTTTTTCTAATCCACGGTGCTACCACCGAGAACTGTCAGATACATACAAATTGCAGACTTAAAGCCAAATTCAAATAAACATACGATTTTGGGATGAAATGCTATTACTTACTCTGACTGTCAAAGAAACCCCATCAGCTCTAAAGCTTTCCTCCAAACAGCGCTTAAAGGTATTTTTAACGACCTTCATACAAATTCAAACCCTGTACTCATCAATCAAGGGATGACTGGAAAAAGACAGTAGTGAAGGAGAAGTGCTGTTCTATCTTTTCCACAAAGAAAAAGTATAATAATACTTTTATATATATATATTTTTTTCATTCCAAACGAACAAGAACGCCGCTGGGAAATTTATTCAAATTACCCGGCAATATTAAAATTTGACGTGCGGATATGACTGGACAGCCCTGTACCGGACCAGTGTGTGGGAAGACGTTGACTACAATAAAGCAAGACCCGCCCCTAGAGGCGGGACATATACTACGGAGCGTTTCATTGGACAAACACAAGCCGAGTACAGGATGAGTACTTAAAATAAGGGTTAATGTTTTTCTAAAAGCGACAAATTATAATTCTATATAATATTACATTTTCTTTCTTTCTTTTCTCTTTTTATACATGTTCTCCATGGATTCAAGAGACAGGTACAAAGAGTCCTGGTGAAAATACTACAATAATAATCAGTATAATTTAAAGGAGTGGTAGTGTTGGACGTGTGAGTGGCATGTGAGAGTCACCTTGTTGCTTTGGTTCATCATGTAAAAGTAAAACCTTCCACACACCAGGAATCGTATTATTAGGAAAGAAAACAGACCCAGCAGCCATAATCTAGCGAGGGCTATCAGTGCTAGCATTTCCGTGGGTTCAAACAAGCTGTACGGGTTTTAACTAACATTAAAAACACCCACAAGAAGCAGACTCTCCACATCCACCTCTCTGAAGACGACTAGCCGGTGAGCTAACATCTCGGTGGTGCTAGCTGGACGGTATCAACACAACAGCTCCTCACACAGGCCGAGCTAGCTAGCTGAGTTAGCCTGCATGCTAGCACTTAAGACTGGGCCATGTCACGGTCAAGAACGAGCCTAGACCCCCTCCAGGACACACAAGGGTACAGGAGCTTACCTTGTCCATGAGCTTCCAACATTTCTCCACGGTCTTTTTGTCCACGGCTCCTGGCTGGTGATGGGAGTGGTGGAGGTGATGGTGAGGCTGGAACGCGTCCTTCATCATACCAATGAGCCCGCCGCCTTTCTTCAGATTTCCTGCCATGTTTCAGCTCCTCAGAGGCGGACAGCGTGGCCGCTGGTGGCGGTGGGAAGGCAGGAGCCTGTCCCTCGGTTTCCTAGTCCAGGCGGCGACTTGCTTTTTAAATACCCCCCGGTGAGGACAGCGCCCGAGTGCACTTCGAGCGAGGGTCCTTCGTCGGGGGGGAGAAGGAGAAGCCTCTACCGAGTCGAGGGTGCCATTAATAAATCCCCTCGGCACGACTGAACCGCGCTGTCATCGGCGTTGGTGCGTAAATACAACAGCCAGGAAGAAAAACACCCGAAAGTCCGAATGATAAATGCGACCGTCGCTACTTTTCCACCAAGAAACAAACGAGTCTTTTCAACGCCACCCTGCCCTGCGCGCACTGGTTCCCGTTTCCCCCCCGCTCTGCCTCCCGCAACGGGAAGTTCGGGTCACAGCTGAAGCGCTCTGCAGGAGGGGAGGACGAACCCGTCCAGGAACAACCAGCAGCTCCAACAGGACGTCTTTAACCAGGAACGACCTCTATTTATTAAACACGACCTAAATAACTGACAAAGCCGGAGACAGATGGACAACTGATAAGGAAATACACTTACAGACACAAACGCCACCTTCTCGCTCCCCCCGTCCGAAGTTAGACAGTGACACTCTTCCTGTTCCTCCTCTTCCGCCTCTCAGAACTGCCCCTTGTAAGCCCCTCCCACATACGCCCCGCCCTCTCGCACACCATGCAGCCTGCAGTGCATGCATGCTTCAGCTCTCTCACTGCTCTGATAGAAGAGTAAAACACAAACCTCAAACAGGTGACATCTTTAGGCCCAGGTTGTTTTTTCACACCACTTCTTTACACACACTTTTAACATTCACATGGCACTTGCTTTCTATTGTCTAAGAAGAAAATATGACAATATTAACAATTTTTCATTCATTCATTTGTTATGTTATTGCCTTCAGTGAAGTTCAACTCTTCTCTCATTTACTTGGCAGATCTTTTTTATTTTTATTTTTTTTACATGGTAGGTTGCCAGCTCTTGTCCCCAAACCTCCACAGCACCTGCAATTCACAAGTGGTCTCACATCCAAATATTAACCAGGCGCAACCCAGCCCATCTTCCAAGATCAGACAGGATCCGGCCTCCACAGGTTGAATAGAGAGTTCATTTACTTGCTGAATCGTCTAATCCCACTGTGGTCGCGGGGAGGCTGGAGTGCAAAACCGGTGTACATCCTAAAGAGCTCGCCAGTCTATTTTAGGGCCCACACATGCAACCCTTCACACGCATACTCACACCTAGGGGCTCTTTTGCAAAACAGTTCCATTGTAACTGACATGGATTTCACTAAAAACTAAACAAAACTAAACCAGAGAACATAAATAAAACCTGCAGAGACCTAGAGCGAGCATGCAAAATATCGAGTCAGCAGCCCAACATCAGCATTGAATCATGGATGCTGCACCTTGAGGCACCTGCAGAGCTAATAGACCTCCAGGGAGCTGGCTTTAGGGACCTTCATTCCATCTATGCTGTATCTCACCAGTAATCCAGGGATTAGTTTCCAAAACAATGAATGAATCATCACTAACATCCTTCTCCTTTTCTTCCTCCTCCTCATCATCAAAGCATCTTTTTATTAGTAGGAAACATGCAAGCAGTTATTTTTATGTATTTTTTACATCTCTGTACTGTAAAAAAATATGCTGAGACCTGTCAGAATACCAATAAATAATAATTATAAAAATGAGAGTAACTTGAGAGTCTTGTTAATTAGACTAAAGGAGCCATGGAATGTTGTTTGATTTGAATATGAAATCTAAGGAATACATTTTTAAGAATCTGTTCCATCAAATCCATCAAAGTTTTGCTTTAATCGTATGGCCTACAAATGATCCGCAGGGGAAGAAATTGAGGGTAGAGGATGTTGTTTATGGTTTTGAGAAAAAATAAGGGAACGAATGATAAGAGGAACTATTCATGGAAAATAATTCATTGTACAATAATATGATATGTGTTATCTGTATAAATAATAATTTAAAAAAACCCTTTCCTTCTATGAGGTAACAGTAACTCTGCAAATCACTCACCATCACCTATTTTGCAATAACCAGTTTATATCATTTAATAAATTAGTCCAGGAGTTCAGGGTTGAGGGAGAACTGTTTCTTCAGTACCAACAACTAAAATCCACAATTAAATCAAAGATTAATATAACTACTAACCTACTCCAACCTATTAGAATAATTAAAGACATGATTAAAAGTGCAAATTCTAGAAGAATCATATTTAAACTTTATTCATTCATTCATTTTCTGAACCGCTTAATCCTAATTAGGGTTAAAACATTAACTCTGTGTGACACAACAGACCTAGGCTGACAACATTCATTCATTCATTCATCTTCTGAACCGCTTATTCCTAATTAGGGTCACGGGGAGGCTGGCACCCATCTCAGC
>JAOUQZ010000049.1:11946675-11962829 GCA_028564935.1 Neosilurus hyrtlii | reverse complement strand
AAGAACAGTCATTTGTAGGCTTGCATATAGACTCAAAATAGCCACAAAAGAGAACGTTCTTCTGAAATTCATCAGTCTATATTTGTTCTGGGAAATGAAAGCTGTTCCATGACAGAAATTGCCAAGAAACTCATTATCTCATACAACAGTGTTTACTATTCCCTTCATAGAACGGCGCAAATTGCCTCTAAGCAGGATAGAAAGACACATGTGAGGTGGCGGTGCACAAGTGAGCACAAAGACAAGTACATCAGGGACACTAGTTTGAGAAACAAACACATGACAAGTCCTCAATTGGCAGCTTCATCAAACATACCCACAAAACACCAGCCACAACTTTAACAGTGAAGAGGCGTGTCCTGGATGCTGGCCTTCTGGGCAGAGCTGCAAAGAAAAATCTATATCTGATTAAGATGGGCAAAAGGAAAATAGTCTGGGGTGCTTTGGTGGTGGTAAAGTGGGACATTTGTACAGGGTAAAAGGGTTCTTGAGCAAAGAACATTATCGATCCATTTTGCAATGCCATACCATACCCTGTGGATGGCACTTGATTAGCCCTGGTTATTGTCCTACAAGACAATGACCCAAAACTTTTTAAAGAAAAAGCAGTCACCTGGTATCCTGTAAATAATGGTGTGGCCAGCTCAGTCACTAGATCTCAAACTGATTAAGCTGCTGTGGGAGCACCTTGGGGACTGTATGGTATGGAAGAAATGCCCATTAAGCCACTCCAACTTGTGGGCGGTGCTGCAGGAAGCATGTCTTGAAATTTCTTCATGTTACCTTGACATATTGCTATCTAGAGGGCCAAAGGTCTGCAAGGCTGTAATAGCTGCAAATGAAGCATTTTTTGATAAAAGTTTGAAGGACAAAATTATACTTTTAAATAAAAGTTTTAACCTTGTGAATATCTTGACTGTTTGATATTCATTTATGTCTGATATTAATTTTTATTTTTTAACTCATTTGATGCAAAAGTGACATTTTCTGTCTGACTCCAACCTTTAAGACAGTATATAGTAAACTTTTGTCCACACATATCTATCTATCTATCTATCTATCTATCTATCTATCTGTATGTATATATATATATATATATATATTCTCACACACACTGTCATTTAAAGGTTTTGGGTTCATTTTTCATGAAAACACAAACTAACATCAATCTAATGAGTAAATGAGTTGCACAATAAATACGAAATATAGTCAAGATATCAGCAAGGTTACAAATGAAAATGTTTTACTTGAAATGAATACTTTTGTTTGACAAACTTTACTTTTATCTAAAATCTTAGATTTGCAGTTAATGCAGCCTTGTAGGTCTTTGTCATTCTACCAAAGAAATTGCACCCTATGCTTCCTGAAGCACCTCCCATAATTTATACTGGTATGATGGGTACTTATTCCATGCCATACAGTCAAGTTGCTCCCACTACGGCTCAATAAGGTTGAGATCTGGTGACTGTGTTGGCCACTCCTTTATTAACAGAATATCAGCTCTAAATAGTCTTGTATAATTTGGTTCATTGCCCTGTTCTGAGGAGAAAGTGGTCCCAATCAAGCGCCGTCCACAGGGTATGTCTATTTAAGGTCCCTTTAACCCTGTACAAATCTCCAAATTGTCCCCCACTAAAGCATTCCACACCATCACCTTTTCCCCACCAAGTTTGACAGACAGCATCCACTTATCTCCTCAAGCATCTTGTCATCTCTCTGCAAACGCTATACTGTCCTATACATCTCTAATGAACAAACCAGACAACCTGATACCCTGTGATATAAGGCAATATCAGCCACTCCAATTGTCCAACCACTTTTTAAATAGCTTTACAAAAAAAACATTTTTCAGTAGCTTTAAAAAAACCTTTTTCCAGTAGCTTTCAAAAACATTTTTAGTAGCTTTAAAATAAAGCTACAGAAAAAGTTGTTTTTCCTCATAGTTAAAACAATTGGAACAACTGGAAATCTGTTTTTGCAAACCAAATCTTCAAATAGAAAACAGCTTTTAGCGCCACCTCTGGCCACTATGAGTACTGTGTAATGCTGTATGGACTCTCATGTGCTCCCACCATGTTCCAAAATTTAATCAGCTCTTTGGTGAGAGATATGCTGAGCAAATTTGTCATTGCCTACATCAATGACATTTTGATTTACTTTCCTTCTCTCAACATCCATGCCACTCAGATCTAACACACTGTAATTGCAGACCGGATAATAGTTAACCCTAACTCAAACTCAAATCGCATTACAATAATTTATATTAGGGCTTTTGTTATTAATTATTTATATAATTATTAATATGCTATCATTTAATTTCATTAAAAAGAACACATTCATAGTGACTTTTATGATGGATAATTTACTGAATTTAAGCCCAAAAATAAAATAAACAGAAAACAATCACATTATCAGTTGAAAATGAAGTCTTCTGAATGAATAATTTTGATATATTGCACCTGTCTGTGCCAACATTTTTTAGGTAAAGTAGAAGAAGGAAAGGTCTACAGGACAGATGACAATTGAATTTTGTGGTTTCTTAGTTATGCAACAAGTTTTTCTTATTATTAGATACAGGAGAGGGGAAAAAGAGAGGTTGACAGTAGAGAGCATCTGCTTTTAGCAGTTAAATTGCTAACTAATTTAAGCAATGTAACAAACACTTGTTACGTACTTAACTTTGGAAATATGTAAATAAATGTTTAATAAATATCTGAACTTATTTTTCAGCCTCAGTGCTGATTAGTAATGAAGAGTATAAAACACACTGATTTCAATTAAATGACTGCTACAGTAGTAATAATTCAGAGATAAATAAGTAAAGAAAAAGAAACAAAAATGAGTAAGATTAAACTTTTCTAAATAGACAATTAGCAACTTTAAGAACATCTGGGATTAATATAGAGAGGGATTGGTAACCTTGATAAAATCTCACTCCCATTTCAAACTAACGTTGAGTGATGAGACAGAGCGAGACTTGGAGCAGCAGGGAGCATTCAGTGATTTCATGGTGGGATTACAGGAGTAGTCCTTTTTCCCTGCCAGTAACCACCAAAAAAATGTAGACTTACGTTGTAACACAGGAATGATTGTGCTCTGCTAAAAACCTTAAAGATTACCACCACATTAGGCACATTTCATGTTCATTGGGAAGGCAGAGTGTTGTGATGTAATGCTTTCTATTAAGAAAGTTTGGAAGTGTGAAAGGGAAATACCAAAGCTAATAGATGTACTAATTCAGTTTACATCAAAATGCGCGACACTGATTTATCTGTTCTGTTACCAAGTTTTCTAATGTGCTGTTCGCTGTTCTGACTCACTGTAAGGGTAGGGCAAAAATAGAACTTTTTTTGTCTTGGTACTAACGTTGATTTTGTGAAATGAACTCTTCTGTGAGATGGCTGCTATGTGTAATCTTGAAGTTTCCTTGTGGTGCCTCTCAAAAAAAGTTTAAAAAATTAGGTTTTGCAATGTGGCTTTTTTGCACAGTGTCTGTGTGTTATGCAAGCAAACAAGAGGGCAAATGTGAGAGCCTTACAGTAATGTCCTAATAAAAAAAAAACACTGTTCTTATTATCAGAATGCAGTGAAACTCAGTCAGTTATTCGAACTATTATTAATAATCATAATCCAATGAAATTTATGACTAGAGCTATTATTGTACACTGAGGTTCTGTCCTCAACTGGCTCGGTGTCTGTATCAGTACTATTACTATTAAGCTCTCTAGCAATATCTGTGTACTCACCCAAAATACTGTTTAAATGTAGCTCTTCGTAGTCACTAAAGTCAGGGTTGTATTTCATTTCATTGTGTTTGAACTGGATAGTATATTATCTCCATACTGGTCTCAGTTTTGACAGATGAAAGTGGGCAAAGTCAAAGCTACAACTGCACAGAAAAAAGTAATATTGAGAGCCAGTGTCAGCCATTTCCGGAATGAACATTTTGACCCAAGCGCATCCCAGAATGTTATGTGTGCTGGAATACTGTCGAGATTAATTTGCCAGTCCAGGCCAATGGGAAGCCAACATAGGTTTTTAATCCCTCTCTATTATTCATCTCAGGGTACATCAACCAGAAATTATACAACAGTTAATTCTGGTCCACAAATTTGATTGGATGAGCAGCTTTCCAAGAATGTTTACATTTATCCACATAGGGATGTTTGAAACTCTCGGCTTATCTGTGTTCGTCGAGAATAGCTTCACTTCAGGCTCGACAGGAAGAGATGGTCAATGGCATGGCCACTTATACTTTTCCATGAATTTAGCTTTTATTATGAAAGCTCATCAGGTGAAGAGGAAAACAAGTGCTGTGTAAAACAATACGCACTTCCTGAACTCACACTCGAAATCATGCTGTTTTAGTGAATATCAGGCTGACTTTGAAAAGTTGTGGTACTTGGCATGTGGACTTGTGCCTGTGAGCATTATTCAGTATATACTATATACTACTATCTATTAACCAGGCAGGTCAGTCCAGCAAAAATTCCAGACGAAGGCCTTAATGTATTGAATGATTGATATCAAGTTTTGTAAACCCTGACAGTATATGCTACAGACATGGAAAGATGCTGGTAAGTCCAGAATGTCCATGTTCTCTTAATGAATTGTGCTTAGGTATTGATGAAAAGCATTCATGTTACTGAAGGGGTTTCATGGTGTTGCTGTTCTTGTTGGTCTAAGATAAACTTTCGTAATTCGTCTTGGCTTGCCAGGTAACATCTGGTTGGCACGTTTGCCTCACAGTAAGAAGGCCTGGGTTCGATTCTCGGGCTCGGGCGTTTCTTTGTGGAGTCTGCATGTTCTCCCTGTGCTTGCATGGTTTTCCTCCGGGTACTCCGATTTCCTCCTACAGTCCAAAAACATGCACAGAAGGCTAAATAGCTGTTCCAAATTGTCCATAGATGTAAGTGAGTGTGAATGCATGTGTGTGTTGGCCCTGTGATGGCCTGGCGAGCTGTCCAGGGTGTAACCTAATTAGGATTAAGCGGCTTAGAAAATTAATAAATAATATGAGGATTAGTTTATCTGTTGATGCTACCAATGGTATATTAATGCCAAATTTTAGGGTTTGCTCATATTAACTAATGCTTACTAATCAAATAATGTCAGTGAAAGGAACATTAAGGCCACATTGTTGGCAGACCTCAGGCTTGTTTTTATGCAGGTTTTGGACTGCTATATTTAATACTCAAATGAGAACAATGTAACAAAATTGTTTTCGGTGTATAAGGATAGTCAATTACTTTGATTGAATTTTACATGGCTGTTTGGACAGCTTGCTAACTAATTTATCTCAAGTGCCAAAGAATAGGAAAAATCAGTGTTCAAAAAGGAATAGAGTGTAAACAAATGCTCACTGAGCTCAGCTTGACTCCACTCTGCATAGCCCTGCAGAATCACAAGCATTAACAACAGCATTGATAAATAAACCTTTATCTAAATTAAATTTTATGTTTAAGTACTCACCATAGGGAAACATTATGAATAGTGTACCAAAACAAGATTTTTACTGTTTTACATTTTAACCATTAAAGAGGCAGGTTAGGTTAACTCTGCCCCTTGAGTTTAGCCTACTCATTTAGAGCTAGATACTACATGGAAATGAAAGTAAACTGGGCTCTATAAAGGTGTTTTAGTATGTACACTGTAGAAACACGAGAAAAACGAATGAAGACAAGATTTTTATGGCTTTTTTAAAAAAATCTTGAAAAAATGATGAGGACATTATCTTCTTTAAGTGACTATTACAAACTGAGTGTCTGTCATTTAGATTCAAACATTATCCACTTGGAATAATGTTTTTAATCGACTAATCAGATTGTGCAGGTCCTGTGTATATGTATTTGACCATGCCAGATATAAAGGTTTTATACCTTTTCTAAATTGGATTTGTTTAAGGAATATTTTAAATATCAAGACCATTATGCAAAATTCATAGAAGTGGTAAGCAATTCAATAATTAATTTAACAGTTAAAACTGACTCGTGGTAATCATAATCACTTGTTTATCATGCTAGTGTAAGTATCATATAACTTTTTGTAAATTGGATGTCAGTAGCTCCGCATTGTCGTATAATTATTCTTCATGCATGTAAATAGTTCAAAGCAATAACTCATGTACCTGGAGGACTTATGCAAAACTGTCCTGATTAGAAGAGAAAGAAAACCCCATCATTACACAATATCATCAGAAACAGGATATAGGCCTCTGAAGGGATAACTGCAGTGATGAAACAGGTACTGTGAACAATGTTTGTCCATAGTCAATGATCCAGAAATTTCCTCCCCTGGCAATGCTGTCCAGCCTGAAGCCTGCAGGAGGCACTGTTGCTTTAATTTTGTTTCCTGTCTCGACAAGTTTGAATCACTGTTTAGTAATAAAAATTCACATAAAAAGAGAAACATTGCAGTCACTGATGGTTTTGTCAGCACATTTAAAATGATAAGCAAACCAGACCGTCAGCTACCAGTTTATTAGGTACACAAGCCTTATAGCTGCACTCACTGGCCATTTTATAGGTGTCCTTTGGAGGTACAATTAGTGGCGATAGTCCAGCTGCTGTTAAGAACAGTTTCCGTTCTTCTCCCTTTACTTTCTCCATCAGTGGAAATGAATCTCTACCGAACCACAAATGAAAATTCAGTTTAATTTTATTTTATTTGCATTGCAATTATAGTACTAGACATTAACATCATATTATTGCTTTGATGTTGGATCAGGGCAATAACACTTATAAGGTGCAGTCACTGAAAATGTCCAATAAGTTCCTACAGTGAATAAGTCCTTTAGTGAAATGCTTTAAAAACTGTTTTTAAATGTATTTATTCCATGTAGATAGTATACTAATCTAGTACAGTAAACTAGAATACTAAATTTATAATCTTTAAGCATTCTTTGTTTGCCCTAGGAACCCTTAAAAGTTCTTTATTTTTCATTCTCCCCACCAGTGAATCATTTGCAAATCCCCACCGTCAACCAGCCTTCTCCGACCTAGGACAGCTACCAACCAAAGTGAGTGAAGGTTACATCCTGAGACAAGTGACGCCAACCAATTTTTTTTTCAATTTCTTTTCATGTCACATCACAGTGCACAGTAACACACTCAGTCGAATATGCTGTCTACCTTGTTCCATAAACATGAGCTTAAAACACCTTAAATTGGTGACTGTGATTCATAGGGGAAAGAATGTGCCAATACTCCCACCCAGAGTGATTGGCCAATTTTTCTTTCATGACTCATGAATAGCTGTGGTACTCTCAAGATTTTAAAGTCATGGTCTCTTGACAATTGGGCAAAAGCTTCTCTCTTCTGCCACACTTAAATTCAGAATGTCTCAATAGTAGAGAGGAGCGTTAATAACCTTCTAGCTAAATTCATTTAGGTGGTTAACAAGCCTTAATTATCCAAGAAAACCATAAAAACTCCCAAAGAACCAAGAACACAGATTTATCTGATAAAATGAATAAGACATTGAGAGGAGATAAAAGTTTATTTATTAATGAAAAGCAATGCAGTACAGGTTTGAAGGTCTCAACTTGTGTAGCTGTATTATTTTCTGATAAAAACACATATAAATAAATGTAGGAAAATGCATTTTATTGCATTTTCATTTTCCAATGAAAGCACGGTGCTATCAAGCTCTCCTGGTACGGGTGGGTTTCTGTCAGGTTCTTTGCTTTTCTCCCAACTCCTGAGAACATGCTGGTAGGCGAATTGGCTATTCAAAAATTGCCCTGAGCTATATGTGTACTTTGTGTGATTTTCCATGACCTTTAACAGGATTAAACAGTTATGGATTATGAATCAATGAACATGGAGACTGCTCAAAAAACACTACTTTTCATTTGGTTTGTAAACTACATATTATTCATAACCTATCCTGTTAATCTGACAGGCAACCCTATTAACATGTTCACTAAGTATTTGAGAAATGCTCAGAAGCTTATACTGGAACATTCAATAAATAATGATCACACAATATTATAAACAGTGACTGTAATAAATTAAATAAGTAAGCTGCACATTGTAATCAGAAGGTTTCACTTTCACAGGTAGGCAAAAAAAAAAAAAACAACAATAGACAAAAAAACCCAGTCAAAAGATAATGTTAGTGTTAATGTTCATTCACTCATTCATTCAGTAATTTTTTTATCCTGGCCAGTGTCATAGCAAACTCACAATGGTTTTCTGAAGTACCCCCGAGCCAGAGGTTATACTTGTCACAGTTGCATAATAGTTTCTCAGACAGTGCTGCCTGAGAGCTGGAAGGTCACACGTATCCAATCGTGTGTCTGAATTTCATGAATCTTTTTAATTTTTTACATTTTTTTAAATTCTCTGCAATCATGCATTGAGAAATGAAAGTTACTGTTACTGTAAAAAAATGTTTATTTCAACTTATTTCAACTTTGTCCCAATTTTAGTGTGTTGCAGGCATCATATTCTAACTTTGTTTATATTTACAAAACACAAATAAAGAACTCAAAATAAAGAAAAATCTTTGCTACTAATTACACAGTTGAGGTTATTCACATAACAAATATATTTAAATATACAATAAATTCAATATTTAATTTCTGAGTCTGCACAAAAAAACAAACTCTTTGCTCAACCCCACCTAAAATTAGTCATGTGACGGTATTTTAGGACTATCAACAAAAATAGAGATGACGAGAAAGTGAGGTAGGCCAGCTGGCACCAGAGAATTTACTGAATCAGAAAGGAAAGAGTGAAAAAGAAAGTCAGACAGAGAGAAATAGAGAAAAGATTTTTATTGGAAAGCATTTTGAGAGATGAAATTGAGTGAAAGGCGAGCTGAACTTGACGTTTAACAATGAAGTTGCAGGGTTCCTACTTCACAGGTGTGTTTATAGTGTTCTCACATGCTTCTTTGCTGTCCAGAGTAATACGGTTGTTATGAAAATAACAGAAAGTACCATTTCTGAGTTACATTGTAATGCACTGAAATATCGATTAGATGAACTATAAATAATTTGCTGAATTTTATAGAAACTTATACAAAGTAATGAAACTGGCCATTTAGCAAAGGGTCCTACCTCTAAACTTTGCAGAAAAGACTGGGAAATGTCCATAAGGCCAGTTAAATGGAATTTTTATTTTTAAATCCTAACTTTATTTGTCTGCTAGTGCGAACTATACGTCTGAATTTCCAGTCTACCCCAAATTCATACAGTTACGAATTGCAACTGGGACAATCCCACTTCAGTCCTTCACGTTCTCCCTCAGCTCTCCCCGCCCCCCTCGTCTCTGGATCCTGGAGAGACTTGTAACAAAGGAAACAGGACATACCAAGTTCGTTTATTAGAAGCCGTCTGCCTTAAAGCATTACAATCCTGTATATATACCTCTTGGGTGCATGCAAGCTTGCAGTACAATTGGACTTAGTCAGCATGTTACACAATTAGTAAAAGAAAAACAATTCCATATACAGTATATGCCTTTTAACAAAAGGGAAAACAAGAAATGGAAACAGGAAGTCACACTCATACTCGTCTGGGACATTTGCTAAACTCAGCAGTTACAAAACAGTTATTTAAGTATGTGCTGAACACTCTGTTCTGAGAGTAAGCACAATTAATATTAAGCCACTAAATACTTATTACGAATTTCAAGCTAAACAAGTGGTTTTATAAACCTGTATTATTTTTCCCTTCAGCAGTTTTATAATATAAACAAGCTAGTATGCTCACCTCTTCCTCCATCATGGCGTCAATGCAGTTTTCCCGTGTGCATGCACAGTAGCGTTAAATCGTCAGAACCCCACTCATATTCATGAGGAAATCCACTAAAATTAACTGTAGTACCAGGAAGGTATCATCGTAAATAATCAGTGAAAAGTTTAATTTTTAAATGTAATAAAAGTTTCTCAATTAAACTCATCAATTCTTTTCCACTGAAATTTCTCTCGGATACGTCATAAATAGCTTGAGTTAAAGTTGAGCAGTAAAAATATTTTTGTTTTTTAAAACTTTTGTCAGAGAAGTAAAGGTTCATGTGAATTGACAAACCATAGATCTTGCTTTTTATTGCATTATGGAAAATATTACAACTTTGAAAAGGAAGTTAGTACTATGTATGAAATATAATTCATACACAGTATAAACACAGTTATATTTTCAAATCACCTACTCGAAATTGCAACAGTTTGTTTTAAACAATATTATTCATTTAATGCATGCCTTCGCAGTCTTACTATTTTATATATCTGATGTAACACCACACCATAGTTGAACTGTTTCATTTCCATTGCAGGCACATAACAGTTGTGGCTTATACCACTGTAGACAAAGTTGAGATACTGAAACCCTACATTGCCTTATTTCTATAGTTTTGCTTCCTCCACATCCCATTCTGTCAATTTTTCGGAGCCATATACGGGCCATTTGGCTTTTGTTAACGGTCTCGTCGTCAGTCACTTCTTTCCTCATCTGAAAGGCATCGATCAGTGCAAGAATGAAGACAAGACACAGAACAAAGAAAACAAATAAGTTTTCTTGTGTGACAGAAATGATGTCAACACATTTGTCATGCTGTCACATGGAATTTAAAAGGAAGAATACTAATACTAGCTGTATGTGATGGGGGGGCTGAGGGCTGGACATGCAGGTAGATTACTGTAAAAGCAGACTTGAGATACTTGTAGCAGTATACCAGTAAATATTTCTTATCAGGTTTCCATCTCACCTGAAATAAAAATGTGTGTAGGATGATCAAACCCACATCAGTCATTTTTCCCTTTTATCATCTTTCTTTTTTCATGTGTGGTGAAAGAAAATAATTTTACTGAAATACATGTTGAAACTCACAACTCACAGGCTCTATACAACAACAACAACAACAACAACAACAACAACAACAACAACAACAATAATAATATTAATATTGATAATAATAATAATAATAATTCTACTACTGCTACTACTACTACTACTAATATTAATAATAATAAAAACAGCAGCATCAACAACAACAACAACAATAATAATAAAAATAGTAGTTGTATTATTATTATTATTATTATAATTATTATTATTATTATTATGGAAGTGAGGATATCAGCAGAATGTAATCAGAAGTAATCCTTTTCTCCATTTGAAATTAAGAAATGGCATTCATGTTTATCTTACATTTTTAAAACATAATCAAAGTTGTGTAATATTAATTAGACATAGATTTAGCTATATTTGTCGTTCAGATATACAGGTGTATACAGAACGAAATGTCGTTGCATTTGCTCGCTACAGTATAAGAGATGAAAAATGATCGCCATGAATATATGAAATTGACATGAATATATGAAATATAGACATTATTTATATATAAAAAAATTGATTGTTACAATTATTAAATAAGACAATAATTTACTTAAGGAGATTGGTAATAATACCACCTTAGTGTGTAACCTTCAACTGACATACTTGACAGACATAACAACAAATATGATGTAACTTGTGCAAGAAGGTTATAAAGGAATCAGCTGACATAAAGAATGTGTCAGTTCTTTGTTAATGTCAGGTTGACATAATAGTTGAATTGCATTAGGTAATGGATTGTTTGACATAAATCCATTATGACACTTTATCCACTGATTTACTTTCTAGTGTCATGACAAACAGTATTTGCTTAGTTTACTTGCTAAGACAGATGGTGTAACTTAGATTGACTAGTGAGGTTATTTGAAAACATAATACACGTTGCAAAATATGCTTTGCAGAGGTGATGCCATGTCTTGTATCGTTATCATTGTAGACCTCCAATTATGCATATCTGTATTCAGTTTTTAAATGTGTCATTTTTTGTTACATTTATGTTCATTAACCCCGCCCCCCCCAAATGTACCAACAAATAGCAATTTGTAGAACTTTATTGAATTCCTAAAGCTTTACATTACCTCAACTACTCAGGTGAGTTAATTATTTTTCACCAGATTTGAAGGAAACCTATTGCATAGTACATAACAAATGTATTAGCATAGCATAAATTATCTATAGATTATTAAGATTAGCAGAAGGAATGTATGGCATCAAACGTATTTTGTGGTATTACTGTCTTGCATGGGAGAGACCAAAAGCCATTATTATCA
Source organism: Neosilurus hyrtlii (assembly GCA_028564935.1). Taxonomy (NCBI): domain Eukaryota; kingdom Metazoa; phylum Chordata; class Actinopteri; order Siluriformes; family Plotosidae; genus Neosilurus; species Neosilurus hyrtlii. The sequence continues at coordinate 11,950,718 of JAOUQZ010000049.1, read as the reverse complement.
GTCATTAATTATCATTATGAGTTGCTTCACTGAAATTAGATTTTTATCCATATCTTTCAAATGATTTGATTCAAGAAACTTGTAAAAGGGGAACATAATATTGCATAAAGTTCATAAATTATTAAGGTTATATAGTTTAAATAGGGATTAACACATCCTATTTACAGCAAGAAGATCCAGGGTTTGAGTCTAAGGCTTGGTAAAGGTTTTCCTGGGTTTGAGTCTAGGGCTTGGTAAGGGTTTTCCTGGGTTTGAGTCTAGGGCTTGGTAAGGGTTTCTCTGGGATTTTGCATATTCCCCCCATGTTTGCACGGATTTCCTCCTGGTAGACCGGTCAAACCACAATCCAAAGACATGCACATTAGGCTAATTGGCTGTTTTAATTTGCCCCTACATGAATGTGAATGGTTGTGTGTGTCGGCCTTGCAGTGGACTTTCAAACCATTCAGGTTGTACCCTGCCCGCCAAAGGAGTCGGCAACCCTAGGATTAAGCGGTTTGGCAAATGAATGAATGAACTTTAGTTAGGGATGTTAAATTCATAAGGCATAAAGTATATGGGCTTAATAAAAAAGAAACTATAATTGGTTTGGGGCTCCGTAGTTACAAATAGATTACAAATACAAATAGATTACGTTCCATGGTCTTTTCAGAAGTTGTTACTATAAAAAATTCTTGGCAAAAATGTGTCTATTTTTTTTTTGCCTTAAAGATCTTATGGGTGTTTATGCTTTATACAGCTTATTATTTATTAAAAAAACATATGTATTGTACAGGTCTTTATTACATTTTTATTCATAACACTTTAATGAAGTTCAGTGTGAACCTTATACAATTTCTTCAGAGTGTTATGAATGTGCTGTTAGTAAAAAAAAGCTTTTAACTTGAAACATTACAATTTCAGTCATCTCATAATTCTAATTAATTGATATTGTTTTCTCTATTATGTAAAAAAAAGAGCTTTTAAATAATAAATTCAATGTCATCTTACATATTTTGATACAAGCTTTTCCAAAATGTTCCAGCTTTGGTTTATAACATATTTATGCACTAATTTATGTGTTAGAAAGGCATTATGTAGGTACTCTTTAAAATATGAATATTTCTATCTAATAGTACAGAATAAACTGATTTCAACCTGATATTACAGAATAAACTGAGAAAACATTCTTTCTAAACCACAATGCACTTACCAAAGAGGAAGAAATCCCAACTTGAAAGAGATCTGGCTCCTTACCATGCTCACCTGTCCACAATCTAATCTGATATGACTTCTGCTAAGACAGCCTTTTTCAAAGAAAAGTTGGGCATCACTGCCCAAGATCTGTGAAACGCCACATCTTTTCAGCTTTACTCAACCAACCAACACCTTCTGAAGACTTTGCCAACTTCTTTGATGGGAAGATTGAACAAATCTGTAAGATATATACTCCCACTCCATCTCCTATCTTACACATTAAGGATTCCCCTTGCCTTATGCTGAATCAGTTTACCAATCTTACAACTTGAAGAGATCCTACAAGTCATCTCATTATGCAAACCTACCACCTGTCCACTGGCTCCAATCTCTTCCATCTGTCAAGACCTTCTCCTATCATTAATGCCTCCATTTCATCTAGTCATAAACCAACAGCATTTAAAAGAGCCTGAGTTCTACCCTTCTTGAAGGAACCCCCTTTTTCCATCAGACATCAGCAACTACAGACCAGTATCACTTCCCCCTTTCCTTTCAAAAACTATTGAACGCACTATCCATAACCTTCTGCCTTTCTGTCTCTTGCAGAACAACCTTCAACATATACTGCCCTTTTGGCTGTCAGAGAGAAGCTGCATACAGCAAGATCGGAAAAGATGTAATCAGTCCTCATCCTTTTTGACCTTTCAGCAGTATTTGACACAGTTAACCACAAGAGTCTCTTGTCCATTCTCAGGAGTCTTAAAATTTGTGAGTTCATGTGGCAAAGGCTTACTTACATTTCAAGGTACATTTAAGGTATCCACATCTGCATCAGGAAGATTTTCCACTGGTGTCCCTCAGGGATCAATACTTGGTCCACTTCTGTTCCCCATTTATATTAGGCTACGCAGTGATGTAGTATCCTCGAATGGGTTCTCATACCATTGCTATGCAGGTGACACTCAACTTGTCTTCTCTTTTCCTCCCACAAACACTGATGCTTCTGTTTGGATCTCTGTCTTGGAAATATCTCATCATAGCTGTTGCCCCCCACCTGAAACCCCACCAAGACTGAGCTGCTGTTCATCCCAGTTGATTCATCCCCACATCAGGATCTCAAAATCTTTCTGGACGTAAAGTCTCTGTTCTCTCCTTCAGTTACTGTTCTTTCCTTTGGTGCTTCTCCTCTTATATTTCTAATCTTTCTCAGTCATGTTGGCTTATCCTTTTTAACATCAGAAGGATTTGTCCATTTCTTTCTACTCAGGCCACTTAGCTTCTTGTACAGGCCCCTATCATCTCAAGGCTAGACTATTGCAACTCACTCCTGACAGGTGAGCCCATGCTCGTCATTCGACCTCTGCAACTGACCCGGAATTCAGCTGCTTGTTTAAAACCTTCCCAAGATCTTTCATACCACTTCATTCTACGCTTGTGTCACTGGCTTCCTGTAGCAGCTCAGTATTTTTTTTACTGTTGATCTCATTAAAGTAGTGCAACAAGTGGGTCCTGGGTTCATGAACTGTTCATTGTGTACCATGCCTTTGCCCTGAGTCAGCATAGATAGGCTTCAGTCCCACCGCGACCCTAGTAGGATGAAGTTGTTCAGCTAAGGGATGAATAAATGTAATATTTATATTCAGTTACATTATATATGCATATAATTTCACCTGATCTCAGCTTTTACTGCTTATTACGTTAGAATGAAAAGCTGCTGTATACATTTACAGCATTTGGCAGACACACTTATGTAGAGTGATTTACATTTTTATACAACTGAGCAAATGAAGGTTAAGGGCCTTGATCAAGGGCCCAACAGTGGCACCGTGGGGGCACTGGGGCTTGAACCCCTGATTTTAAACAATCATAATAATATAAGTACAGTTTACATTACATTGTTTTTTGATTCATGTGTATTTTCTCGGGTTTTTAGTTGGCATGTTTATTTCTGCTTTCATTGTTTGACCTGAATAGTCACAACATGAATATGTATGTAATTACACACTGTAAAATCATTCATTCATTCATTCATTTATTTTCTGAACCGCTTAATCCTCATTAGGGTCGCGGGGAGGTTGGCGCCCATCTCAGCCGACTCTGGGCGAGGGTGGGGTACACCCTGGACAGCTCGCATATACTGTTATGTATAGTTACTCTGATGGTAAATTAGAATGAAGTTGGTTTTGATGGTTGGCATCACCATTTCGAAGAGATTCTGACCTATTCTGTTGTCATGGTTATACCAAGCTGTTCTTCAGGGAAATATCAGTGCAGAAAATGGGATAACATAACATCAAGTGTCAATGCAATATATTACTTATACCTGACAGTATTCACTAAAGTATTTTCTGACACGTACAATAAACCATTATGCCTGCTTATGCAGGTTTATGGTTGTTAGATAATTATACTGATATCAAACTGCACTACTAAGAAAAACCTTGTGAATTAGGTTAGTAGATTGGACTGTTATTATAATTATCTGACAACACTGAAAATTTTCAACAGTGCCTGTTTCCCTCATTAACTGTAAAGATACTGTCTTCTGGTATCTGACACAGCACCCCGATTGGTGCATGTAATCAATTATTGCATGGGGACCGTTATCTAATGCTTATAAAAAGATAATGTAATGCACTAACTGATAAAATTGGGAAAACAGGGTCAGGAAAAAAATCCCCAAATTTTCTCTGACATATTACAGTGGCAACTCTGGTTTCCTCCCATAGTCCAAAAACATGCGCAGTAGATTAACTGGCTCTTCCGAATTGCCCCTAGGTGTAAGTGTGAGTGAGAATGGTTGTTTGTGTTGGACCTGCGATGGCCTGGCGAGCTGTCCAGGGTGTACCCCACCCTCACCCAGAGTT
>JAOUQZ010000049.1:11919837-11931130 GCA_028564935.1 Neosilurus hyrtlii | reverse complement strand
GCACCGAGGCAGGGGGCAACAAGGATGCCCACACCGGCTCGCCGCCTCTCCCCATGAGCAACTCCAGAATAAAATAATGTCCATCCCCTCTCGAAAAGGGTGGTTTCAGAGCCCAAGCTATGTGTTAAGGTGAGCCCAACTATATGTTAGTATATGGTATCTCTAAACCTCACGCACCAGCTCAGGCTCCTTCCCCGCCAGAGAGGTGACATTCCATGTCCCAAGAACCAGAGTAAGTAGCCGAGGATCGGTCTGGCAGAACCCACACCTTCGGCTGCTACCCAGCTCGCATTGCACCCGACCCCTATTGTCCCTTCCACAGGTGGTGGGTCCATGGGAGGGTGGACCCATGTCTCCTCTTCAGGCTGGGCCCGGCCGAACTACATGGGCAAAAGCCCGACCACCAGGCGCTCGCCTTCAAGCCCCTCCCCCAGGCTTGGCTCCGGGGGGGGGGCCCCGGTAACCCGCGTCCGGGCAAGGGAAACTGTGTCCTTGGACATTCATAGAGGTCTTGTGAACCGCACTTAGTCTGGACCTTCACAGAGGACCTGTTTGCCTTGGGTGACCCTACCAGGGGCATAATGCCCCCGACAACATAGCTCCTAGGTAAATTAGAACACGCAAACCCCTCCACCACGATAAGGTGGCGATTCTTATAAACATAAGTGGCAATAACAAACTATGCACATATAATTTAGATAGTTTACAATGTTCATAAAGTCAATATAAATTTCTCCATCTTGATATTTATGCCTAAAGTTCAAAATCCAATACTTGACAAAAAATAAAAAATAAATTAAAGAAATAATAACTTTTTCTATCTGGCTTTTTAAAATTCCCTTTTCCTTGCTTAAAAACTGCATTTGTTTAAACCCTTTATCAGGTGGCTCAATCACATGTTTTTTTTTTTACATAATTCAAAAATTCATGTTCATAAAGCCTTCTCCAACTTTCCTTTATACCGTAGAGGATTTCATGTATGTTTAACATAGCATGTTCACAGAAGAGAGTGTTCGGTGAGACAAATGGACACTATCATTACCAGCACCAGTTTTGACTTTCCACTCTTGTTATTATGAAGGTGTAATACTGCAGTCAAATACTTGGATTTATGTATGAGTAAACTGAAGTAACTTATCAGGAGTTCACTCCCCGGCATCAGTCAGCTATAAACTAGAGTCATCATCAGTTTCATGAGCAAAACTTTTATCAAGATGACTTATACATTTTATGTTATACATAAAAAATCAATGAATAAGAAATCCACAAGTAATTAATGAAAATGCGATCACTTTTGTTACATCTAACAGTATGTCTCAATTTGCATACTAACTGTATGGCTAACTGGATATTCTCAGCTGCCCACCAGGTGTGTATATGAGTGTGAGCTGGTCTGGCAAGCGGTTCAGGGTAAGCACCACACTCACCCTGGCAAAATCCTGGTGGAAAAAAGTGCATTCACACTGAAAAGTATGGCAACATACAACACACTTTAAGTATATGGATGATGTAATCTAAAGAGTCATATTGTTGAGTCTGCAATGCTGCTCACTTAACAGAGTCAATATTTGCTATGTTGACTACATACAAAAGAGCAGGGATCACCAACCTATTGTTTTTTTGCCTATTGGGGGACGGTATGAGTGAAGAAAATTAATAATGCATTAATTTTTAAGAGGTTTTTAAAAAGGCAGCTCTTGTGGTGGATTATGACAGTCACATTTCGTTGTTGTAATTTCTGGTAAGTTCAACACATGCTGTTTTGGATTTGAGACATCTCTACCTTTTCGAAATTTACACTGTATGCAAGTTAATACATACTTATAACCTCCTCACCACCTTTGCTGCATTTCAAACTCTTTGGGTCACCAGACTTCTGATCCTCACCACCTTTCCTACACTCACCAGCTCTCCTCAGTTAAGTACCTCTTATTAATATCCCCTGGATTTTCTTTGGCTGTCCTGTCTGCTTATCCTAATGTAAGCTACTCTGATCTTCATTCAGTGGTTGAAGCACTGTTGTATTTAGTTCTGAGATGTTAATACTTCATGTGTTCCCTTTCTAGTAAGTTTCACCACGGCCATGCCAGACTTGCTATATTTGAACGGGATCTTCTGGGCTGATTCTCCTGTTTTCTTGTCGGGTCCATGAACTCTTTCTGCAAGAATGCCTGGCATTAGGTTGTTGTGACTCTGTAAGTTTAGTGTGAGCACCTGTGTCTACTTCTTACACCACAAACATGACAATAGTGACAATAGTGTTTGCAGTGTACTCAGGGAAGTATACTAATGGTAGTACATGAATTGAGACACACCATAAGCACTTATAAAAAGTTTATAATCAAACTTCATTCAATTTGTACCTTTAAAAGTAAAGCCATGTCATTTTTTTTAGATTAATGGGAATTATGGTCTTTAAAATGATACAACAGCTACGTCCACTTGATAATGTTGTTCCTTAAAGCTTTAGGAAGATCCTTTACCTTTACCATGATTGCACCTCTTTACATTAAATCATTTCAGCCAGGGGAAACCTCTTTTATAGCTAGAAGCAGTGAGTAAATCTGTGCAGGTGGGATGTCCCAGGGTGGTAGCACATCTAAGTGTGTAGGTCATTCACAGTTTGTGTATAAGCACCCCTTTTTTTACATCATCACAGAGTGTGTGGCCACAATGGTGGGACATCATGGAAAAGAGACAGTTCTTTTATTTCCTTGGAGGAGTTGCATATTTTTATTAATTTATTAATATTTTTTGTAGAGTTTATTTTAACATAAAATGTATTTTTTTTTTAAATAACAAAGGCTAAATTTCATCTTTGTACTGATTTTTGAAAGCATACATTATACGGGCTGCCTGTTACAGTGAGTTTTAAATATAGAAATGAACTGAAAGCCTACAGCATCTGTCTGTCCTTAAGAAACTGCCGTGATGAAAAAACCTGTGTGAGAGGATTTCAAGTTTAAATGACAGAAGCAGAATAGAGAAAACAAATCTAAACGCTTCACAAAAGTTAATCAACTCCTACACCAACTCACTTCATTCCAACAGCAGACAGATGGCTCCACGATGTGGGACTGTTGGGAGCTCAGAATTTTATGCTCCTCTGACACATTTGCTTATCCTCAAGGAAACAACATCAGATTTGCATAATATTTTCACACCTTTTAAAAAGCCTTTTAAAATGGATTAAACTTAAAAAAAATCCTTTTACTCAAACTCTGTAATGAGTATACGCCCTTCTCAAAACAGATCATATCTTGAGGTTCTACAAACACTGTGTGACATTTTATTTATCAAATATGTGACCCACTCTAGCATAATATGGATTAAGTAGGAAATTTGACAGATATATTTGGAAATAGAATTTAATATTCTTCAAAATGAGGTATAATCCATGATTATAGCATGAAAACTGACTGAGTTGCAGCACTTTGTATGTCGCTCAAAATCAGGAAATGCTACTTCTGAGAAAGTAGCAATTACAGTTACATAACCAGTTACGGAATATCCGTATTTGAAACTCCCTAGCATCCATATGCTAAATGAATCCGTCTCTCGACCAATCAGCACGATCGTACTTCCTAGCAACAAAGAAGTCCTATTTACACAGAGTCATGTCCGTTTTGAGGCTTCTCATTGGTTTACCAATGTATGATTCTGGGAATTCTTTTGGGGTTCCGTAAGGAGGAAGATTATTCTGGTACCAAATATGGTTACAAAGGAAATACCCTGAAAAATCACTAAAGTGGTTTGAAAATTGGCTACATAGGGGATATTTTTATTGTTTTACAACAACTTGGACATGGAAAACTTTCTTAAACAAGCATTTTAGCATGGGTAGATTGTGTTTACAGATATTTAAACTTGGTCATGTCGAAGATTATGCTTTGAAGGATCCATTTTTGCCGATATTGCATTTTCGCCAGGTAAGCCATTTTCAACCTAGGCTCTTACTCAAAACATTACCTTGCAACTTAATCTGTATTATGCTAGAGCAGGTCACATATGTGTTTGTTTGTTTGTTTGTTTTAATCACACTATGTTTTAAAATGCATGTTACTTATAAAAAAATTGAGTGGAATTATACAATTATATGTATTCATGACAGAAATAAAAACTAGAGAGATTATAATCACCTCTCGGGAGCACCTGTCGAGTTGGTACAGGCCAGTGGAGAGAAAGCAACTGTGTGAGGTAGACTCTGTGTTGTGTGTACTGTAAGATGGAGGGCTGAACGGGGTTCAGGATAGGGGAAGGGGCTCAGGAAGGGAGGCGCGTAGCCGGGGAGAAGGACACAAAGCAGAGGCAGGTAAAATAGCCCTCTCTCACCTCTGTTCCTGGAGTGTGACGCAGCATCCATACAAACTCCAACACTGCCATGAAGATAGCAATTAACAGGCCACACACTAGGACTACAAAGATCCCACCAATATTTTCCATGCCGAGTCCTACCAAAGAAACAAGTACATATGTGACCTTCCAGCACCAAACCAGTCAGAAGTCACAGGACTGTAATTTGATAGATATAGCCTTAGTGGGTCAAAATCAAGATTTTAGAAGAAAATGTCTAGAATTTACCTTAAGTAAAGTTGGGGGGCTTTGTTTATTTATTTATTTATATTTAAAATAAATTTCCATTGAACCAAAACCAAACAGTTAATGGGAGAATTCTTGACCTTAATAAGCGAATATCTGAAATTGCTGCAAAGTACTTAGTCTACATTGCGTCATAACCCCCATGTATGGTATCAAATCTTACCTTGGAATTCCCACTATCAAATCATCAAAAGTAAACATGCATAATTCTTACAGCATACCAATAAAAAAGTCCTTTTAATCCCATTCAGTGTAAACAAACAAAACACACACACACACAGCACACACTCACAGATGCTCCCTTTTACATGCAGGTATTTTGCGAGATTGCTGAAACTAAACATGGCAGTCTCATCAGATTTATGTAAATTACTTGGAGAATGTCTCACAATCAAGGAATGATTATGAAGAAAGTGTGTTTAGAGTCTTATGGTGGTGTGTTTAGAGTCTTACAGTTTAGAGGATGAATGGTTTAGAGGATGGATCCAAACAAAAGCATTTTAAATCGGTGACCTGATGATGAACCTGACCTTGACTTTCACTTTCAGTTTTATGAAACCGACTATCATAAGAATGTTTCAAGTGAAATATGTTAGCGAAGTTCCTGAGCAGAGCACCACAGGCAACTGGAACATGACTTGGATGGTTGTCACCTGGCTGCGAATGCCCACCCCAGGAAAGCCTATATAGATATTATAGTGTTCAGACAGGCTTCCAGGGTTGCATCCTTAAATGGCGTTTACGTCAACACTGCAGGTCATGCTGGGAACTATGTGTTACTTCTGTCTATATGTGGGTGAGATCCTCACAGCTTTTGCACCACATGAAGGCTGGGAAGCTGACATGGCAGGCAGTGAAATGGAACGCAGGCTCTGACATCTATCAATAGAGACATCTCTGGGGGCTCCACTTTTAGGCATTGTCTAAATCTATATAAAGTATGAAACTTTGTGTAAATGAAGATTTCAAAGAGTTAAATATTTGTTTCAAGACTCATGTTGATAGCTAATGAGTTTATTTGGATTAAATATTTTTCTCCATTTTTTAAATTTTCCATAACCTTTGTAGATCAGAACTTCTTCAGATAAGCACAAAATCTCATTTTTGAAACATGTTACTATCTTGGTGCTGGTTGGTCACAAATAAGAATTATTCATGCAAAACTTGACACATAGTGCCAGCAATCTTGTAGTCAGCACTTCACCTTTTGCTCGATGGTCCTCCTCTTTTGGACACTTTCCTCCGTCCCACCATTTCCTTTTTAGGATCTCCAGCCGGTTCTCTTCTTGCAGTCTGAGGATGGCCAGGTCAAACTCATCACGGTACACAGAGCCTTTACAAACACATGAGAGTATTCCTTATAAAACACGCCACAGCTCAGGCTGACTTTTCAGACAACCAGGTCTTGTTTGAATAGAGTATTACTTCTGAACAATAATAAATACAGTCAACTCCGGAATTATTGACATCCTTCAAGAAAAAGGTCATCAAAAAGTGAACAATATCTATGACTGTTTAAATTTTGCATTCAATTCGTCAGAAAAACTACATCAATTTCCTTTGACAGGGTTTTCACATGAAGTTTAATAATGATCTTAAAAGTGTCTTTGGTGTTTTGACAACCCTTAGGAATACTTCCAGTAAAATGTTAAATTATACCATGCTTTAAAATTAATTTCTAAAAAAGCCTTAGAATCACCATTATCTAATGTGGATACCACTTTCCCTTCCCACATTATCCCTCAAGACAACAAAGAACACAAAATAGACAGATTGACCTGAATATGTCTAGAATAAATAAAAAACTTCACACTGGTGTATTGGGTTTGCTTTGCCACTAGTGTTTTAAGGGCTTTTGTGAAGACTGAAAAAATTCTACCAGGATTTCTCACCACAAAAACCTGGTTGTCCTTGCCAAGTGTTTAAGACTTCTAAAGGCTGAACACACCTAGATAAACAAATTTGATAACGAGCCAAACGTAATTGGCTCATTTGTGTTAACAAACCCAACATCAGTGCTTTGTAATAACCTTCTCTAGAAGTATCCAGATTCAAGCTTGACTGGAAACCCATGGTCTTAAAAGGATAGCAGAAGAGGAGTGTACCATGAACCCTACCAAGATATTCAAACTGGTAAACATTGCAAAAATCAAATCTCTACCAAATATCAACTGTTGTGGCAGGTAAAACAACTTAGGGGTAAAACTATTGTACAAATGGTCTTAAAAAATACAATATCTTATAGACTGCATGGTTTATTTCATTTGGGTGCCAACAATTTTGGAGCTGACTGTAAATATACAGCAAAACTTATATACTTAGTATTCCTGTGATTCTCACCCAAGGGCATTCCAATGCCATAGCCCTTAGTGTCCAGCAGACCCCCGATCTGTGTGAGGTTGCAGTTGCGTTGTCGATAATATTCATTCATGGTGCTCTCTAGGAGGTACGCATAATTGGAGTTGAGGACACGAGCGATACCCTCCTCTGTGCTCTTCACAAATACACTGGGCTGCTTGGAGTGCATGAAGTTCCACATGCGCTGGTAGGTCTGATAACGTGAGTTCTGAGCACAGAACCAGAAAGATCAATTCCTGATACATTTGAAATGTGTCCCTTAAGAGTACTACAAGCTTGTATATTTTACGCAGCTTGTACACTGATCAACCATAACATTAACACCACCCTACTGCTCTGTGGTTAGGAAGCCCCATACACCACAAGCTGGAATACACTGTGTTCTTAACCCCTTTCTATCATAGCCAGCAATAGCATTTTCAGCAGTTTGTGTTGTAGTATCGTGTCTGTGGGATTATGTACTAGCCTTCAATCCCCACATGCATCAGTGAGCCTTGGGCACCCATGACACTCGTACCACTTTACTGGTTCTCTTCCTTGGACAACCTTTGGTAAGTGTTTACTACTGCATACCAGGAACACTCCACAAGACCTGCCATTTTGAAAATGAACTGACCCAGTCATTTAACCATCACAGTGTGGCACTTGTCAGAGTCACTCACATCCTTATGCTTGTTCATTTTTTCCTGCTTTCAACACATCAGCTTCAAGAACTGGCTGTTCACTTTCTGTCTAATACATTCCACTTCTTGGCAGGCACCACTGTAATGAGATAATGTGTTTTTCACTTCACCTTTCAGTGGTCATAATGTGTTTATTGTTATGGCCGATCAGGGTCTATTCATTTCAGTCCTGAAGGCTAGTATGTCTGGTCTGATCCCAGAGCAGAGATACAGTAGCACAAACTGCTGAACTGTTAATGCTAGCTATGAAAAGTAGGAGTCAGAACACATTGCATTTGCAGGTTGGTGCGTATGGGGCATAGTGGTTAGGTTACGGCTGATCAGTGTATACTGAAGCAGAATGATAGATTAAACTAATCAATGATCTGAAAGCAGAGTGCCAGTCTGCAGTGTGTGCGTATGTGATAAAGCAGAAAAGGAGCAGGCAAAGGAAAACCCTGCCTCAGAAAACATCACATCATGAGGAGAAGCACGTCTTCTCTAGGGATAAACGACGTTGAATGGCATTGACACTAAGCCAGTAAGCAGACAGAGCCCAAACAGGTATGCGCAATGTTGACATGTCTGACAAGGCTGTGGACATGGCATTGATTCTGGCATGGGTTTTGCGTTAGCGTCTCTTTTCCTTGGTGGACAAATTACCTGGAAAAATGTCATGGTAGAGCCAGCATGCATGGTACCATACTCGATGGCTGTCTGATCTGCCAAGTCATCCACAGACTCGATAGGAACGTCCATCCTCTGGACAGTTAGGAAGGCAGCCAGGTTGGCCGTGTAGGAAGAGATTATGATTAGGGTGAAGGCCCACCTGTACATCAAATCACAGAAAAGTGGATATAAGAGAAAAGACTGGAGCAATGCTACTTTTCTGACATCAAAAGAGCTGCCCAAAACACCCTTGCATTACAAGCCTAAATATACCCTAGGTGCGAATAAATACACCAAGCTTCCTTTAATTTCCTTCTGACCCCAATATACAGAAGTCTGAAAGGTCTGTGTAAATTACTGTAAAAATTACAAAATGAACCAGTGGAGTAAAGAAATGGACATACTGCTTTCATCTAACATGAGTGGTCACTAGGGTTAGAGATAAAAAGTGTGTGCATGAGTGTGTGTGTGTTTGTGGATGTGTTCTTACCACACTCCACTGACACATCGTGTAGAGAGAGCTCGTGGAGCAATAGTGGAGCCTTGCTGCATGAACCCCCCTACTGGAAACCAGAAACTGTTCCCCAGAGAATACTGATTAATGAGTAGACTACAGCGTCCCTTCAGGCAGGGGTGTGGATTGTACCATTCATAGGGGGTCAACCTGAACTCCATGAGAAAGAGACATGGAGGGGAGGGAGAAAAAGTCAGTAACAGGACAAGAAAGAGAAACTTTAACAGTTGACAAAGCATGAAGTCAGTTACGGTCCCTGGTGGCTTTGCAACCTGTTTTTTAAGTCCCAGTAGAGGAGTGTGAAGTACACATGCTGGCCCAAGATCGATGGTGAAATAATGACCTTCTGAGCATGTGCTGCTGAGAGGAGTATGTCACGGAGTCTCTCCAACTGACTGCTGCAATGCTGCTATTTGCACCAGAGTGAAAATATAAAGATTTATTTTATCCTTACTTCCCAGTCACTCAGCTCACTACTTGTAGAAAAACTGTATAATCTATTACTAGGATATCTGCTAATATCCTATAACCTTATACATCACTACGAAAAAAAAAGAAATGGTGTGACTCATTCTAAGCTGAAAGCTAACACTAAACGACTTTTTTACTTTTCACATACACACATAAAAAAGTATTTTTATTTTTTAAGAATTATACAGTGTTTTCCACACAAAACAAGACTTTATCATCTTGCACTAAGGAATAGGCCTTCGGTCTTTGTTATAGCTTAATACTGGTGTCCAGAGTTAGCTAGTAGTTAGAATGCTAGTCAGTGCAGGTAGCTAGCAGTTAGAATGCTATTCTAGTAGCGCTGGCATCTTTATTTAAGACTAATTCCACTAAAATATGGAATAATATTTGCTCAGCAAAGTTTAAAATTTGTTCAGCAAAATAATATTTGCTCAGCAAAGTTTAAAATGACGGCGATGTGGCAAAACCATTGTAAACAGTAGGTAAAAACCTGGTGTGAAGAGGTTGTAATGAGGTTGTTTTGACTGCAGTTCAGAAAGGTTGCGAAAGGTGATAACAAGGCAGATTTGAAAACCGCTGTGAAATTTATTTACCATTTTGAAAATCTGACGGTAAACAACATCACAGAGTCAAGATGGTATGCAGTCCAATAGTGTGTAACCACACTGAACCACCCTCAGAGCTGCCCCATGCAATGCCAGCTTAAGAATGTATTCTTTTTACGTTTAAGGATGAGCAAATTCTTTTTACTAAACACTTTTTACTAAACCCATTTTTTTGTAAAGCTACTTAAAAAAGTTTTCTCATAATTAAAACAATGGCACTTATCTGTTTTTGAACTCAAACTCTTCATATCTACATATTTTTATGATGTTCATCTTCATCGCAGAGGCCAACACAACACATCTCAACACAATGACAAATACATGATACATTATAGTAACATATAAAGCAACTTATATTACTTAAATAATACAATATAATTCACCCCACAGTGAATTAATTCAACATGATTTAATATGGCACAATGTGTTTCATTACGATTTGATGGGACATAAAGTAATATGATGCTATGTAATTCAATATGGTAGCTCTTCCTCCTTGATGATAATGAGTTAAGGAGTGCCTTAAATGAAAAAGTAACTATACATTTTAAATCCTTTTTGGCACTACGGCACGAGAGATACAGGGAATTTTACTTTCAGCTGCCTGGTGGCTGTGTTTAGCATGTCCGCCTCATAGCAAGAAGGTCCTAGGTTTAAATCCCAGGCTTAGTGTGGGTGTTTCTGTGTGGAGTATGCATGTCCTTCCCATGCTTGTGTGTTTTTTTCCAGGTACTTCCTTCCACAGTTCAAAGACATTCTAATTAGGCTAACTGGCTGTTCCAAATTGCCCCAAAGTGTAAGTAGAAACTGGTGTGCTGTGCAGGGTGTACTCTGCCTTCACCGATAGTCAGCTGAGATCCGGCCTACCTGCGACCCTGGTAGGATTAAGCGGTTCATAAAATTACTGAATAAATGGACAGGCCTCCAGTTCACATGATATTTCGACTGGAGACTTGCTCAAAGAGTAGCAACGAAAACATGGGCTGAAACAGTCTAAATATACAAACTATTTAAATATACAATTATTGGTCATTTAATTAAACAATAAAGACATAGTGATTCAACTAGCACGCTGACGGAAAAAAAAAAAAATGTAAGCGATGCACCACAATTTCATCCCAAATTATATACAGTGCACAATTTTTTAATCAGGGCAATCACATTGTTAATTTTTACCTTGGTAAACCGGTGCTAATCAGTGAATTTCACCATCCCTATTATACAGACAATTTTCTGGAGTATAACAGGAAAAAGTCTAGAGCTAGAAAATAAATCAAAATACAACCCTGTCTGGTCACAAGGCCATAAAATCCTACCTCTATTACAGTGTTTCATGGTAAAACATGTACTCAAGGAAAAATCACCCACTACTATCACTCTACTTTCAAAGTAGAGCTAATATATATATATATATA
>JAOUQZ010000049.1:11890339-11912833 GCA_028564935.1 Neosilurus hyrtlii | reverse complement strand
TCAAAAATTAATTTTAGACGCAGCTCACTAGTGAGTTGTGCTATTTTTAGAACAGGCCTGCGGGCGACTTATGTGGTTCTTGGGGGCGACCTGGTCCCCGCAGGCACCGTGTTGGTGACCCCTGCTCTAGAGATTGCCGATCTCTCAGTGGGCCGTGGAGACAACGTAATCACAGTGAATAGAAGCTTCCACAAAGCAGTTCAGAAAGGACGGCTGAGTGGGGTGAAAAAAACTTGCCGTGTCACATTCCCCATTTCTTTAACCTGACTTTTACCAGAAACCCAGCTGAAGGGGAACGTTGACCATAATGAATATAGTCATGCTTCCAAGGCCACAGAATGAGAAAATGCTAAACGCACCCCTAAAGACGATGATAAGCAATGACTGACTCTTTTCACACACGGTGGAAGAGAGGAAGGAAAGAGACAGACACTGTCTTATGCACAAAAGAGACGTCAAAATCAATGAGAGCAGAAGAGTCCGGATTTGGCAGCTCAGTCAAACAGGTGTTCCTCTTTCCTTCATTTATAAATCTAATATGATCTTAATCTTCTTGGCTCAGACTTGGGCACTCACTTAGCCATCCCCAGGAGGGAATTGAGATTATTCCAACATTCAGATTGGCTTGGCTAAAAGCTTAACAAGCTTCTGTTTTGCATCAAAAATATCTTTGGCCAGCTACACAAAACTGAAGAGCCAGTACAGGTCAAGTTATAAAGGATCTATAATTATAAATGTAAACTGCTGTGAGCCTGGCTTGAAATAAGTCTTGTTGGGCACATTAATCCAGAGTGCTTTCCTCCATGATGACACACTGTCACGCTCCAGCTCCGACATCAGGAACCCTCAGCAGAGGAAGCACCTGTGAAAACAAAAGCTGCATGGGTCAAATTAGCTTCCTGTTGCTTTCCTGTCTGATACATTATGAAGTTATCTAAAGAAGTTTTGGAACACAATTGGTCAATAAAGTATTACAAGACATGGCTCAATAGGAAGGGCTGGTGATTAAATTATTTATCATGTGTGTTAGGAGTGGGGAAAAACATTAACGTGCAGGACCGGCCGTTTTACTCTCACTGCTTTGGGCAACTCATTTTGCTGAGTCAAACTTTATCTTTAATTCTGGTCAATTAATCCATAGATACCACACTGCCATTGTTCATTCATTCTCTAAGACACCTAATCCTGATTAGGGTCCAGCCTAATTAGGCTCGCACCTACCTCTGGGCTCTGGGCGAAGACGGGTACACCCTGAATAACTCACCCGCATCGTACAACCTTTCACACTCACACCTAGGGGCAATTTGGAACAGCCAATCAGCCTAATGTGTATGTTTTTGGACTGAGAGAGAAAACCAGTGTACCCAGAAGAAACCCACGCAAGCGCAGGAGCAACATGCAAACTCCTCACACAAACACCCGAGCTCATGAATCGAACCCAGTGACCTTCTTGCTGTGAGGCAGATGTGCCACCCACTGCCACTGTTGTTTTTTTTTTTTAAATCCTCTGTTGCTCCAACCATCAAACTCATTTATTCCTATATTTTCTATAACCACTTCACCCTGTTCAGGGTCACAGTGCAAAGTAGAACACACACTGTATCAGATGACAGTCTGTTACTGCAGATCATTACGCAAACATTCATACACACAATTCATACCTAGGGGCAATTGTCAACTCACTAACCTCATGTTACTAGACAATGAAACCAAAAACCTTGCATAATGCAGACTGAAAAAACAAGCACACATCTCTCACACACACCCTAAAGTTTTGTTCTATGATATTTTGGCCACATCACACACACCACTAATTACAGCATTGTGTGCAAGTTCACTTCGCTCATCAATAACTACACAGTGTATATGAGCCATGCATTGAGATGCTTTTACTGTACACACACACACACACACACACCAGGTTTAGTTCTCATTATGCAGAACTCATTTTTTTTTCCAAACAGGGACACGTTTGCAGTTAAATCATAAAATAATAAAAAACAGGTCAACGTTGCAGTTTAATAATTCAGTAATGACCACAGTTTTTTTTTTTTAAAGTAAGACTGATAGACTATTAAACAGAGTTTCACATAGTTCAGGTTTATACTGATCCTGAGTGCTGGGAATCTAACAGGAAGTAAAGAGTTGCAGTCAGTAACTTTCGGTTTATTTTTCAACTTGTATCTCAGTGACGGTTCAGTTTCCTGCTTTATACCAGAAAACGAAGGGCTTAAACTATGGAGGTGGATTAACACCCATGTAAACAAATACACAGCAAATCCCTGGTGTCAGAATATGTAGCCAAAACCATGAAACTTGTCTTTACTTTCCACACCCCAGCTGACTGCCCCCATGTCCTCTCCTCTCCTCACACCATGCACTGGTAACCACCGAGTGTCAGGGAGATTTACTCCAGTACAACCGCCGCCTGCTAGCTGGCTAACGAGCGCAGCGTCAGGAGCACTCACTTCCTTCCTAGTTCACACGGCTCCACTAGCACTCTGCTACCCAGCACAGCTAACATTACCTGCTGTTAGCTACGGTGACACATTGCAGTCGGGACCACGCGTTCTTCCCCACAACAAAACAGCCAACGATTACCGGAACCAAGTGTTTACTCGACTAGCCGATCCAAGTAAATGCAGTCCTGCTCAGCCGTAATCTTTTCGTCCGGTGGAGTTATATACCGCGCATGCGCGAGCGCGTCATAGTGACACAACATGAAAGGCATTATGGGATGACGAGGCGTTGTGGGATTGGATAGACTCTGTAACTGAACCTATATGTAATACAATAAAGTACTGAGAGACTGTAACTGAGTGAAGAAGCCTTAGATTAACTCCAAAAGACATGGATATTTAAGGTAAATAGAAAAGAAAATTATATCTATTTTTAAAATATATCTACTAATAAAAAACAGTTCATTAAATTAAATAAACAATCAGAATTTCAAGCCAATAATAAGATTTTTCTATTAAAAGATATTAGAGCTCTACACCTGCTGGGTTATAAGTTAAATAAGTTCTAAAAATGATGTAACGGATTAAAACTTTTTTTTTTGATTGGAAATTATGTAAGTGTATAAGTATTCACCTTCAGTAACATTCAAATAAAGAACCAATACACCATAAACAATACTTCCACAGTACATTACTCTTGTACGGGTATTTTCCCCTCATAGGCACAAATCCCTGCACACTTAAATTCTTTGCCTGCATATTCACAGATAAAATGTCAGATTAGATTTCAAATAGAGCATAAAAAAGAGAACAAATAAATAACATACATGATAACATAATTTTCGTCAAGAGTAGCCTGCACAGTCGTCAGCGTGTTTCTGACCAGTGAAGGCCTGGCAAGCTGTCCAGGGTGTACTCTGCCCTCGCCCGAGGCAGCTGAGATGGGCGCCAGCCCCCCCGTGACCCTAATTAGGATTAAGCAGTTCAGAAAATGAATGAATGAATGAATGAATAAATGATAACATGAATGTTTCAAAAATCAATTTAAAAAATATCGTGGTTGCTTTTTATCATATCCCTTTATTGAAACCGAACAGACTTGTGTGTGGCATTTGTACAACAATACGCAACACTGTAACTGTAATAATATTTTCATTTTTCATTTCCTTTCATTATTAATTCATTTATTAAGGAAGCATGCTATTTCCAGCTAACAGTTTATGCTTTTACAACGTTGCTATAAAAATGTGATGACGTTATTTGTAGACTTCCAAAAGCATTGCTAAAATATTACAGAATATATTATCAATAAATGTCTTGAAAACCTTGTCAGAAGATGTTAAAGTAACACAAATTTGCATGCACTGTGGTTTCCTTTTCAGTAGCAAAAGATAACACCAGTACAGATGTGCACAGTCCTTGTCCCATCCTAGATGGATCTGTACTGGGGGTCTGGATGTGAGCAACATTTTAACAACTGCAAAATAATGTTAAACTTAAAAGTCATGTATACGTGCAAAATAAACTTTATAGCTTAACGTTGTCACATGATAACGTTTTGTTCAACTAACCAAATTATGAGCTTTATTCAAAGCTGCAGTAATGTTGCAGAATGAAGAATTAGCACCTAAGATTAATTTTGTCCTCAGCAGTGAGATACATGTAAGCAACAGTTTCTGACACACAGATATGCACTCTTGAAAGGTCTGTGAAAAAAACAATGCAAAAAACCCTATTTGTTTATGAAAAACATGGTCAAGAGCTTGACCAATGATTTTGCATAGGTTCTAGTAAGATGTGTCTGGTAAAAAAAAAAAACTAAGCACAAGGCTTTTACACAATATAAAATTGTGACATTGGCTTCAAAAATATAACCCAGTTTAACAAAAGCATTTTCAGAGACAACAAAAATGCATGGAAGTATTGAGAATAGAAGCAAATTTCCAAAGATACAGTAAAACTAGTAACATGACAACCCTTTGCATTCATGATTTAAATGTGGATGACTCAGTGGGCACCTCAGCTGCCTCACAGCTCCAGAGTCCCAAATTGATTCTGAGTTTAGTTCATTGCCTGTATGTTGTTTCTGATTATATTCGCCTTTAATGCATGTGGATTCCCTCTAAGGTGTCTTGTTTATTTCCACCTCACAAAAATTGAGAATGATATAAAATGCATGCTTGCTGCATGTTCCTGCCTTGCTCTTGCTTGCTGGAAAATTCCACTCTGCTTGTTTCTCTTTGTCATAGACCAAACAGTCTTACTGCCCAAAACTCTTTGCACACACAACGTCTCACACCTGTTGCTAGGCAGGATATAATGAGATGATCTCTCTTTAACCAATCCTTAATTATACTATTGTTTTAACTTTATAATGAGTATATACACTCTTATGATGTCAACAGTAAATGACATGTAGTTGTTTCATGGATGTGGCTCCACAGGCACGTAGGGGACAGCTGAATGAAGCTGAATGAAGGTAGCACAGATGTCACAATGTACACAATTTCCTCCAGGATCAATAAAGTATTGATTCTGATTCTGATAATGTCACTAATTGGGATGGCTTTGGTAAATTGCCCCTAGGTGTAAATAAGTATACGAATATATGTCCATGGTGCCCTGGAAAGAATAGACATCCAATCCAAGCTGTAATCCTTCATCATGCCGTGCAATCCCGAAATGACTGCATGATGTTGTGTATCCACCATAACCCTAAAAAACAAAAAACATTGAAAATAAGAGTGTTGCAAATTAAATTTTTTTGACTTTTGCATAGCATGAATGAACTTCAAACCATATAGAATGATTTAGCAAGTGAAAAAATTAAAAATACAGTGATGCGGTGATGGTTATACACTTAACAAAATGAAGATAAATCAGAAACGAAGTACTATTCAAGTATTTATTTCATGTAATATTGGATCATATTGATGAGAATAAGTAAACAAACAACAATATATAGTAATAACAAAAATAGAAAAAACAGTCTATTTTTGAGGGGGGAAAAAAGTAAATATTTTTGTGACCACCCTTTACTTTAATTACAGCATTTAACCTTTCACGTGTAGTGTTCACATTTTTTTTTTATTTCTTCACTCACTAAACCATTCCATATGGTTTAAAGTTCATTCATGCTGTGCAAAAAAAAAATAGAATTTGCGACATCTTTCAATTTTTCTGAAAATTGTTATTTTCAGTGTTTTGTTTATTAGCCACACGTTTACCTCAATATACTTGTCGGAATTATTTTTTCAGTTCTCATTGCCTACAACAGCATTGTTCAATACATTTTCATCCAAAAATTATAGACAAGTAATTTTTTTAACATCTTTTTATTAGGAGCCCTTTTACACAAAAGTGGTGCTGTATAATCTTCACTGCGCATTACTATATATATATATATAAATATATATATATATATTTATATATATATATATATATATATATATATATATTTTTTTTTTTTTATTTCATTTGCAGAGCTGCTTAATCCTATTAGGGGCACGAGAAGGCTGGAGCCCATCCCGGCTCACTCTGGGCGAAGGCAGGGTACACCCCGAAGAGCTCCCTAGACCATCACAGGGCAACACAGACACTTACATTCACACTCACACCCGGGGGCAATTTTCAACAGCCAATCAGCCTAATGCGGGGGAAAAACCGGGAAGAAAACCCATGCAAGCCCCAGGAAATCTTGCAAGCTCCACACAGAAACACCCTCAAACTCAGGACTTACTTACTGAGAAGCAGAAGTGCTAACCACTACACCACCATGCCAACTGACATTTTATTTTTTATACTGCACTTATTTGCAATCCACTATCACTGTAAGCAATTTCTATAGGCCTCCATCCCTTAAAAACACTGGTTGATTACTTGTATTATAGCCACCACAAAAATGAAGAAAGTGAGTGATAAACCAAAACAAATTATCCCGAATAAAAGAAGTATTAATCAATACACACAGCTAAAATATCCATCCTGCTGTGGTACATTAATATTGATTAGTGCAATATTTCCATCATCAAAGCACAAAGAATTACATGAATGATTGTGCAATGTGGTTAAACTATTCACTGCAATACTCTTTCTTCACTCTGCCACACTTTTACGACTTTGAGTCAAGCTTGGATTGATTGGACCCCCACAACCCCCAAACTCCCTCAAGCACCCCCCACCCCCCCCACCCCACCCTGCCTTATTCATTGTGGCAGAGTCACTGCTATCGGTGTTGAATTATGCATTAACTTAGCTTTCTGGCGTAGCATTTCCGATTCCTTCTGAGACATGTTCTTTTGCAGGCTATTTCAAAAATCCCTAAACACGCAAGAAGGAGTCAAGCTAAGCTTCATGGCTACACAAAGAAGCTGATTGTTTAATTACTGGAACAAAAGGCTCATCCTAGCATTTAATATAATGTATGATACTGCTGTCTTTCATCCTAGAGTGTTTAGCATTGAGACAAAAGCACATGCCAGTTCAAAAGTTCAGAGCAACTAATCTAGAACAAAACTGAGTCAGAAGTTGAAGAAATTATCACACATGGCACCTTACACATTTTTTTCTTCAAGGCCTCCATTGTTTCAAGTGTATGTGTGCTACAATTAAATTTTGTGGGCATCCAGAAGGTCAGCTGTATAACACATATATCAGTGCAGCAAACTGGGACAGTAATAGGAAGCGGCACACTTTTCTCTATTTTGTTAATAGCTTTGACCTCCATTAGCCTGCAGAATTAAGACGGATAAGTTCACAAAAGCCATTCCGGCTCCTCAAACAAACAACAAGAATTCCACAAAAACTTCACTGTACACACACAGCAGATCATCTCATCGCTTTTAACTACTGCTAAAATTATCCAAAGCCCTGCAGAGAAGACCTGACAAAACAAAAAAAACAAAGCCACTAGATTAAAACAAGTAGCCAGATGTGACTATTTTTAAATGAATAACCTGGACATTGAAAAGGTTACTGGCTGAAAATGGAATTTACAACATATGAAATTTCTATCAAGTGTGGGTTAGTGGGTGTCAAAACAGGATTAATAGTCTTCATGCTCAACTGAGCCTCTTTAAACACATCTGTGTGGGTGTCTGTTAAGGACCAGGAGGGCTAATTGAAATTCATTAGGACGAACAACCTGTGCCTGAGAGGAAAGAGTAAACATGGTTATCGCTTGCTTTATCACTGCCTGATACGGAGAAGGTTAGCAGCTTTTAATTATGGTAACCTTGTTTGATTTGGAAAGATGTCACAATGGGACATCTGGAGAGAGAAAGACTCGACTGTAAAACTTTACGATTAATTTTATCTAATGAGCCCACCTGAATTTAAGACAGAAAACACCTTTGTTGCCTAAAGCAAGGGTAAACCATTTGTTTCTGCATGAACTGGAATGTATTTTATTTTTTCTGTTGAATTAGACAAGCAGACCGGAGATTGTTTCTTTCTTTTTCTTGTTTAATCATTTATCAGGGTCAAGGGGAGGTTGGATCCCATCCCAGCCAACTCTGGGTGAAGGTGGCGCTCACCCTGAACAGCTTGCCAGACGAACGTAATGCCAAAAAACACACAACCATTCACACTCACATTCACACCTATGGGCAAATAAGAATACCCAGTTAATCTAATGTGCATGTCTTTAGACTGCGGGAGGAAACAAGAGCACCTGGAGGAAACTCATGCAATCATGGGGAACACATGCAAACTCCACACAGGAAACACCCTAACCAAGCACGGGCTTGAACCCAGGAGCTTCCTGCTGTGAGGCAGTAGTGCCAACCACTGTGCAACCATGACGCCCCCTCACTTATGTGGTCATGGCTGATTTCTACCCTTCTATTACAAGGCAGTTATTTACCAGGGTGGGATGCTGTGGCATCATTGGGATTTGAACTGCATGACAGGGCAAGTAGTTTTCCGTTGCACAACCATGGGATTCTTTCTTTCAATCCGAGTGCACAGTTATTATTTCTATTTGCACCTGCACTAGACATTTTCGAATAAAATTTCGTTCTAGTTTCCAAATTATACAAACGTTAAACAAACTAGAGTAAACAAACCAGTTGTCTAATTTAAAGCACTACAACACTAACAGATTAGTTATTTAAGATGAATGAATGACATGATTTTATTTTTCATGTTGATCTTTGTACTGCTTATTCAAGTTCATCCTGTCTTGTTCATCAAGTCATATCTG
This sequence comes from Neosilurus hyrtlii, assembly GCA_028564935.1. NCBI lineage: Eukaryota > Metazoa > Chordata > Actinopteri > Siluriformes > Plotosidae > Neosilurus > Neosilurus hyrtlii. The sequence goes on along the minus strand of JAOUQZ010000049.1, from coordinate 11,904,172 downwards.
ACCACTCGCCCGATGACCATCTCATTTGCAGCCCCAACTCCTCCTTCTAAATCATTAGTTTGTAAAGCATCCTTTGGCTGGTGATGATTTCTGTATAAATTGTTCTTGCTATCTCTGGCAAACTTTCTGTGAAACAAACAAAAGCCTAAACACATCGTGCTTTCAATTTGTGTCTATTTGTATCATCTGTTCATTCATGCATTTGGTTATTTTCGTTTTGTAGATTTATCAACCTAAAGTGCAGTATTTCTTAATATGTGGTGTAAAATGTTGCCAGTGACTGCTATTATTGGCTAAACTCAGGATTATAAGCTCCATCAGTGCCACCTTCTTCCTCTGGAACTCACCCTGGTGATGAGCTCGCCCACCATTCCCGTCCAGGTTCCATTGCCCCCTGGGACACCATACACTCCGTCATTCACAAGCTTAATGCGGTAGTTGAACTTCAGGATGTCAGCCAGCTCCTTCAACATGTCCACGCAAAACCCCTCATAGCGCTCATTCCCCTCCAGCTCCTGGTAGTTCGCTTTCAGCATCACGTAGGGATTCTCCTGTAAAAACACATTGCTGGAGATCAGCCCTGCTAGCACTTCTGTCTATATGCAAATCTGAGAAGAGTGCTTCAGAAAACAACAACAACAAAAAAAAAGGTACACTCCTAATTTATGATTTGTTTGCTCACACAGCTGAGACAGTGTATTTGATGTTAGTCAACATTTATTTATCTGTCCAAAATCACAAGATGGGAGCTGCCAATATTTCACCTTGTCATCAGTGCTCTTTATAACACACGCCTTTCTAAGAGTGTTATTATGCAGGGGCGGTTAAAATCATTCACAGTGAACTCTACATCAGTCGCAGAACATTGTCACCTTGGCGATAAACATGCTTTGCTGAGTAAAGCCAACCATGTAAAAGCTTTTGAAAATGATTTTTTTTTGTGATAATGTTATTTCAATAAAAGAAACAAAGAAAAAGAAAAAGACTGTGCATGGCACACTTTGATGTGACTAATATTGAAATAGAATATTGTATTTATGGCTAGTTCAACCTGCTAGACTGTAAAGAGTTTTTTCATTTTCTGTGCTAAACCCAGGTCTTTGCACTTGGGTACCACTGAGGGCCAATTTAAAATGCCAAGAAGGCATGTTCATCTTGCTCATTGCCATAGTAACGCTCTTATGGCTGTCGGACTGCTACTGCAGATTTCATGTTTGATTTGCTCTCTGGTTCAAACCTTCCCAGCTAAGCCATTGCTCAGTAAAGACTTAATAAACCTAAACTACCACTATAAAAGCAGCAAATTCTCACATCGAATATAGCTAAGTACTCCTGCAGTCTAAGTTTTGTCATTAGTTTATAACAAATCATAACGTGCAACATGAACCTGGCAAGGTTAACTACCTAAAATTGCAGAACAAGAAAGTCTGTAGAAATTTGTAGCTCAGAGCCAAAATATGCAATTAATGCAAATTCTTCCATTCTGTTCATAAGCTCATTAAATCAGGGGTGCACGTTACCTTTTGGCATTGCACTGACCCTGCTACTGCGATTTCCATCGTGGCACGTGCAAAGCACAATATAAATGCAAATTTTCATCACCCCCAGCCTGCTATGAGCACTCGAGTGTGCCGGCTGGACGGGTTGCCCTAAACCAAGCTTATTAAAGAGCAGTGTTTCATAGGCAGACTGCACATTAGCCCTATTCTTTGTTGGAAGAATAAAAAAAGCAACCTTTTGAAAATAAAGTGAAAAAATCTTCACAAGGGCTGATTTGCAAGACAAACAAATGAAATTAATTTTCTACAAATGCAGCGTGAGGGAATTGTCTGGATGGATGTGTAAGAAGGAAAAATGAAGAGGGGAAAAACAAAAGGAACTATATTAATTAAATTTACATATGGAAAGAGGAAATTCATACGGGACTTTTAGGTTAGCATTTCGTTTCTGGGACAAAACAGAACACTGTGAGAGATCTATTATCTATTTGCTTGGTCAGAACATGTTTTTTACTTTCTGTTCAACATACCGTGTCATAAAACCATGAATGATGCTGTTTTCAGCAAAGCTGTCCCTGGTGAGTGATCTCCAGAACAGTATTGTCTTCTTAGAGCTTTTAAGAAAGAATGCAGGCCTCTACAGGGCAGTTACTACAGTAAACACATCGTTACTCTTAAGACCACAAACAAGCCCGTGCTACTAAATGATTAATCTCACCTAAACGCACAGAAAATATATTTGTGTGGTATGGTTGTGCTGAGTTGCTATGATTGCCTTTCAGACTCAAAACCAACTCAGCCAAAACACACACACAGACACACACACAGACACACACACACACACACACACACACACACACACACACACAATCAACCAAGCAAGCAAAAAACAAACAAACAGAAGTGAAGTCGAGTTATGAACTATCGTGTACATTTCAGGATTTTTTTACAGGCTGTGCAGAACCTGGTGGGATAAAGAGTCGACGATAACCAGGTCATGACAAAAGAGATTTGATTGTACTGAAATTGTTCCTCAATTACTTATTGTTTTACTTTGCCTGAAGCATCTGTACATATTAAAAGTCAAATATACCATTAGGCTCTCATAGCCCTTTAAGAAAAAAAAAATACCCTCTTAAAGGTACATGCACATAATATACGTCAAAAATGGAAAACATCCTTGAGTCTAGTCAAGACACACTGATCTACATATTCATCAGATATTAAATGGATTATTATACATATCTGCATTAATGTAAAATCTTACCTGAACACCACTGCTTTTTACTGGCTTTCTGTTTTGCGTTTTTTTTATTCCGTCTTTTAGTGCATTCGTTTAATGAGTTCATGTTCTGTCAAGCTTTTGATTTCAGCATATGCTCCACAAACATTTATTTACTTGCATGTTTGTCTTCCTATGTGATATAGATTGTGTGTTTATTCTGTGCGAGTCTGTGTGGTAGTGTATGAGCCTGTAATTTTTGAGTTTCAGTTTCTTTTTTGGTAATGAATCTGTATTTATTGCTCCCTGTCATCATGCAAGTTAGCAATAAATAACAAACAGTCAGCATCGATGGGGCAGTCTTACTGGGTTTTCTGCGGTAGGCACATGGTGAACTGTGCTACCAAATTGTTTGCAATGTTTTATCATATTTATTAACAATTTCCTTTTGCCTAGACAACAAAAAGAGGACGGGTTTTCTTTTCAGTCTTGTTCCTTTCAAATTTTTCTTCACATCATCCCAGGTAATGCTTTCTTGCAACTTGCTATTTCTTTCTGAGAGTGCTTCAACAAAAGTTGAATTTGTCAAAAATTGGTTTGTTTTTGGACCAAAATAGGTTTAAAGAAGTACTGGTGAAGAGTGAATGTCACATACCCCTTTTGCACTGCTTCCCCTATTTTAGGACTGTGCACTAATTTCATGGGAACAAAACGACAATGAAAATGAAAAGTGTAAAATCTAGCACATTATCACTACTCTCAAGTTATCATTCTTTTGTCTCTTGAGAAGCGCTGTTTTAAGATCCTTTACACAGAAGTGTGTGCTAAATTAAAAAATCTGTTTAGTATATACTGAACTGCAATGTCATGATCTGATTGCTCTGCTATCTGGAGATTAAAAACATTATTCTGAGTGGATAATGCTTAAACGAAAATGGTTTGTCACGGTCACTTGGAGCAGGCAGCATCTTCTTTATCACACTTTAAAATGGGAAAAGCTTTTTAAGTTTGGCTATCTTATGTTTCTATATACTAAATATTAAAACTTTGAATGAGATTACAGCAGCACACTGGCATAGTCGTTAGCACGTTTGCTTCATTGCAAGAAGGTCCTGGGTTTGATTCCCGGGTTCAAGCGTTTCTGTATAAAGTTTGAATGTTCTGCCCATGGGTTTCCTCCAGGTATACCAGTTTCCTCCCACAGTCTATAGACATACACATTATGCTAAATAGCTGCTTCAAATTGACTCTAGATGTGAGTTTGGGTGTGAATGGTTGTGTTTGTTGCCATGTGATGGTCTGGCAAGATGTTCAGGGTGTACCCTGCCATCGCCTAGTGTCGGCTAAGGTAAGCACCAGTAGGTGTCCTTGTAAGATCAAATGGTTCGGCAAGTGTATGATTGACTGAACATAAAAACACACATTTACAGGTACAGTTTACATTCCCTTGCCATTGATGAATGATTGTTATTTGTCATTCGACAGGCTAACCTGTCTATAGCTTGCATACAAAAGCTGGCCAGATAGAGTCCTCACTGAATGCAGGGCAAGTTTGGGCATACACTCATTTGCCATTTCAGATAGATTCATAGGGTCGTTTAAGGGAAGATTTTATGCTGTTCCCCTTTTTTAGCCAATAAACATTGCTACAATGCAGATTCCTAAAGAACTGTGGGGTTTTTGGATTAGGAATCGTACTTTGGTGCTCCACTGGTATCAAAAATAAAAACATAAATGTCTGAAAATAGGTGTAATACCTGAACGTCATGCTAAACTATGTTGTATCATTCCTATAGATTAATAAAACTATCTCTCTGGCAGGAATGCTGGGTTAGGCTACAGTACACTGCTGTGCTGAACGATTGCCCATACAATGCTGACAGTGAGCAGGATGTTGTAGATAATGTAGGCAAGTTGCTGCCAAACATCACATTCAGGTTTTATTGTGAGACCCCTGCTTTGTGCAAAAGTGTGTGAATGCATAATGGCCCAGATTCTCTCCCCCGCCCCCTCTCTCGCTCTCCCTCCTGTTTGACAGTGAAATCCCTCACTCACCCATCATGATCATTATCTTTTCCAGGACCAAGTGCACATATGCCATGGTGCTAACAATGTGACATACATCTGCAGCTTATTGCATATCTTGTATATCTTGTGTAAGCTTATCATGTTCTTTAAAACCAATATGTCAGCTCTAACATAATCTCACATAGATCCGCCCTTAATGTTTTGTCCACGTGTACCATGAGAAAGATGACTGGTCTCACTCATTTCAGTATTGTAGTCAAAATTAAACTGTATAAAAGAGTTCCTTTATGAAATAGGTGTACTGCAGAACAGCAGTTACTCACTTTGGCTGATTTAGCACAAAATAGATCAGCATGTGATCCACTGCATTAGACAGAGGATTGAATTTGGCCTTGATACTGGCTTACAGTGCATTAACTGCTACTGGGACTCTGGAGTCGTACCCTGTTTTTCAGAAATCTCCACTGGCGGGCATTCGGCACTCTTTTCCAAGGTGGGTTTCAAAGTTAGGAAATGAAATGCAGCCACTGACAGTACATCAGGGTCGGTGTCTTCATGTGAGGCAGCTACTAAGCTCCACTGAGCTCTGCACTTCACTGCACCACTGCGTTGCCAGACAGCACTGGGGAAGGTTGCTAAATAGCCAGAAGTTCATTCATAGTCTGCAAAGTGTGCTATGTTAAAGGCAGGGTAAGGCTGTATAAGTACTTGTCAAATATTAATCACTGTTCATATCTAGTGTCCAACTCCAGGGCTTGACTGCACAAATAACTTGCCAACATGCCCTGAAATAGAGAAGACTAAAAAATTGAGAAGATGATAAGGATAGAAAGGGAACTGATGATAAGGATAAGATATTAATCATATTATGTTGCTTAAATAATACTGCTTGATTATATTAACTACATTCCTTCTTCATGCCAAAAATAAGTCTGCTCTCTGTCTGTCTCAGTGAGAAACAGCAAGACATTACCAAAATTGTCATTGTCATATCAATGCATTATCCTTGACAGTGCAGGATTTTACAATAATTAAAAAAAAAGGGTTCTCAGCATCTAGAAACAGCTTCTTATGCATCCTAGAAAGATGAAAATGGTAAATAGGATGAGCATGACATCATTGGTATCTTTTATCTACTGCCTCCAAGGTCATGGCTACAATGTGATGAGTTTGCTCAGCTAGAAAGAAAAACATAGGAAGGTTCTGAAGGAAACAACCCTCCTGGAACTGTGCATAATGAGGCTCATTAGGTTTAAAAATACCATTCTTCATTGCTTTGTTAATATCACTAATGCTAATAACTTTCACACCATTATATGCTACTATATGCTATATATTATAAGCAACTATAAATGCAGAGACTTGGGGTTGTCATTGATAATAATAATAATAATAAAAAATAAAAATAATAATGATGATGATGATGATGATGATGATGATCTAGTCAGCACGGTGCCGTATTGGTTACCATTTCCGTCTCAGAGCAGGTAAGTAATGCGCTTGAGTTCTGTGAACAGCAAGGGCATTTTCACGTTCTCCCTGTGCTTGCATGACCTCCTCTGACTGTATCACTTTTCTCTCACATTCCAAAGACATGCACAATAGTCTATATGGATATTCTTGATTGCCCCAGCCAAATATATAGGCTATGGCGATACTACAGTATGGTGCAGGTGTCATCAACTGGACTACAGAAGTACTAGAAGATATGGACAGAAAGATGAGAAAGCAAATGACCATACATGGAATGCTGCACCCACGAGCAGATGTGAAACATCTGTATTTCCCTAGAGACTAGAAAGGGCATGACCAGATTGTGGTTGGGGATTATGTACGTGAAGAGGAGACTGGACTAGTGTATTATGTGAAAACAAGTAATTCACCACTTCTCCAGGCAGTCGGAATGAAGGCCTACCTATAAGAGAAGAAGCAATTTCGGACTGGATGAAGAAAGGGGATCTTAAAAAAAAAACTGAAGGGCTTATTGCAGCTGCACAAGATCAAGCACTAAGATTAATTCAACCAAGGCAAAAACTGAAAAACAATGCTCATCTCCACTATGCAGAATGTGTGGAACAAAGGATGAGACTAGTATAAGCCACTTGATTTGTGAGTGCAATAAAATGGCACAGAGTGAGTACAAACAGGAACGTGATAACATGGCTCAAATACTACTCTGGAATATCGCCAAATTACACAAACTTGATACAGCAGATAAGTGATATGAGCACAAGCTGGAAGGAGTGATAGAGACAGACAGAGTGGAGCTGCTCTGGGATTTCAACATCCAGACAGACAAGATGATACAGTATGTGCCCATAGACCAGATATTATACTGGTAAACAGAAGGTAAAATCAATCCTTTATCCTCGATATTGCTGTTCCTGGTGATGCCAGAACTGTTTAGAGGGAATGAGAAAAGATCGGAAGATAACAAGACCTTAGAAAGGAAATTAGCAAAGCTGTGGAAAATAAACTTGACTGTTGTACAATAGTCTACGTATTATAATAATAATAATCTGACATTTCTTATAGTCCTGTGTTCAAATCTTCCTTAAAAAATTCCCCAAAAACACCAAAATAAGATTCATTTATGATAAAAAAAAATTTAAATGATTAAAAAAAACCCTCAACCATGCAATAAATCAACAAAATTCATATAGCATTATATTACACCACTTTGTTTATTGCTGAAAATGCAACATCTTATACATTGCATTTCAATAGAAATTTTCAAATCGCTCTCACTCTCTCTATTCCTGTGGTTGATATGAGGCAGACGCAGAAAGGCATGACCCTCTGTTATAGGATAAGATCAGCCTTCAGGCAGCTGTGGATGGAAGGAGGGTTTCATCTTATAGTCATAGGGCAAGGCAGGCACAGTGCAAAGTCGCTGCCAAATAACAGTCGAGGATTACATCTTCAATTGCTTGCCATCGCTCCTTGAGATCTCATGCTATCCCATGCCTACTAGCTGCATAAGCAGCTCTTGACCTTATAGAGGATTTAACCTTATTTACATCAGCAGTGGGTCCTATTTGTAAAATGAGCTGTTTGAGATATTAATGAAACCTGCTATTATATAACAGCAGTTCTGAATGATCACAGCACTTCGGACTGGGATATTTAAACAACACGTTTCTTGATATTACTGTAATAAATGTATTAAATGCTGTTATTAAGCATTAAGACTCTCCTACTTTACTTACTGCAATACTTGACATTAACTTTACTTTTCCTCAGTGCACTAAACATAAAATATTAATAAAGGGTGGCATAATGGCACAGTGGTTAGCACATCTGCCTCACAGCAAGAAGGTCCTGGCCTTGTCCGGGCGAGGTGAGGGCATTTGTGTGTGGAGCTTGCTTGTTCTCCCTGGGCTTTCATGGGTTTCCAAGTACTCCAGTTTCCTCTCACAGTCCAAAGCCATGCACATTAGGCTAATTGGCTATTCCATATTATCCCTAATTGTGAGTGTGAATGGTTGTGTGTGTTGGCCCTGCGATGATCTAGTGAGGTGTTCAGGGGGTATCCTGCTTTAGCCCAGAGTCAGCTGGGATGGGCTCCAACCTCCTTCTGACTCTAGTAGGATTGAGCAAATGAGTAAATTAATGAATATTAATGACATAAAAAGGAAGTTAGGGAAGAATGGATTATTGCTACATTTCCTAATATGTGGGTCATTCGAGAGGATAAGTACTATGATTCTGGGCGGGAAAGGTTAATGACTGAAGGACAATCCAAAGCTGAGAAATCTGTGGAATGTGTTATTATTTCATTGGTCTCTCACATGTTCATCAGTTAAGCAGTTGGCTCTGGGATAAGTGCACTTGAGGAGAATTATGTTAATTTGGCATCCACTACTAAAAAAGGCCACATTAATTAGCATAAATTAAATTACAGCACTTTACTAAATGCTAATTCTCTTGATTTAAATATCGGAACTCCACAGTTAGTTGCACTTAGCAATTGATAATTAACCACTGCAAACATTAATTAAAATATGATAATTAATATTGTATTTAATTTCCCTTATTATTGGTTGATGCAAGTGTTTATTATTTTTTTCAATTCAGTCGTTGGAAAAAATGTGTTACTTTGTTAACACTATTAAAGGTGTTAAAAACGTGGGAATAGAAACAAAATCTTTACTTGTATAAACCATTTAAACTATATGAATAACATGATTTAAAAAAAAACCTGAACAATGTTTTAAGTCATGAGTTCAGCAAGCGTGCATTAAGTAAACTTGTTTGGGAAAACTGATTTCCAATCTGGAATGCTTATTTGTTTTTGGATGGACTTCCTGTCAGCCATTTTCTAGACACTGTATGGGTTCTGCAAATCCCGAGACCACAGTATGAACACGTGTGGAAATCGTTCAAATATCAAACAGTTAGAGACGTTCTCTATAAATAAAAAGTACTAATCTTACCTAATGCACTTTTAATGGTCAAATCCTGTTTGTCAATGTTAAATAATAGTATAAATAATCGCATTAAGGAAACCTCACCCCTGGGACCAGTTTGGAGGGACTGAAAACAGCATTGTTCCATCATAAAAATCTCATTTTGCATTCATGCTGGGATGTCAGGAAAGTGGGTTTTTTCCAGCCAGCATTTATTTATTTATTTATTTTATATGCTGTATTTATTTCACAAGGGTAATTATTGCCTCTGCATTTAACAAATCCAAAGTCAACATACACACACACACACACACACACACACACACACACACACACACACACACACACACACACACACACACTCGGATACATTGGGGCACTTGGAGAGCAAGTGGGGGATAGGTGCTTTGCTCAAGGGCACTTCAGCCATTAATGTGGAGGAAGGGACGGTTCAATTCAATTCAATTCAGTTTTATTTGTATAGCGCTTTTTACAACTGACATTGTCACAAAGCAGCTTTACATAGTTAATTAAATTAGGGAGGAATCTAAAAATTTTTCTACAACCCCTACACATCCCTAATGAGCAATCACGTGTCGACAGTGGCAAGGAGGTGCAGCTCACTTCCCCACCACACATTTTTCCTGCTGGTTCAGGAATCGAACCAGCAACCTTTAGGTCCCGAACCTACTTCTTCAATCAGTAGGCCAAGGTTTCCCCATTTTGCAATCACAAATGAACGGTGTAAAAGTTCACTCGATTTATGCTGTAACACAGCATAATTGTATGATTGTATCATGGTAAAAACCTTTAACATTCTTACAGAATAATCCCACATTAGGCATGTTTGGGTTCAGAGCACTGCGCTTTATATACCGTTCAATGCTCAATATGCAACAGAAGAGCCAAGTGCTAAAGCTTTGAATGTACAAGGCTTAATGTATGCAATTATTCATTCATTCATCCATTTATCTACTTTCATCCATCCATCCCCAATCACACACACACACACACACACACACACACACACACACACACACACAATCATACTTATTCAGGGAACACCAAAAAGTGTAACTGTATGTCTTTTCCTTTGAAACAGGATTTATTTTTGACTCTGATAAAGTGCTTTTGACTTAGCGGAAGGGTAAAGCTCTACTTTTTTCATGGTACTAAATTTGATTTTGAGAACATAATTCTTCAATGAGATGACCAGTAGTACAGCAGTGACTGAAATAAAGCTGAATGTATTAAAAAATGTACCCTCAAAATGTAGCTATTATCTGCAGAGTCATGGAGAGTCAGCTTGGAGATCTCATTCTTTAATTTCTGTCTGAGTACTAGTGTTGTTAGTATTGGAAATATGATATTTTAAAGATAAGAAAGTAAAGCAGACGGCACTCTCATGTAGTTGTTAACACATCTGCCTCACAGCAAGAACGTTCTGGGTCCGAGACCCAGTCTCAGGCGTTTCTGTGTGAAGCTTGCATGTTCTCCCTGTGCTTGTGTGGGTTTCCTCTGGGTACTCGTTTCCTCCCACAGTCCAAAGATTTACACATTAGGCTAATTTGACTGTTCCAAATTGCCCCTAGGTGTGAATGTAAATAGTTGTGTGCTTGCCCTGTGATGGTCTGGCAAGCTGTTCAGGGTGTACTCTGCCTTCGCCCAGTGCTGGCTGAGATAAGCACCTCCCTCCTCGTGACCCTAATAGGATTAAGCAGTTCAGCTGTGAGTGAAATGAGAGTAAAGCTTAGTTAAGACAAGCTATCAGGTGGCTAAAAATAAAAATGCACATGCTTTCTGCTGTCGGCCATATATGGCATTCACGTGCCCTCCCAAGTGTGTTCAGTGTGCATGTCCTAGAATGTCATGTGAGCTAAACTAAGAGAAAGAGAAATGTTTTTGTCCAGATACAATGCCATTACTAGTCCCTCTATATACTGGTCTCAGCTTAATCATATAATGTAAATTATAGTTAGCACAGGTCGGTCTGGTTTCTCTTTATATCATGATTGGATGAAAGCAGGTGTACTTACCAGGATGGTTGTGATGATCAGTGTGGTGTTGAAGAGTGTGTCTGTAACATTGAGTGACGGAAGCTTTTTCTCCATAGACAGACCCTGGTCCGAATGCCACTGGCCAATCTTCAGCAACATGCAGACATAGGAATACAGACACACACAGATAGATAGATAGAGAGAAAGAGAGAGAGAGAGAGAGAGAGTTATGTATGTTATGAGTTATGTAAGCTCCTCTGAGCTGTATCTAGCAGAGCATTCATACAAAATTAAACATGACAAAAGACCTGTCATTAGCACCGTCTCTGAGGCACACAACATGTTTCTGCACAGAGCTATGCAGCAGAGAGGAGCATCTTGAAAGCATCCATATCAAATCAGGTATTCAGTGGGGGACAAAACAAATTTCTGAGCAACACAATAAGCCAAAGTGATCAAAACAATGACTCAAATGTCTCTATAAAAGCTTGTTTTTGACAACACTGTTTACGTTACCTCTGTACGACTATAGACTATAGAGTATACTATAAATGATCAGTCTCACTACTGCAATCTGTATCACCCAGATGAGGACAGGTTCTCTTTTGAATCTGGATCCTCTCATGGTTTCCTCCTCATTTTTGTTCCCACTGTGCTTGTGACTTGCTTGTTAGAGACTCTAGATCTAAATCCTGATTTCTGTAAAACTGCTTCGAGAGAACTGCCATTTATTAAGAGAGCTATACAAATAAAACTGAACTGAAGTGAAATTATTATTACAGCTCTAGAGCAGATTCCCTTAGGAGCTTTAGCTTTTTCACACACAGCCATTTTATATGTGGCAAAAGCTCAGTGCATTGTGCTCCTAAATCATCCATTATTTTTACTTTTGGGTGTAATTGCAGAACACCGCGGTTCAGCAGGCCTCATGCTTGATGTCTTTTGTGCAGGAGTGGCTCGATTTATCTTCTCCTACAAATCAGTCCCCAGTGTATGTTCCAAACAGAAATTCTACGGAAGACGAAGCAGGCATGATGCTGCATGGGCTCATACTGTACTTTCTCTGTAAATGAACAACATAACCATTCACAGGAATAAAACAAAAATAACAAATATAGCTGGTTCATATACCAGGCACTATTATTCATCATCACTGCAGTATTCGTGTGTGGTTTGATCTGTGATGGTGCAAAATGATGAAACGCTTGCATTGATTCATTTTGTGTGTTTAATGTGTCTCTGTGGCAGTTGTTGTGTGATCAAGTGCCAGCTGTGAATGAAAGAAAAAAATCTCTTCACCTATGTGTACACTTGTGTCTTGCAGAGAGAGGATAAAAGTCTTAAAAAGAGACGGTGAAAGCTGAAAGTTTCTCTGACAGTATTTTGCTGGGCTTGTGTGAAGTTTGATATTGTTTCCTCTCATTTTAACTTTGATAAGAGGGTTATCATGACAGGCACGGAGATCAGCCCAAATAAATACCACACCGGCCACACTCATGTTTCCCTCCAGTCTCCTGCCCACCAGGGTATGACAGTCTTGTAATTAAGTCCATTATTAAATTGGGCATGGCATCCATGGATAGAATGTGAAGATGTGGAGCTATTACATGCTGAAGCTACAGAAATGACCTCTGCAGTCACAAACGGAAATAATAAGGAGTAACAAAAAATAATGATGGCTTTTATTTTTATACTGACCAGATTTCTCTTATTATATGAATTATATAAAAACGAACATAACTTTATTAAATAACAAAACTGTTTGATAACAAGAGTTACATTTTAAAAAGTACAGGACAGGTGAAGGGGCAGCATGGTGGTTAGCACATCTGCCTCGCAGCAGACCTGGGTTTGAGTCCAGGATTCGGGTGTTTGTGTGGCGTTTACATGTTCTCCCACTGCTTGCTTGGGTTTCCCCCACGTAATTTAGTTTCCTCCCACAGACAAAGACATGCACATTAGAAAAAAAAAAAATCTAAAATAGCCTTTAAACAGGATGACTGCCAGTGAAAAAAAAACTATATAAAACATTTTAACTTGACCTTTCAATTCTAAAAGCTAACCAGTTCATCCACTCATTGCAATAATAATTTAATATAAATCTTCTGAAATGGCAAAGTAATGTGAATTATGATGAGATCATATAATGGGTCACATAATCACATAATGTGTATTATAAATCACAACTCCCCCCCAAAAATATATATAAAATAAATAAATAGATAGATTTTTGACATTGGTCCCCTGTAACCCCCTGTACATACCCCCTGAAGATGATAACCCCCCATTTACACCCCACAGACCTCAAATCGGCTACTAGCAATCTTGAATGAGACTATAGCTTCAACCTACAGTAAAGTGTAATTTTATATATTTTTATAGTGTTGAATCTAAATATATATCACCTAAAATGACAAAATCCATAATTTTGGATTCTGACCCTCAAAAAAAAAAAAAAAGAAAAAGATTCTATAAAATTTCTATAGAATTTCTATAGAACTCAATATAAACCCTTTAGATCTTTTTTCAAATATAATTTTTCTGTATAGCCAACAGAATGTTTCTATAGAAAATAATAAGAACATATTCTATATAACTTATACGGTATATATATATATATATATATATATATATATATATATATATATATATATATATATATATATATATATATATAT